>OU015755.1:71196711-71213982 GCA_907169655.1 Acomys percivali | reverse complement strand
CCTAATGTTGGGGTTCTCTTTCTAGAACTTTCTGCAGGACTGGGTTTGTGTGTATATATATATATATATATATATATATATTTAAATTTTGTTTTGTCATAAAATATCTTATTTTCTCTCTTTATGGTATTTGAACATTTTTAATGCTATAGTATCTGCTGGCATCTGTGGTCCCTTACAGGCTGCAGGACATGTGTTCAGCCCTTCCTGGATTTTAGAGTCTCCAGTATAATTATAATAGATCTACCTTTATATATCACTTAACCTTTTTCCCCTTATAATTTTTATTTTCTTATTTTCTTTCTGTTTGTTTTTCTGTTTCAAAAGAAAGTTTGTCTGCATAACCTTGGCTGTCTTGGACTCATTTTTAGACCAGGATAGCCATAAGATCACAGAGATCTTCCTGTCTCTGCCTCCCCGAGTGCTGGGATTATAAGTGTGTGCTGCCTTGTCCACCTTTATTATGCATTTTTTGGTCTCTACGCTTAGTCACTTATTTTAATAGCAATGGGACTTTATTTCTGGTCTAATATTTTTGATGTTCTTTTTGTTTCTTATACCTATAAAGGCTTCTCATTCTTTAACTTAGGAAAAATACATTCTATGATTTTGTTGAAAACATTTTCTGAGCTTTTGAGGTTTTTTTCTCTGTGTGTGTGTGTGTGTGGTTGTTGTTGGCTTTCTTTTTGTTGTTGTTTGTTTGTTTGTTTGTTTTGATTTTCGAGACAGGGTTTCTCTGTGTAGCCTTGGCTGTCCTGGACTCATTCACTTTGTAGACCAGGCTGGCCTCAAACTCCATTATTCTTAAATTTGGTCTTTTTATAGTTTTCCAGATTTCCTCGATACTTTGTGTGAGGAGTTTTGTTTGTTTATTTTGTTTCGCTTTTTTGTTTATTTTTGTTTTGATTTATCATTTTCTTTGCCTTACTTATTCATTTCTTCCATCTTATCTTCAATACCTGAGAGTCTCTCTTTGGTCTCCGTATTCACTTCCCAAAGCTTGCCTCTTTCGTTTCTGTTTGAATTACTATATGTTTTATTTCCGAATCTTTATATGGTTGATTTTAAGGTCTTTTTCTTATGCTTCTGCTCTGTAGGATCATTTAGCACCTGCCATAGTAAGCTAGCTTGCCTCTAATAGAGGCGTATTGCCCTGGATATTGTTGGTTGTACTTTTATGCCAGCAATTCAGCATCGGGTATGGGATAGGTGCTGATTTCTTTATTTGTCTTTGGTTCTGTCACCATTTTCTTGAATCTTTCCTCTCTGGTATGCCAGAGTGTGTAATGGCTGTGTGTTGCCTATTCTCTTGGCTTGTTATGTGTTTACATGGATTGCCTGCTGGTATTGGAGTGAGGGTAACTGGGTTGTGTTGGCTGAAGGAATGTTGGAGGAGATACTTTTGTGATTAGTTGCAGAGAGACTGGGGAGGCAGCCTTAAGTTTCCAGCTGCACAGCTGCTGATAAGGCTATGGGAATTGACACTCAGGAGCAGGCTAGAGGCATGAGTCTGCCTTCTGTCTGCATCTTGCCCTTGGGGTTAACAGGGGTAAATGCTGGAGTTGGGTCTCAGATACAGCAAAGATTGGGGGGAATGGCAGCTAAGAGGAAATGGTCTGTGAGATCCACAGGAGATTCAAGGAGAGAAGGCTGAAACTAGTGTTCTGTTAAAGTTCCAGGGACCAGACTGTGGCACTGGGACTAGGGGAACAGACATAGTGGAAAAGTCTGCAAACAACCTACCTGATTTTCAGGTAGTCCTAATAGGAACCCGTTTAAATAGCCCAACATATTGTGGTGGTTCTAGATGGTAATAAGGATTGAATGACAGTTATGTTTGGTTTGAGTTTTTTCTGTTGGCTTCAGATTTTGTTTGTTTTATTGGGGGTTTGTTTGTTTGTTTTTGATTTTTTTTGTTTGCTTGTTTTTTTTTTTTTTTTTTTTTTTTTTTGCAGAAAATAAGATTGTATAGGGACACAGAAAATTAAACACACTAATTATTTTATGTATTCTCGACTAAAAATGATAATAGCATAGGATAATATACCATCAATGAAGCACAGTAGTTTCATTGTTCATGGTTATTCTGCTTCCAGTCATTTGTCAATCGTTATTTCAACATATGATAAGTCATGACAGAGAAAAAACAAATGTATCTGGATTTGCCATTGACTTTCAAATAGCATCACTATCAAGTCAAACTCAATGAAAAACTACAACAGATGGAGGTTTTTCATTGACTTTCACTAGACATAAAGTCTGACGTATGATTGAAGACTGCTCTTCAAGATTTGGCCTTAACATTCTGCTGTAAGAAAAGGCTAGCTGAAAAGTTTCATAGCATTTCATTGTATATATAATGGGTAATTTTAAATTTTCTCTGCAATTTTATTTATAGGGAACTAAAAAGTCAACTGCTTTAAAACATCCCCATTCTTAAAACTACTTTCCTAAAATTTACTAGCATATACTCATGTAGATAGATGTGTGTGTGTGTGTGTGTGTGTGTGTGTGTGTGTGTGTGTGTGTGTAGGTAATAACAGTATTATTCCTCTGGGTAGGCATTATAAACATTTTAATCATGGAATTTTGAAAAGGTGTTCACCTGGAATGTTTTAACAACTTAAATCTTAAATAAAATGCAAAGTTCTTACTGGTGCAGACAGTTGTATTCACTTGGCAATAAATTTCTAATTTCCATTATCATTCTCCATGCATTTCACAGTTGGGAATGTTATGACTTATGAAACCATTCATAACTTACTTTAGACTTTTCGTCTAAGTAAAGTACATGAAAATTTTACTGTGTATGATTTTACTTCATAGAATTTTAATTAGTATTTATATAATTGAGATAATCATATACACTCTTTTAAAGCACAGAGGTTGCTTTAAAACCTTTATTTCCAAAATTTTGCCTAAATAATGTTGTGTGTTCCATGCTATTTATTGGTTCCCTCAGTTTAATCAAATGAATTACTGAAGAGGTCCAGTGAAATGATAATATATTGACTTTAATTTGTAGATACATTTGTAGATGTGTTTGTGTGTGTGTGTGTGTGTGTGTGTGTGTATTCATATGACACTGTACTCATATGACTGTCAGAGATAGTTTGCAGAAGTCAAGTCTCTCTTTCCACATGTAGGTCCCAGGGATAAAACCCATATTTTTAGGGTTGTCAGCAAGCAAGCACTTTTACTCACTGAACCACCTCCTTGGCCTTGTGAAGTGTTTATTATTAATAGCAGATGGGTACTCAGAAACATGTCTTACACTATAGACATACTTAGCACACTTCTTAAAATAATTTTAAGCTGCTAAAGCATATGTTCCCAAGGAGAGAAATATCTATTTAATGCATTTTCATTTTTATTGAAAAAATGCCACATGTGTCTGCTAAAACCTCTGAATTTTTTATTGTTGTCAAAAACTATACCACCTCAATTTATAAAAATGATAGATAGATACTATCAAATGGTAAACTATCAAATAATACTGACAGGAGAAATGATATATATTTTTATGGGTGCTTTTTGCAGCACTTTAGTGTGATAGCCGGCTTCTGGTTTTTGTTCCTATAATGAGAAAAGCTTACACTTAAAATACAAATGATGATGTGTTTTCTGTATAACTGGTGATTAATTCTGTTGTTTGGTATAAAGGGGATCTTTTCTTAGTGGGGAAACTTAATGATCACTTGTAAGTAATCTATTTATCATCCAAGGCTGTAGCTATCTAGTTCTTTGCACTTTCCTATCACTAAGAACATCAGTGGTATTATGAATTTGTATAATGAAATCTTTAAAATAGGTGAGTACAGTCCTCATTTATTTCTTCTGAGAAACAAGTTGTTATTATCAACATCAAATGTAATCATGTTACATCCTAAACCAGGGTTTGGGTTCACAGATGTAAGGGCAAATGATCATACAATGTCCTCTTACGTAAATTGCAGAGAAAACAAACACCCTCACCATTATTTCTGACAGAGAGCAGAATATTAAAATGAGACTTGATGATATCTCAGCTTGGGTTTACAAAATTAATGAAGAACAAATGTTTGAGGGGATGTGTAGGCATGGCATTCTCTCTGTGGGATGACCTTCGCTCCCCCTCAGTTAGCTAATGAGGATTTCTTTGCTCTCTTTCTTGCAGAAGGACCTCAGGGCCTTGTATCGTTATTGAGTGAACACAATGTCACTTCAGCTGGCAGAAGTGTTTCGTTTCTTGTCAGAAAGAGAAGTTTCCTTATGGCATTTAGAGCAGGCACAACAGAGGGGCCTGGCAATTGAGACCAGACATTTCAATCAGTAACTCAGCCCAGTAGAGATGCTTCACCTGCTGGAATGGTTTAGATTACAATATGTAAACTGTGCTTTGCCTGTCATGGAGTTCAGGATGCTTACTATTGTAAAAGAAGATGCGTTAATATGTACTCAGAATGCTTCTCATTACTAAACAGTGTGATTTACTTAGGAGAAGATTTACTTTCCATCAGAGAGTGTACAGGCAGCCTATTATAGTCTGATCCCTAAAATATTAGACATGACCTCTGTAAGTCAATTATCTATATAGATTATTTTCATCAATATAAAAAGGAAGAAAAGTTAAAATAGGTGTATTATTTTATCAAATGACATATCCCAGTGGTGGTGCGTCTGTCTCAATATTTAATTTGCAACAAAACATTAGAATATAGCTGTATGTTAACCGTGAATATAATGTCACGGGAATCTGCTGTGACACGGGACAACTTGGGTACGTTCTGGAAGGCAGAGTTTCCAAAACATACAGCTCTGGTCCTTTCCACTCAGATGCATTTCATGTGACTGTATCTCTTCCTGAGGTGCTATGCAGGATCTTGTCAAGATGAAGTGGTACACACATAATTAATGACATTAATTGTTTATTTATTAGTTCACATTAGTGTAGAGGCAAGGGGCCCCATACAGATCACAAACACTTGGCTTTAGCCTGTTAGAGTTGTAGATGGGCACTCTGACTGTAGGTGAGCCTGGGGAGAGAGAATACTTGATATACCTTGCTTACTTCTCTTCTTGGTGACCGTGAAGTTTATATGGTATATCCCAGATCCTGACAAATGTTTTCATGATGTACAGGATGAGAAACTGCTTTGAAATTTTATTTAGGTAAATTCATTGTGAATGCATTATGATTAATTTCCTCAATGATCTTAAGAACTAAAATAAGTTTGGTTTGGGTCAAACCATGAAGAAATTGTAACTCATACATATTAATCATCTTATTATTTTATGCAGTGCTGAGGATCAAATTCATACATAATTCTAGTTTCAGTAAACTTGATAGTTTAACAGCTTCCAACAGGCATGCATCAGGCCACTCAACAGTGTATCTGTCCCCTTGCTCAGCTTCTAACTGCTACTCTTCCAGACCCTGGAAATTTCCTTTTGGGAATTTCCTTATAAATACAACCCAATTAGCCTACAGCTCACATTCTCAACTACTTCCAATTTCAGCTCTCGGTTTCCCATCTTCATTAGCCACTGCGTCAGGGAGATAACAGAAAATGAAATCTATCACCTGTTCAAGAACCTACTGAGGCCTTCCACACTAGCCCGTTCTAATCTTGGTCACTAAAAACCTCCCATGCTTTCCCTCAAGAGTGACAGTTGGGTTCTTGCTCTGAGTCCTACCTTTCCCCTCATGCCAATGGTGATCTTCATACTTGTGTTTTCCTATTTTCTGCCATGTAGCACATGACTTCCTCTTAAGAATTGAGAGAGAAGCTTTCATCTGAGAAGCAGTTATCTCCTGATCTGTTGGCTTTGGTATACTTCATAAATTACCACTATGTTTTAAAACACTGCCTATTTTTATAAATAGAAACAATAAAAATTAGTTGGCCATGCCAAAACATACATTGAGAACTATTTCCATAGCCAACCTTTACCATGGTCATGGAGATGAAGAAATCAAAGGTATACTTTCATAAAGACATGTACATACACTTTTAATTTTGCTTGTAATATTTCAAATTATTACTTATGTTCTGTTTGAGCCATGCACTAAATGTATTTGCATGTAGATAGTAAGAAATTACTATTGCCTTTTCATTCACTATACTTTTATCCAATACACACAGGTATCACACACTGTTCTCAGCTTTGAGTTATAAATAATAACTAGGTAGAACTTATATTCTACTGTAGAGAAAGATAATGGGAAAAATTTTAAAAACATGTATTATGTCATGAAATAGAAAGTTTTACTGAAAGAAATTTAAAATAAAATTGATATGTCTTTTAGGAAAATATGGGTAAAATAGAGTGAGAAGTTTATACTGAAAGAATGTTATTTTTAGATGAAAACTTGAAGTCAGAGAACAAGCTTTGAGGACATCTGTGGCCAAAGCACTTGTATCAGATGAAGAACAAGTAGAGAAAACCTGAATGAGAAGTACTGAGCTCAAGAAGCAGATGATGCGAGCGAGGAAAGACACACTGTTAAGTGAAAAAAAAATGCAAGAGAAAGCAAGGGAGCTACGAAGAAGAAACTTGATACCCTATGAGCATATACAGGGGGAGGTAATTCCCCTCAGTCACAGTCATAGGGGAGGGAAATCAGGGGGAAATTGGAGGGAGGGAGGAATGGGAAGATACAAGGGATAACAATTGAGATGTAATTTGAATAAATAAATAAAATATATTAAAAAAGAAGTGGAAGAAAAATTTGATGGGAAAAGTGAATGGAGATAAGCACCTGGAGATAGGAAACATCTGGATATTAGATGGATGAATTTTCTGTTTCATTCAATATTCTCTTGATCACACAGTGCAGATGCTTAAAGGTGGCGTCAGAAAAGCCAATTAGATAACTCAAGTATCTCTGCAGTGAAAGAGCTGGTGTCTTGCCCAGCTGGGTAGAAATTGGGTAGTAAGTGCATTAATGATTTAGCAGAAAAAATGAAAATATTCATTTAAATTTTTACCTATCGAACACCCCAATATAAATTATACATATTTATGAAAAACATCATGTTTTGGTAACTATACTAGGTAATCTTTATTTAAACAAGAGTGAAAATTGGTCATTATATAAATCAAACATTTACAACCCCATAAGGTATTCATCTTTCTATGCCTGATTTATTTAAAAATTTCTCTCAGATTTGTTGTTATAAATATCTGGGATTTTTCTTTTATTCTTTTTTTTTTCATTGTTTAATAACATTATGTGTTTGCTATATATTTTCTTTATCCCTCCATTGAGAAACAAATATTGGCTCAGCATTTAATGGTCTCTCTTTTTGTCTGTTTGTATGTATATATGTATGAACATATGTATGTGTATATGTATGTTCATGTGTATGTGTGTTAGGGATTACATACCTGGTTCACGTAAGAATTCATGTGTGTGTAAGTGAAGAGGCCAAAGTTCAATCTTGGCTCTTTAATAAGTCTTAAGGACACATATAACTTCTTTTTGGCAACGATTCTCACCTTGAGACTTGATGCTCACTGATTAGAATAGGATAGCCAGTCAGTACGCTCCAGCGATCTGACCTGTTTCTGCATCCCCAGCACTAGGATTACAAGCATGTGCTGCAATATCCAGGTCTAGATGTTGGTGGTGAGGTTTGAACTCAAGTCCTATAGTTCTAGCCAAAGTGTTTTACTAATTAAGCCATAATCCCACATACTGTTTAGGCTATTTTTATAGTATACACATATATATTTTATTAATTTTTCTTTCTTTGGATTGGATGTTTAGAATTAATTGCATGCAAATTATGAGAAAATAACACTGAAAAATTTAAACCTGTACTAGTTTATTTTTCATTAGAATAATAGTAATTTGGAGAGGAGATGACTATTTGAAGCTCACTTTTCGATGTGTCCAATTTGCAATACCATTCTAGAGATGCTTGAATAAGTCGAATGATGGTGTAGATTGTACTAACACACCCTAAAGAGCTGATGTACCTCAGAAGTTTACCAATAAGAACCATCAGAGTGCATGCAATACTTAAAGAGCAACTAAACACAGTTCTAATTAGCACATGATCATACAGTGAGGCTACTGTGCATGTTATGAAATCACACTGGTACTATGAAATCGCTCATACGCAAAGCCATTCTTTCTGTGTACCCACTAGGTCTGCATTCAACTTTAGAAAATATACTGTTACAACGTATCAGACAGCACACATGTAAACATTCTAGCACATTCCTATCATAGGATAGAGGCTTACTATAGTGTTGTGCCCCTGTAAAGCTAAGCATAAACTTAGGGACTATTCTCTGCTCTCTTTTGACTATAAAATGGCTGTGTCACCTCTAGATATTATTCCTTAAAATGAAGGAAAAGAGGAAATTTAGAAATGTTTGTATCTCATATACTTAGAGTGCATTACGGTGTCAAATGTCCCTTAACACTGAGTTAGAATCTTAGTCCTTGAAGAATAAAAGAATACGTTGGAATAGTTGTGAGTGAGAATGTTAATGTAGTAGGTTCACAATGAACAACTCTCATGGGGAACATATTTGCTTTTCAGTGTGCTTGTATCTAACTTAATAAAAATGAATCAACCCAGTTTTTAACTTTAAAAAGAACTAGGCAGAAACCTAACAATCTTTACTTGTCCTGTACCATGATTTTATTTACTCTGAGTAACAAGTTCACTTTTAGATAGGTTTGTGGTTTCTTAACAATATGATTTACATCTCTTATGGAACAATTTGACTTCATTTACATTTGAGTGAATTGTAAATGTGTGATATGAAGTCTACCAATATGTTTCTACCATATAGCCTTATAGTATACTTACTTTATTCTTTTTAACTGTGAAAAACATTCCATAAGCATGAATCCCTTGACTCCATTATGTTTGTGCATAATGCACATGCCTAGATCTGTAGTAGTCAGAATAATGTAGCGTATACCCTAAAACTGGTGTTACAGAGGCTGTGAGCTGCCATGTCGGTGCCAGAAATTGAAGTCTAGTACTATGGAAGACCAGTAAGAGTTCTTAGCCCTGATTCATCTTTTCTTTGCATAGTATGATCATTTTACATGCGTTAAAATTATTCTCTGCATATATGCTGTTTTATATGGATGTGCATACTAAAGAAAATAGCAATATACGATGAAATAGTATTAATTTACTACAAATAAAAAGTTAAGTGAGAGTTACTTAAAATGTGTGTATAGGCATATGTGTTTGTATATTCATACACGTGTGCTTGAGTAGGCATATACACATTTTGGTGCACATGCCTAATTCAGAGATTAATATCATGTGTTTTTCTAATTACTCTCTACTTTGTATTTGTGACAGGGCCTCAGTGGACTTGGAGCACCAAATATTAGGCTAGCTGGCCAGAAGTCCCCAGACTTCCTTCAGCTCTAGTATTGTACATATGCACTGTTTAGACTGATTATTTTAAAACATTGGTGCTCAAGACCCAAAATCAGTTCATAAGTTTCAGAACACTTTACCAACTGAACTGACTTTACAGGTCCTATTTACATTTATTGTTCAATTACTTTTAACAACCAACAGAAAGCAACCTGATACAATTTCTAAATCACAAAGTGATATGTGATATAGTTCATCCCTTGGTGTGTATGTATTGTTGTGACTATCAGAGAATGTAGAACATGTCCATTTCTTTCACTGGCCAACTACTATGATATATGTTAATAAATAGTTACTGAAGAATGAAAGGAAGTATAGCTGTCTTAAATTAAAAAAAAAACCTTATAATCGATATTACTTTGTAATCAAAATGTCAAAGAAAACCACTTGGATTATTAAATTGATGAATCAGTGTTTGGCAGCATTTTTATTCAAAAAATATTTAAATACTCAGGTGAAATTTTATATGTTTTATTTTGGTTTTCAGAGTTAGCTTTCACTGAAGCCCATGTGTTACTCCTTCATGTCCCTTAAATAAGATTTATGAAGTAAATATTTCAGTTCAAGCAAGAAACATTGGAAGAAAGTGCTGGTGATTTTAGGTTAGATGAAAAGTCTGGAGTACAAAGAACAAGGAGAAGAATACGTAAGAGCTCAACATTAAATGCATCGAGGCCATCTGGTACATAAGTGGCGTAATAATGATAAATTAAGTGCTAATTAATCTCCAGAACTGTTCACCGACTCTAGAGTCATTCTTCAGTCATCCGAAAGTCAAATTTGAAAGCTAAATTAAAGCTGGCTTTGCAAACAGTCCTATAAAGCCTGTGTCTTTTATTTTTCTGCTTTATAAATTGGTAGAATGTAGTCAACTCAGAAGCATATGCAACAGCAGGCACTAGAGTGGAGAGGCTTCCCCTTGGTGAGGCTAAAGAGTGAGTGTTTCTAAGGCTTTATTCTTCTGATATTCTCATGTTTAAAAAAGAATAGAATTGAGACTCTGTATCTGATCGACGGGAAGTGACTAGGGACCTGACTGGGATCCACAGACCGTAAGACCTGGAGAACACTAGTTGAGAAGGGTCCTCACAGTGCAGATCACAAGCTGGTCTGGCCTCAGGTCATCCAACAGCCCATGGAGGATGGGGGCCTAGTCCCCAGAGTCTGGACTGGATCCCTCCTGTGAACTGCAGCCGTGCTCTATAGCACAAACTCAGAATATGGGACTGAACTCTAGCCTGTGAAACATGAGAACTCCTGGCCTCAGAAAATCTCTGGAAAATGGGAGGATCTGTCTACAGTAAGCCCCAGATGCCACATGGGGACCTGGCGGCTATGGACACATTATGTAGCCACAGCTACTTGGTCTAAATGAGACCAGGCAGAAACTAGCGATCTGCCCCAGCAGACTGGCACTGTACAATTGGGCAGAACTGACCTGGCCTAGCCAGGCTTTAAAGTCCAGAAGGGCCTCTCATGCTCTGGAGAGGCTGGGCAGGACTAGGGGTTTGGGCAGAAAACTAAACAGCCTCCCCAACACAGTGGTACTGAGCTGCGACAGTTGCACCTCTCAACAGGACCCGGAAGAAACCTAGTGAAGTGCCCTGGTGGACCTGCTGCAAAACTGAGTACAACTGATCCAACCTAGCCAGGCAACACAACCCATCAGGCCTCCCACTTTCTTAAGAGAGGCTGGGCAGGGTAGAGGGCATACAGTAGAAGTCTAGCCAACCAACAACAATCAGAAGACAGTAGCTGCTCTCTCCCTGGTGGGTGGAACCTAGGCCCTGCTATCTGGAGGGATCAGGCAGAAATCTAAACAACTACTAGAAGCCAGCAGGGGTTGAGGCACTCCAGGATGATCTGAGCCTTGGACCCAAAGCCCCAAGGCCTGAGGGCAGGTTATGCAAAGCCCAGCCAAAGACAGGACAATCAGCCCTACATACACTATCTCAAACTGATCCTGAGGCTGCAGAGCACTAGCACCTACCTCTGCTGAACAAGTGGGGAGCATAGGGTGTGGAGCAAAGTCTCCTGGAGCTGAAACCAGGTCACCAGCTGGTTCCAGGGAAGAGTTCCCTGATCCCCACAGGCAACAGCCTTCAACCAATAATCACTTACAAACAATCCACTCTCAACCACCAGAGCAGGACACCAGAAGCTACCTCCCAACATCAGAGACAGTGTAAAAAGACAACAAAAACCAAAACAATATGGCGTCTCCAGATCCCAGCTATGCCAAAGAAAGCAAACCTGAGAACTCAAACACAATTAAAATACAAGAAAATGACCTCGAATCCTTAGTAATGAAGATGATAATGGAGGAAAGAAATACAATCCATAAACAAATGCAGGAAGATGGAGTCAAACAAGTTAAAAGACTTAAAAGAGGCCTATAGAGAGGCACTGGAAGAAATTCAAGAAAATACAAACAATCATATGAAGGAAATCAATAAAACAGTTCAAGATCTGAAGATGAAAATGGAAACAATGATAAAGGCACAAAGAAAAGCAAAACAGGAAAGAGAGAAATTAGAGAAGAAAGCTAGCAATGCAGAGGTGAGCTTCTCTAACAGAATTCAAGAGATGGAGGAATGAATTTTGAGACTAGAAGATACAATCATAGATAGAACTTCATGCAGCCATCAGAGAAAATTTGAAATCTGAAAAGTTTCTGACACAAAACATCCAAGCAATCAAGGACACCATGAAAAGACGAAACCTGAGAATATTAGTCATTGAGGAAAGAGAAGACATCTGACTCCAAGGCCAAGAAAATATTTTCAGCAAATTTGTAGAAGAAAATTTCCCCAATTTAAAGAAGGAGATGCATATAAACATACAAGAGGCCTACAGAACACCAAGTGGAATAGACCAGAAAAGAAAATCTTTCCGCCACATAATAATCAAAACATAAAATATACAGAACAAAGAAAAATATTAAAAGCAGCGAAGGAAAAGGGCCCATTAACATATAATGGCAAACCTATCAGAATTACACACAGCCTCTCAGCAGAGACAACAAAAACCAGAAAGGCCTGCACAGAGGTCCTACAAACCCTAAGAAACTACAGATGCCACGCCAGACTAATATACCCAGCAAAACTACCAATAACCATTGGTGGAGAAAACAAAATACTCCATGACAAAACCAAATTTAAACAGTACCTATCCACATATCTGACCTTACAGAAGTTACTAGAAGGAAAACTCCAACCCAAAGTGCCAAGCTACAAGCAAAATTACACAGGAAATAGATATCTACACTGTCTCAAAAACATAACAACACACTCTACTGCAACCATCGTCAAAATCAAGGGACTTAACAGTCACTTGTCAATATTATCTCTTAACATCAGTGGTCTCATTTCTCCAATAAAAAGACACAGATTAACTGAATGGATGCATAAAGAAGACCCAACATTATTAAGCACTCAAGAAACACATTTCAGCCACAAGAATAAACATTACCTGAGGTTCAAAAGTTGGAAAAAGGTATCCCAAGCAAATGGATACAGTAACCAAGCTGTTGTAGCCATTGTAAAATCTAATAAAATAGACTTCAAACCAAATTTAATCAAAAGGGATAAGGAAAGACACTTCATACTCATCAAAGGTAAAGTCACCCAAGATAGCATCACAATTCTGAACATACATGCTGCCAATACAACGGCACCCACATTTGTAAAAGTACTATTAACAAATGTTAAATCACACATTGAAATAAACACAACAATAGTGGAAGACTTCAACACCCCACTTTCACCAAAGGATAGGTGATTGAAAAAGAAACTAAACCAAGAAATAATGACACTAACCAATGCCATGAATCAAATGGATCTAACAGATAACTACATAACTTTTCACCCTAAAACAAAGGATTATACCTTTTTCTCACCACCTCATGGAACCTTCTCCAAAATAAATCATATAGTATGTCACAAAGCAAGCCTCAACCAATTCAAGAAGATGGAAATAATACCTTGTATCCTATCATATCACTAACATCTAAAACTGGACTTCAATAACAGAAATAACAAAAAGTCTACACACATATGGAAAATAAACAACTAACTCTCTACTTAATGACACCTGGGTCAGGGAGGAAATAAAGAAATTAAGGACTTCTTTAAATTCAACAAAAATGAACAACAAACCCAAATTTGTGGAACACATTTAAAGCAGTGCTAAGAGGAAAATTCATAGCATTTAGTGCCTTTATAAAGAAATTTGAAACATCCCATACAAGCAACTTAACGACACATCTGGAAGCCCTAGAAAAAAAAGAAGCAGGAACACCCAAGAGGAGTATATGTCTGGAAATAATCAAACTCAGGGCTGAAATCAATAAATTAGAAACAAAGAAAACAACTCAAAGAATCAATAAAATCAGGAGCTGGTTCTTTGAGAAAATCAACAAGATATACAAATTGCTAGCCAAACTAACAAAAAGGCAGAAAGACACTATCGAAATTAACAAGATCAGAAATGAAAAGGGAGACATTACAACAGACACTGAAGAAATACAAAGAATTATAAGATCCTACTTAAAAGGCATATATGCCACAGAATTTGAAAATCTAAGGGAAAATGGACAATTTTCTTGATCCTTTCCACTTGCCAAAATTGAATCAAGCTCAGCTAAACAAATAGTCCTATTTCTCCTACAGAAATAAACGCAGTTGTTAATAGTCTCCCAACCAACAAAACAAAACAAAAACAAAAACAAAAACAAAAACAAAAAACCAGGGCTAGACAATTTAAGTGCAGAATTCTATCAGACCTTCAAAGAAGAGCTAATACCAATTTTCTTCAAGGAATTCCAAAAGATAGATTTGGATGGAACATTACCAAACTCATTCTATGAGACCACAGTCAGTTTGATACCTAAACCTCACAAAGACCTAACAAAGAAAGAGAATTTCAGACCAATATCTCTTATGAACATTGATGCAAAAATACTCAATAAAATACTTGTAAACAGAATACAAGAACACATAAAAGATATCATTAACTGTGACCAAGTAGGCTTCATTCTAGGTATGCAGGGATGGTTCAATATACAGAAATCCATCAATGTATAAATCCATCCACTGTATAAACAAACTGAAAGAAAAAAGCCCACGTGATCATCTCCTTATATGCAGAAAAAGCATTTGACAAAATCCAACACCCATTCATGTTTAAAGTTTTGGAGAGATCAGGAATACACAGCACATACCTAAACATAATAAAGGCTATATACATCAAGCCAATAACCAACATCAAATTAAATGGAGAGATACTCAAGGAAAAATTTCTAAAACTGGAGACCAGGCAAGGCTGCCCACTTTCTCCATATCTCTTGAATATAGTTCTTGAAATTCTAGCTAGAGCAATAAGACAACAAAAGGAGATCAAGGGGAACCAAATGGGAAAGGAGGAGTCATATTATCCCTATTTGCTGATGATATGATAGTGTACGTAAGTGACCCTCCAAATTCCACCAGAGAACTCCTACAGCAGATAAACACCTTCAGCAAAATGGCTGGATACAAAATTAACTAAAAAAAAAAAGCCTTCCTATATACAAATGACAATCGTACAGAAGAAGAAATTAGGGTTAACTACACCCTTTGTGATAGCCACAAGTAATACACAATATATAGGAGTAACTCTAACCACGCAAGTGAAAGACTTGTTTGAAAAAAACTTCAAATCTCTGATGAAGGAGGTTGAAGATGACATCAGAAAATGGAAAGATCTCCGTTGTTCATGGATCAGGAATGTTAACATAGTAAGAATGACCATCTTTCCAAAAATATTTACAGATTCAACACAATCCCTATCAAATACCTACACAGGTTTTTTTAAAGACATTGAAAGATCAATTCTCAACTACATAGGAAAAACAAAAAACCAAGAATAGCTACAACAATCCTGTATCATAAAAGATCTTCCAGAGGAATCTCCATACCTGATCTCAAGCTGTACTATAGAGCAACAGTAATTAAAACAGCATGGTATTGGCATAGCAATAGGCTGCTTGATCAAAGAAATCGAATTGAAGACCCAGAAATAAATCAACACACTTATGAACACTTGATTTTTGACAAAAAAGCCAAATCTATTTGATGGAAAAAGTATAGCATCTTCAACAAATGGTGCTGGTCTACGTGGATGTCTACATATAGAAAGTGGAATTCAATCCATATTTATCACCATGCACAAAACTGAAGTCCAAGTATGATAAAGACCTCAGCATAAAACCAGAGACACTAATTCTCTTAGGAGAAAAAGTAGGGAAGAGCCTGGAACTCATTTGCACAGGAGACTGGAATTGGACAGTTGAACTACAAAAAAATAGTCATTTGTAAATTTCCATTACAATAAAGCTTTTGTAAATATACAAATTACTTTTACAATAATAGTTTTATAAACTTAATAAAATTATTAGGCTCCTGTTTTAACATGCCATTTTTTAAAAGTCAAATTGAATCTTCTGTGTGTAATAATTTTGCATACATTAGAATATATTATTGTTTACATTAGTTATTATTACTTCATTATTTTACCTCAAATTGAGTCATGAATATATGTTATCTACCATATATTGTGTACATATAATATGTATTAATATATTAATTTTAGTGTCCTTTAGAGGAAATATTATTACAATAAGTATATATGAGTGAGCATATGGTTTGCTAAATTCTGTGTATATCAATTACATTCAGATCACATTTAAATAAAGGGTCAGTGGCACATAAATTTGAAATTCCAAATTAACACATAGTAGTGAGAGGTAAGAGGAATTATTACCAATGTGAACAGCTATATGACATAGTATGAAACAAACAAAGCTAATTATCAAAATGTAAAATCACAACACTGACGAAGAAAGCAGCACTTTTTGAAAGAATGGCTCTAGCTCTTATGAAACCTGTAATTGATGCTCACAATTGTGACAGGCCATGGTAGAAGTAAAAGAAAATCTCGATTAATAATACACAAGAGCACTGAAACTCTGCAGACTACATCAAATAGACTCAATTAGAATAAACAAGCACATCCCAGTATCTCATGCTATATGAAAGCATTTGGTATCCTAACTAATAAACTAAGGAAGATAAATTTAATATTTTACAGGCAATTTTTGCAAGAGCATCAGCTCATGGAAAATATACTAAATTGATCAATCATACTTTTCTGAAAATTATAACCACTTAGATTTGAAGCTAGGCCTGTCAATTGGAGATGTTAAGACTTTTATTGGATTTTTTCTATCATCCAAATGAACACGTAATCAGATAAATTGCATTACTTACAATTTATTTTTTATCTTTTTATTTTTTACATATACATTTATATTATTACATTATATACACAATTTCAAATGTATAATACTTTCTAAAAGCAGTATATACAATGTAAAATCTACTATGGCGTGTTTCTAATCAATATGTCATTTATGGTATCTACCGTTAATGCCACAACTTTTGCATAGTTCATGATAACAATGTATTTGAAATGCTTAGTATACATTGTAAATAGCTATACTAGCTTCTCACATATCTTCCACAGATGTTGAAGATAACAATAATAAAATGTACACAGATTATCTTAATTAGAACAGCTTTAGAGTATCTTGCATCTTATTGTTTGAGCACATAATCTATACTCAGGGTTTTTCAGGGACATGAATTGAAAATACTGTACTAGAATTAAACTTTAAATGTATTTGCCTACTGATATTTTTCCATCTCATGATGTTAACACATTCCAATATTCTACTGTAGCATGAAGCATAGTTGAAAAAAAACTTGCATTTAAACTTGTTCTTAGAAAAGTCAATCTCCTTGTCATAGTAACATCTTTGTTACAGAAGATT
>OU015755.1:71170153-71196701 GCA_907169655.1 Acomys percivali | reverse complement strand
ATTACATGAGTAGAAACTTAAGAGAACATGATTAAAATATGTATGCTTTTATTTAACTAAGATATAAGTATAATAAAATTATAAAGAGAGGTCAGCATTTGTATTATGGTGTATAGCAAATAATAGTAACACTTTATTTCAAAACATGTTAACAGTCTATGTGTTATCAATTTTGCTAGTAATACCTAATTTTAATAGCTTTTATCTTGCATTTAATCTTGCCTTTGGGATATTTAAAAATCTTTTCCTTTGAGAGGCACTTAAAAAGTTTCCCTTAGGCTTAGGTGATAATTTTGTTTACTTTTATTTTTCCTCAAATATTAATATTTTATATATATATATATTTGATGTGTTATGTTTTGTTTTTCAAGATAGAGTTTCTCTGTGTAGCCTTGATTGTCCTGGACTCGCTTTGTAGACCAGGCTGGCCTCAAATTCAAAGCGATCTGCCTGCCTCTGCCTCCAAAGTGCTGGGATTAAAGGCATGTATCACCACTGCCCAGTTTATTTGGTTTTTTAAAGACAGGTTTTCTCCGTGTAGCCTTGGCTTTCCTGGACTTGCTTGGTAGACCAGGCTGGCCTAAAACTCACTGAGATCCATCTGCCTCTGCCTCTCAAGTGCTGGGATTAATGGAATGTGCCACTATACCTGGTTTACTTTTATTTTTTTATTTTATATATAATTATTTTTAGTGGTGCTTGATTTGTGTGTTTTGCATAACTTTGTGTAAGTGTTGAAGCCAGAGGAAAATTATTGAAGTCGGTTATTTCCTTCCACTACTTGTGACTTAAGAACTGAACTCAGCAAGTGCCATTACCAACTCACTCAGTCATTGACCCAATATAATAATTTTAGAAATGAATTTTATAGGCAAATCATACACATATGACATTCTAAACAAATAGTATTTCCTTTTTTTCTAAGACAGGGTTTCTCTATGGAGTTTTGGCTGTTCTGGACTCACCTTGTAGACCAGGCTAGCCTCAAACTCACAGAGATGTACCTGCCTCCGCCTCTGGAATTATCATCGTTTTTCAGACCAAACTGTGAATACTGATTCTAATTCCCAGAATTCTTTTGAATTTAGAAAAAGTTTTCTGATAATATCAACTAACAGAATTTAGTAACATACTAGTGACCAGTATACTTAAAGATTATTATTGCTTACCATGAAAATGAACTACCAAAAGGAAGAAAAAGCTAAGTAGGATTTCTCCTATTGTTTTTTTTTTTAAATTCTGAATGCCAAGTTACATGTATTGTCATAATCTGATAAAATATAGTGTACAAACAAACAGATATATGTGCAGTTGCAATCATCATTAGTGTTATTTTTATTTTCATCCAATATTAAATAGAACAAAGATATCATTTATTTAAAACTACTTCTTTCTGCTAACCTGCACTTCTGGTTCATTCAGGTAATTAATTTTATTCCTCCTCAGTTCTCTGATGGAGTTGAAGACCAGATAGTTTAGATTTACAATTAAGCTCAGTTGTTTGGGGGTTAAGGCATATATAGGACTAGATAGATGTTTTAATTTGATAGAGATGAGTTATGATGGATATTGATCTACATTCAGAATTTCATCCCCACCAAGAGAGGAGAGATGTTTTCTTCAAGGCCATCCAAGACAAATAGCCAAAACGCTATGAATGTAACATTTATATAATTCTTGTTTTTTTATAGTTTTTATTGCTCTATATAGTTTATTTTATATGTGTATACTAATATAAATGTTTATGTAAAAAATTTTAAAAACTCAGCCACAAGCACACACAAAACCACAATAAAACATGGAGTGCAAGTTACCAGGAAGTAATCTAGACTCCCACATGTATCCTACACATCGGTGACTTGCTTTCCATTCTGTGTGTCATACAGGGCTTATCCAGGATATGAAGTGTATCCTCCACAAGTAAGTAAATCCAATGTCACAGAGAGAATTCAAGTTTCCTTTCTCTCTTGACACAGCTTTTTATGAATGAGGAATACTTACCTTTCAAAGTTTATAAGGAATGACCTGAAAACAGTAGCAAGAGACTCTCACTGTAAAAAAAAAAAAAAAGCATTTCAAAGATTGTCTGGTTTTCCTTGCTTTGGGTTTTTTTTTTTTTTTTTGAGGTTTTGTTATTTCTCTGTTATTGATTTGCTATGTTACTTAGGTTATACAATGTGTATAATGACTGCCCCTTCTAAGCCTCTGTTGAATAAAATGAGCATATTTTTATAAATTAAAAAAGTGATCACCAAAAATATAAAACTACTTTTTTCCATTTAAAACTATTTCAAAATAAAAGAAAGTATAAATATAACTAAATACAAGGAATTACAATTAATGGAGTGTGGTAATACAGTATGTAAAAATTGGCATGAAATTATATACTATCAAAAATACTTACATACAAATACTTATATTTCACCTATATAAGCATTTCTTAAAAATATATTTATATACACACATATATATGTATATATATATAATTTAAATTATTCAAAATCTTGACACCTGATAGACTTAGGTATGTACTTTAATTTGAATTTTAAGTATCTCCCAAATTTTATATTAAAACAATTTATTTGTTGCTATGACTACTTGGAATTCTTACAACCTTCACAAGGGAGAGCTTTGAGCTACACATGAGATGCTCAAAGAGTAGAGTATGAGACTCCTTAGCTGGTCTACAATCTCTTTTCCCTAAATAATCACCTTGCTCTGTTATATACTCCCTCTTTAATGGGCTGCCTTGACACAGAACCAAGGCAGCTGCACTAACTTATTGTTGTTGACTGGAATCTTTAAATCTCAGAGCCAAAGTGAATCCTTTAGCTTCATATATTGACCGTACCAGATATTTCGCTTATAGTTCACAGTGTAGTGGAGTCTAAGTGTCTGGCAAATTACTTCTGGTGATATTTTGTGTGAAAGCACTATAACTTAGAAAATTATTTTAGTATAACCTGAGTAAAATATAATATATTGATAATGATAATGACAATAATAACTATAATAATAAACCATGTAAAGTAGGTAAAAGAGATACTTTTGTAAGTAAAGTACTTGCTGTGCAAACTTCAGGTCCTGAATCTCATCCACAGAACACATGGTTTTTAAAAATCCCATCATTAGAGCATTAGACAAAGGTACGTATCTCTGGATTTCTCTTGCCAGTCATTCTACTGTAATTGGTGAACCAAAACTTACCATGGGAGATCTCATCTGTCTCAGTTTTTTCTCTATTACCATGACAAATACCTGGCCAAAAGTAACTTAGAGAGTGAATGTTTATTTCAGTTTAAATTTCATCATGGAGGAAATTCAGGCATAATCTTAAGACAGAAACATGGAGCAGAAATCGTAGAGGAATGATGCTGCCTCTTTCAAGCTCATGCTCAGCTAGCTTTTTCATATAGTTCAGGACAAAATGCCCAGGTATTGGTACCACATCCATTGGGATGTGCCCTCTTTCATCAATTAACAGTCAAGACAAGCTCTCATAGACCTGACCACAGAGAAACCTGTTAAACAGAATTTTTCAACTGTGATGATGATGACAATGATGACGATGACGATGATGATGGATGGATGATTTTAGGTCCTGTTAAGTTGTGAGTTAATGCTAATTAGGACTTTTTCTAAAAATAAAGGTAGACAGCACCTGAAGAATTGCAACTGATATTATCCTTTGGCCTTTACATGCAAGTGTACAATGTACACGGGGACTCATACACACACTTGCACACATACGTACTCATACCTATCCACATATACCAAATTTCAGATAAAAGTAAAAATACATAGAAAAAGTAAAAGTGTACAGATTGTAAAATGATATAATGTAAATGTTATGAAATTGTTTTCAGGATGATAATTCTATTTATGAGGAAATAATGTTGGAAGGCTAAGCCTTCTGAGTGATTTTTTTCCTTCTGAGTGTTTGAAAGATAAATTACAAGTGTTTTGGACATCTGTATTTCACTGTAATTATTGTTCCAAAGCCCTCCTCTATACTGCACATGTACACATTATATGTACATTATATGTACACATCAAAGCACACACGCACATTTAATAATGAAGCCAATATTGTAAATGGAAAGCATTGACTTTCTTTCAGTATATTTACTACTTTTCTTCCTTTTCCATATAATTATATATGGAAAATTAGAAGGCAATAGGTAAGTTTATATTGAAGAATAGATTTTTAGTAACTTTATTTCAAAGAATCAAAGACTTGGGAGAGTTACATTAATTGCATACTCATAAAAGTAGCCATTATGGCTGACAATAATTTAAAAAGGGGAAATTTAATAGTTTTTTAGTGAAGAAAAATTTTTTTGACATTCAATCATAGATATAATTAGTAGCTATGGAAAAGTAAAATCAGAAAAATATAAGACGTTAAAAGAACTATTATTCTTTATTTTCTAAAAATTATTGAAGAAAACATTCAAAAGTACAATTTGGAACATTCATCAATTCACAACAAATTAAAATTTAAATGGTCAATCAAATAATATATCAATTTAACAATGGGTAGTGTATCTGCCTCATATACTTGGTGGTCTTGACCTCAAATTAAAAGAGAGTGTTAGTTTCTTACAATTGGTATTCTCTATGGATTATAAATAAGAAAATCAAGTTCTTTAGTCATTTTTTTTTTGTTGTTGTTGTTGGATTGCTTTTTTTTTGGCAGGGAGTGGGGTTGTTTGAGGCAGGGTTTCTCTGTGTAGTCTTTGCTGTCCTGGATGGATTGCTTTTTGTTTTTTTGTTTTGCTAGACAGTTTTCTCTGTGTAGCCCTGGCTGTCCGGGAACTCATTTTTTAAACTAGGTGGCCTTGAACTCACAGAGAATCCACCTGCTTCTGCCTTTTGTATACTGGGATTAAAGACCTGCATATCCATGCCCAGTGAAAATAATGTTCTTCTAGTGATTACAGAACTTGGGAGGAACATCTCGTAAGTAAACTTAAATATTTGGGAGAAACAAAGCAAATCAAAAACCAATACCAAAAACTATAGCATAGAATTATTTCAAGACATCTGCCCTTCAGGTGAGTTCTTTCTCAATGGCATCTTCTTCTGAGCCAACAAAGATGGTGTTAGGAGAGTCTGTGAGATACAAGGGGAGTAGTTAGGTGGAATAAAGATTTACTTAATTCAAGACTAAGTACACAGTGTTCTAAAGAGTTATGTGAAGAGGCTCCAATAGCTACCAATTGAAAGCTGTCCAGATGATAAATATTTCATCCAGGTATAAGCAAGCCTACTTGCAACTGACAAAATTTCATATAAATTACAATGTCAAAATTTCATATATACAAATATATGTACAATTAAATATGTATTAATTTTAAAATCCCTATAGGGGACAGCCTTGTTATTAATACAGTGAGGAGCAGATGCTGTAGCATATGGCATACTAACTCATATTTATGTTAATTTTATGTAAATAGGATTTTAATACAGTAACATTAATCTGGAGTTTCATTGGTTTTCTGATATATCACTTTACCATCTCTTAAGATGAGATTAATGTAAGTAGTTTAAAGAGCTCAAAAAGTCCTTTTTAGGAGAATAAAAAGCAATGACTCACTTACATTTTTATCACATATATTTAAATAGAATGTCAGGTCTATTAAGAAACTAAGAATTTATCTAGAGTTGTTCTCTTTAAATTTAAGCAGATATTTAAATACATGAATGAGAAAAAAGTATAGCAGTGCAAAAAAGAAACCTTAAGCTTTATTTCAGGTAAATATATTTTCAATTGCATAAATAAAACAAGATATGTACTTCATTTTTCTTTTTTAACTTTATCAACTCAAAAAAACCAGTTCAGATTTTACTTAACAAAACACAAGTCTAGACTATGATGAAGTGAATGTAGGGGAAAAAGACCTTGTCTGTGTGTAAAGAAAGTCTTTAGGTATCTCAATATAAATAGTATATTGGGCTAGGGAATCAAGACTCTGAGGTAATAAAGTTAAATTAAGTCCCCACTTACCTATATTTGGGGATACATCCCAGGTTTAATGAATGATGCTTAATTCTAGGGACGATGGAAAGATATCTTTTGGAATAAATTTACATGAAAATATACTTTTAATTGATATTTAATACTAAATCCTTTGCTTTTTGATAATAAAGGAAACTATGCCAGAAGTATTTCTATATTAATTGAGAGGAAATTTCAGTAAGGATGCCTGTACTGAAATTCAACTGATGTATCTGATTATGCATTTATTTTTTATTTGAGTAGAATTTTACTCTTTTAGGGAGCTATCATGACTCTGGACAATTGTAAAGGAAGAACACACATTACTAATGACCTTATATTGCCTTTTGGAAAAGTACTTTTTCTGGCCTAATCAAGTGATCACTGAAAGTATATCCATAGATATCATAAATATACAGGTAAAGTGTGCTGTCATATAACAGAAATAACCATGGAGTCATTGGAATCATGAGTCTTGGTGGGTACTTCAGACTCTACAGGCCCCTTTGCAGGGTAGTGACTGTCTCTGACATGGACTTTGCTGCCTGTTTTTTGATCACTGCCCTTTCATGGAACTGCCCTGCCAGGCCACAGGGGATAAGGATGGACTAAATCTTAATGTGACTTGATGAGCTGGGGTCGGTGGGTAGGGAGGCCACTGTTTTTCTAAGGAATAAGACAGTGGGCATATGGGTGGGTGTGTGGTAATGGGAGGAAAGAAGGCAGGGGACCAGGATGTAAAGTGCATACATAAAGTAGCTAATTAATAAGAATAAAGAAAATGTCAAAGCTGAAAACAATATCATGGATACCTAAAGTAAAAATAATTTCATTAGTGGGACACTTTCAGGACTTTGAAAATTAAAAAAAAATATATAGCTCCAGAAAGTCAGGACTTAAGTATGTACCATCTTATGTCACCTAGTATGGAGGCTTGAATTGGTATGGGCTGCATAGACTCATGTGTTTGAATGGTTGGCTCATAGGGAGTGGTATTATTAAAGGTGTGGCCTTATTGGAGAAAGTGTGTCACTGTGGGGCAGGCTTTGAGGTCTCCTGGGGTCAAGCTATGGCCAATGTGACATACATTCTCCTTCGGCTGCCTGCGCATGAAGATAGAGGACTCTGTTTGTTTTCCAGAACTACCATGTTTCATGCCAGCACCATCTAATTAGATTTTTTTTCATAAGAGTTGCTGTGGTCATGGTGTATCTTCACATCAATAAAACCCTAATTGAGATACCTAGTAAATATTACTGATCTACAAAATATTATAGAAGTGTACAAAACATCATAGAACTAATTATATTACTAAAATGATCAGATATTTTCTTCAGGGGACAGACATCATGCTAAAGGTCAATACATTTTCTTTTTGTTATAAAATCTGTGGCTATTGGGATGTCCCAGGAGTTTGCCATCCAGCCATAGTGACAGGACAGGCATGTCCTCATCTGGGGAATATGATCAGAGTATGTGTTGTTATTTGCCAACAGCTGTCAATTTAATCTGACAAGATTCCTGCCAATGAGGACCACTCTAAAAGTTCAGCTGCTGGGGTGAAGACTTGACATGTCACTGAGAGACGTTGGACTGAAGTCTGACAATAAACCAGGAGTTGCTAATGCAGTTTAGAACTGCTGTAAAAATTTATTAGAAACCAGAGACTGTAAAATTACTATACTTCTTTAGAAGTGTTTTTTTTCCCCTTGCTGAATATTTATGCGACGTTTAATGCCCGGCACATGTTTTAAAACTTGTTTCCTGACAGAGTAAAAGAAGTCTATTATAATGCACATGAAATTGCATGGAATTCAATTAAATGCTTGAAGGAGTAAGTAGAATGTCCACCTGTAAGCCATTTTGACAAGTATTTTTTTTTTCATTGATGCTTTTGGTGTCCATAAATTTAGGGGGTTTCAATAATTGGTCTTATGCGGTAAGAAACAATGGATGTTTACATTCAATTGACGACGAATTTAACCAGAACCTCAAAGTCTGAACAATATGAAGGAGCAGCATTCTAGCTATATTATTTAGAAGAGATGATCACGAGGTTTAAATCTAAAATGACTATTAGATGGCGATGCAATTGTGGCTGTAGAGTGATTCTATTCCACCCTGTGGAGTGTGCAAAGGGAAAGAGAAGGCTGACAAGTAAACACACTGTGATGCTACAGTGACCCCCGCCCCGCCCCACCTCACCGAGGCTCCTCTTTAAACGGTATGAGCACATAAGGGTGCGGCTATACTCCTAACTTCTACATATAGAAGAGAAAAATAAGATAGTTTTTGAAAGGTCCACGTAAGTCCACGCTACTTATTAAGAGAAACCATACAATGTACCAACAACTAATACTAAATTCCCTGCCCCTCCCACCCACCCTCCCGCCCCAGCCTTCACTTTTCTATCTCTCAGAGTCATAGCTTTGTCATAGCTGTGGGCATTTCAGTGCATATCCGTTCAGCATAATGCCGCAGGGCAAATAATTATCCCTGGTTTGAAAGTGATACATTCTGAGAACAAACCTGTAAGCTTTCTGGTCAGCACGGGCTTTCACAATTAAACAAAACCAAACCCAAAATCCACATCGACTTAAATTTGGCAAACCCGCCTTCCAGGCATGCTCTAATTTGTCACTAGATAAACCCGTCATAGGAATGTCCTCAAATAACTCTCACCATTTTATTCTCTGCTTCTGTGATGATCCCACACTTTCCTGTACATTTAAGTAGAATATAAATGCTATTCTGGTTATCACCAAGAGGAGTCTTTAACTTGTGGCACTTCTTTCTTCATGAGGACCTGGAGAAAGGCACATGGCACTTATTATGAAGGAAAGACGTCAGGCACACGCTGAAAGGGCGGGAAGAATGACAGGATTATCAGGCGTACCTATACAGAGAATCTGGTTTGGCAGTCAATCTATCATCGCCCCCTTTCCTTTCAAGAACGAAGCAATTTCTGCCTTGAGGACTGTGTCTGCTCATGGATCTGCACTTCAGACTCCCCTGCAGCTCCTCTGCCTTCGTTTCTGCAGACTTGGCACACTTATTCCACTTCACACTAATTGTGACTGCTGACTCGTGCCTGAATGGGAGGCTGCCAAAAGGGCAGGTATCCCAGAGAGACATCATTACCCAGGTTGGCAAATACCTGAGAGCCCTGATTTAATGATACAATCTTATTTTTACAGCATGGGCAGGCTGCCAGTCTCTCAGCATCAGTGCCTGGCTGTAATATTATTTGGCAACAGCCTTTCATATTCTTTTGCAGAATGAAAAGAAATAAAACCACGGGGATATAGATCAATGGTAGGTGATCAGATGCCTGGGAAGAGGAAGGGGCATGTGACTAGCTCTAGGTGCACGTTTATCTAATTACTGAAAAATAAAAAAATAAGTTGCCTAGTAAAACTTCAAAAATTATATACACGAGGAAGGTGTATATTACAGAAGTCTAAAAAAAAAAAAACAGATATTACTCTGATATTCATCCTGGATTTCAGGTCAGTTCTGTTTTATTGAAACCTTGAAGGACTTGGTAGAGCAGCAGAGAGAAGCTGTGTAGTCTTCGGAAAGGTACCCTGGGGGCAGTTCCATACTCACTGTTGAGGTCTAAGACTGCATCCTCAGAACATAGAAACAGTGTTCCTTTCTAACATATATGATGATTTCTAATGTAAAATCAATATATAAAGCATGTAAGAATTCTAACATTTACATTTTCCCTAAAACCTGGATTTCCATTGCCAGTGACAACCATTAGGAGAAATTACATTTAGTTATTTTTTTAAAAAAATGTACTTGAGAAGGTATGGACACATACAGGTGTTTAACATGTACAGAAACCCACAGTAGAACTCACGGATCTGAGCAGAACCTGCTCCCTGCTTGTTTTCATTTACTCACGTAGGGGCTGCCAGCATCAGCACCTGTGGGTCCCTTGTTGGCTTTTCCACACTGATAAATCAGAATTCCTACAATTTCACAGATCTGTTAAGGACACTTATTATTCACACTACAAAAATTAATCCTTCACACACGTCTGAATATTGAAAAGAGAAAAAAAAATTGTTGGCTTAATACCTGGCAATGAAACTACCAGTCAACAACCTGATTAGTTAAAACTTTAAAATAACCGTTTAATTCCCTCCAGCTTCCCCTCTTTGCACCAGCCATCAGGTATGTGAAAGGGCCTCATCTTTTACACATTAGGTAACACTATATTTTCAAACTTTTGGAACTTCATCGTTTTCAAACCAATAGGTGAAAAGTGGAATATCCTTTGGGGTTTTTGTTTGTTTGTTTGTTTCTGAAGTGCTAGGCTAATGTGTGAACACGAGAACTTTGTAACATTTTAATGCCTGTGATGCAAGAACATCGCACAGCTGTAAAAGATAAGAGTTACCATTTCAAATTCATGAAATTGCTCACCATGCTAGCAGCTCCACATGTGAGTCTTCTGTAATCAGATTAAATTAACCAGCATATAGATTTCATTTTAATAGACACTAATTCAAGACCATCAACTAAACTTATTGTGAGTAATTATGGTTTTGAAAATGAATGGTTAAATAAGGGTAAAACTTTTTAGATTCTAGGCATATAATTATACTCAATTTAAATCAATCTTTAGTGTGATAACTTAAGTATCTAGCTTCAGGCAAGTGTTGGCAACAGGATTTTTATAGTACCAACCCTCAACAGAGAAAAAGTTACAATCTAGTTAAAACAGTTGAAATAAAACCAACAACAACAGAAAGTTTCTTATTAAATATTTTCTTCTTCCTTTAAAAAAATTTTTGCTTGTAATAAGCAAAGTGAATTTTGTCAATAATGACATCATCATAGTTATGCGTGAGTCTTTAAGGACTCAATGTCTATAACCAATACACATTATAAATACATGTATTGGGCAATTTCAGTGATATGATCTCCACTCCATTATGTGAAATTCTTTAATCCTACAGCTCAAAACACAGTCAGACTCACTTCTTTTAGTGCATGGTTCCTGGTAGATCAATAGGGCTTCAGCAGGTGGCCCCCTCCCAGGAAGTGTATGGCCAGCACAAAATGGAGTCAATAGGCTTTTACATTCAAAACAAGAAACCGGGGGCAGGGGAGCAGAATTGGGGTGAGGACTTTGAAAGGGTAATGGAAGGATTTGAGGGTGACTATATTTAAAATATAATGTAGAAATTAGTGTGAATATGGCTAAAATATATTTTATAAAATTTCAAATTAATAAAAATTGTGTTTAAAACACCAAACCATTAAAATATAGAAGAATTTTCAGGTAAAGAGGAAATTATGTCTATTAGGGAACAGACCAGGAAATGTCAAGCATGATTTTGTATTATCTACATGCTTTGGTAGTATATACTTTTCAACAAAAGTAACTAACTAGGGCTAGGGAGGTGTGTCAGTTTGTAAATGGTTTATTATCTAAGCATAAAGGCCTGAGTCTGATGCCTAAAACCCGAGTGAATGACCGAAGTGTGGTAAAGCCCATTTATAGTCTCAGCACTGGGGAGTAGAGACAGGTGGGTCTCTGGGGATGGCTGGCCAACCAGCCTAGCTTACTCAGTGTGCTCCTGGCCAATAGGAGACATGTATCAAAAAACACAGTAGAGGTAGGAGAGGTGGTTCAGCCTTTGAGAACACTGGCTGTTTACTGCCTGAACAGTCACCTAACACTCTCTATAACACTGGGGCATCATCTTCGGCCTTCTAGCCCACTATATCTGACAGACATATTTTCAAGGCAGGAACTTTTGAGGACTTGCTTACCCTGTCCCGGCAGAGTTTGGCCATCAACTCTGCCTGCATCTAAGCTTGCCTATTATTAAGCAGAATTCTGTTATTTAAATTTTATTCCTTCTCAAGTCTCTGGTGGATTTGAAGACAGGATAGCTTAGTCTTACAACTAAGCTTAGTTGGTTAGAGGTTAAGATGTTTTTAGGTCAAGATTGCTGTTTTAAGTTAAAAGAGATGAGATATCATATATACTGATTTTCATTCAGAAATTTAGACCCAACAAGATAGGAAAGATGTTTACTTCAAGTTTCAAGTTACTTTCAAATAGCCAAATCACTATGAATGTAGCATTTATATAATTTCTGATTGTCTTGTGGTTTTTACTGCTGTATGTAGTTTATTTTATTCATGTGTAATAATATAGATGTATAAGTTAAAAAAGAAACATAAAAAATCATGAAAAAAAGGAACACTAGATGATCTTCCAAAATATCCACACCATAACTCACAATTATCTGGAACTCCGGTTCCAGGCAATCAGATACCCTCTGTTTTCCTCTTTTGGTGCTGTATACACATGGTATATGGACATAAACACAGGCAAAGCACTCATACACATAAATAATTAATTTAAAAATTCTAAAAAAATATCAAAATAAAACATAAGGTAGGTAACTCCCAATGGATGACATCTAGAGATAACCCCTGACCTCCATGCCCATTTGCGAACACAGACACTCTCATTTCTACACACTTACATGCATACCTCCTCTACCACTCCATAGAATAACTGATAAAGGTTACACTGATTTGTGATTGGAGGCATTTAAAAGGGATTAAGATTCAAACTAACACATAGTTTTATGAAAAGATTCCCATAGGTAGAATAGGGGCTTAGGTGCATTTAGTTGAAAAAAGAAACTTGCATTTTGTTGAAAAAAAAAAAAAATACTTCAAAAGCTCATCCACACATGAGGTAGTCAAAGCACAACAGTGTAGAAGGGTAAAGAAAAATTTGTAAAGTGAGGACTGTCAGTTTTCGTTTTCTTTAAGTGCTTTGTCTCCCTCTGGTCAAGCTAGCATGATCTTGATCAAAGAGTTAAAAACATAAACACATTAGTTCTAGCATTGTCTTTAACCCTTTACCTAAACATACTTTGCAAACTTTCCTAATTTCATTTCTTTATAGTATTGGAATAACCATCTTGAGGGCAGTGGCCTTCTACAGTATTGGGTCAAACAACTAGACTTGCCTTCTTTTAAAAATTCCGAAAAGCACATTTATTATCCTTACTATAGAGTTGTTATTATTATAACGAGCATTTGGATATATCTTTCTCAGAGTAGCTTTCTCGATATGGGTAATATTCAGCACTGCAGAATAAAAAGAAATGTGAAGATGGGAATGATCTATCTTTTCAGATTTATTAAAAATTCATTTTTGTATGATTGTTGCAAAACAGATTCATCTGAGATACTTAGGAAAGTTCAAGAGCATGGAAACTATGTGGAACAAACCACACAGGAATTGAAAAGGATTTTCCAATAAAGCAACTGCCTAAATGTATTGTAATTTATATTATAGGAAGCATATTTCATAGTTAAAATGTTACGAGAGAAAAGGATATTGTCATGAGAGAGGCTTTCTCCAACAGCTAATATAGAGCAGATACAGAGATGCACAGCCATACCTTAGGTGAATCTCAAGGAATCCCATAGAAAAGAAGCAAGAATTGTAGGAGCCAGAGGGTTGAGGGCACCAGGAGAACAAACTCACAGAATCAACTAAGCAGGACTCAAAGGAGCTCAGAGAGACTGAAGCAGCAAGCACAGAGTCTGAAAGAGTCTGTGCTAGGCCCACTGTATATGTGCCATGGCTCTTTACTTTGGTTGACTTCTGGACTCCTAACTATGGGAGTTGGTGTTGGTGTGGTACTCATTTGCACCTCATGTGACATTTTCCTTTCTGCTGGGTTGGTTTCCTCCATCCTTGATATGAGGGTTTATGCCTGGTCTTATCACATCTTACTATGCCGTCTTCTGTTGATATCACTCAGAGGCCTGCTCTTTTCTGAAGGGAAACAGGAGCAGTGAATCTGGAAAAAAAGGGATGTGGGAAGGCTGCAGGAAGGGAGGCTGTGATTGAAATATATTGTAGGAGAGAGTAATAAGTTTTTAAAAATGCATTTTAACTCTGAAAACAGATAAGTTGCTCCTAATACCCACTTTTATTTGATTCTGTAGCAAAAGAGAACAAAGATATGAATGATGACAAAATATCTTTTCTTCAAATAAGACTTTGAATACTGTGTGTGTGTGTGTGTATGTGTGTATTTGTGCATGTGCATCTTAGATGGTATCATGCATGTATTTGTTAAGAGCACTCACCTACACTTGCACCTTTGATGACTAGCAGTCTGTTTTTTATGCCCTCACCTATTGGTCTCCAACTTTCTTTTTGAGACAGAGGTCTCACTGAGTCTATAGGCAAATATTCTGGCTATTGGCTTGTTAATTAGACAGTAGGATCTGTCAGTTTTCTCCATATGCACCCCACCCACATCACTGGGTTTAAAAGTATGCAAGCCCAGTTTTCATGTGCTTCCTGTGGACCTCAACTTGAGTTTTCACCTTTTCCCAGCAAGTACTTTATTCACTTCATCATCTATCCAACCCATATTCTTAGCACTTGCTTATGCTGTACTTGTTTCCTATGGTTTTTATCTTGTAAAAATAAGTATTTACCATTCTTCTACTGATGGACACGTAAGTTGTTTCCATGTTCTGGCTATTATGAATAAGGCAGCTATGAACATGGTTGAGCATATGTCCCTGTTGTGTGGTAGTGCATCTTCTGGGTATATTCCAAGGAGTGGAATAGCTGGGTCTTGAGGAAGCCCTATTCCCATTTTTCTGAGAAAGCGCCAGATAGATTTCCAAAGTGGTTGTACTAGTTTGCATTCCCACCAGCAATGAAGGAGTGTTCCTCTCTCTCCACATCCTCGCCAGCATGTGGTGTCAGTTGAATTATCAGTAGAAGAATGGATAAAGAAACTGTGGTATATTTACACTATGGAATACTACTCAGCTATTAAAAACAAGGAATTTCCGAAATTTGTGGACAAATGGATCGAACTAGAAATTATCATAATGAGTGAGTTCACCCAGAAGCAAAAAGAGTCAAATGGTATATACTCACTTATATCGAGACACTAGGCCAAGGGGTACGCCCCCATGATAAACTTTACCTACCAAGAAAGTGGGTCAGAGGGGAGAAAATCCTATTGAGACTTTAGGGGTGAGAAGCCTGGAAGAATGAGGAAATAGAGGGATCCAGTGGGTCCTGGAAAAATACAGGCGGGTCTGGGCCCTCTAGTCCTCCTCAAACTATGGCACCAGCCAAGGAAAATATAGCAGTAAACTTCGAACCCCTCCCCAGTCTAGCCGATGGACAGGACATTCTCCACCGTTAAGTGGAGAAGGGGATCTGACTTTCACACAAACTCTGGTGCCCCATATCGGACCATGTCCCTTGGATGGGGAGGCCTGGTGGCACTCAGAGGAAAGATAATAAGTCACCAAGAAGAGACTCGATACCCTAGGAGCATATACAGGGGGAGGAGGTCCCCCTCAGTCACAGACATAGGGGAAGGGAGTAGAGGGGGAAACGGGAGGGAGGAAAGAAAGGGAGGATACAAGGGATGGGCTAACAATTGAGATGTAATATGAATAAATTAATAAATAAATTAATTAATTAAAAAAATAAGTATTTACTCTCTCAAAATCCATGAAGGAGGAAATTTCACAAGGTAAGAATCAAGGTGTCCATCATGTCATCCCCAGGAACCCTAAGGGAAAGTTAAGACTTCTTTCTTATAGCTTCTGGGACTGCACACATACCACAGCTCTGAGCTCTAGTTAGCTCACCTTACATTTCCATTTATTGGGTTGAAAGCTCCCACTGAATGTCCCATGCAAAAACATATATGAAGGCTTTGGTGATTTAAGTAGATAATCCAGGAAAATCTTACCATGTAGAAAAAAAAATCTCATCTACAAAACGCTTCTTTTTCATGTGCAATAACATTCACAAATTCCGGGTGGCAGAGTGGGATGCATGGTTCAGGGGAAGGAAATATAACCCATCATAGTGCAAGTGCTGGTCCTTTCACAGAGTTAATTTGATCGTGGCTGTTTGAAAGGATCCAGCCAACATTTTACAAAGCAATTCTATTTTTAGGTTTGTTAACATGCTTGTATAATTATGGCATATGCTTGAGAAAAGTTTTATGAGAAGTTCATGCTTCACATTTAAGTCAAAACACATAGTAATTAACATAATCAAGGTTACCTATATTTGACTTTAAATGCTATAGTGTATTCCTTTACTTAATTAACATAAGTTTTAAAGTTCCTGATCTTTTTCATGTAGGTTGTAGTTGAGCCCAGATATGTACAAGAAAAAAAAATTACTAATTCTTTTATAGCTGTACTCATTTTTTTTTTAGTTTTTTTTTTTTGTTAACACTTATGGTAGGTACATTTTAAAATACATTACACTGATGTTTTAGAGTTAATAAATCTTTCCATAATTTTCTAAGATGCCATGGGTATGTAGATTGCATTACTCTAGCACAGCCTAGGAGTGAGTGGGTCCAGTGTTTGAGTCTTTTGCTCCTATAGTCACCCTAGAGTTGTACGTTATTCTGTTCAGGATGCACCATCAGAGGATGTCACCACCATGTGAGCTTCAAGCCTAGGGTCGGGGCACTCTCTACAAAACCTGTATTCCATACTTCATGTGTCGGTCACCACACCTTTAACCTCTCCTGAGCACTTTGGAGTACTTTCCATTATTTTTATAATAATGCAGATATTGTTGTATCTCTAAAGTGTGCTCTGAGAATATGCCATATATTAGGTTATACGATATAAAGTTATATAATATCTGACCTTTTCTGTTTTCAATCTACACAAAATTATTGACATTTCTACACTCTCTTTACACTGAAGCCAATATACTTATCCTTCATAGTTCTTATAGAGAGGTGTCAACCTGACTTAGGAGAAACAGCAATGTTAGCAGTGTTCATGTCATCATCTCAATCTGACCATTTACAGCACAGGTGGAAAATCAGAAAATATGGCGTGAGGACTGAATACAGACCGTTGCATATAAACCATTGCTTGTTCTTTCAGGATTCTTATTTTTAAGGGTTTAGAAATATGGTTCAGTGGTTAAGAGCACTTGCTGATCTTGTCAAGGACCGTGATTAAATCCCCAACATCCACAAGGTAATTCCTAACTAGTCATAATTCCAATGCCAGGTAATAAAACACCCTCGCAGCTTTCCCAGGCACCAGACACACAAGCAGTGCACTTATACACACACACACACAAAAAAAACCCCACAAATACTTTTATTTAACAATTAATGGCATAAATAGAAGAACCTAAATTGTCACGGCATGAGAAAAGCCTCTTTCTTGCAGATTTCTCTGTTTGTTACTAAGTTCTATTGGTGTCTGTAATTCCTAGCCATTTCAAGATGCAAGCAGGAATCCAATAATTGTGGTGATGTCTAGTCCACAGAGCAGATGGATTTTACTCTCTATTCCTTTACTGAGATAGGTAACTGGACCCTGTTATAAATGGTTGACCCTCAATCCTCAAAACATATTTTATAGATGTGGATTATCTGAACTTGTAAAATAGACATTCTCTGTTATGTATCTGGCGACTACAATCGAAAGCCTTATTTTGAAAACTATTGTCTCTTAACTCAGCAGCAGCAGCAACAGCCAGCACTCAAGGCCTTAACTGGACAAAACTGCATTCCTACTCTCTTCATGAATGGCCTCAAGGGAAAAAAGGAAACTCTTCAAAATGAAATAAGTTTATAAGTGAAGAAAATGAAGTGATGGTGTAAAACAGAACATTTCCATTGTTTTTCAGAAGCAAGTCATTGATCATGTTAAGAATCAATTAATTACATCTCAGCAGAGATTAAATTTCTTTTCCTTATCTATCATAACAATTTGTTACTTACAAAATGCCTTTAAAAGTTTTTTTGCGAAAGAACATACTGAAATGATAAACAAAATTTAACGTTACATTGCATTCAATGTGAGAATGGGTAGGTAATCCTAGTGGAAGTAGCTTATTTGAAGTGTGATGAAAAATTAACCTCTGTGAATATGGTAGGAAAAACTCTGCTATTTTGCACAGTCATATCTGAATGAAAAAATAAAAAGTATATTACATAAGCTAATGCCCCCCTCCTTCCATTACACCCGTCCCTTCTTCTCAGATTATGGGAGGGTCCCCAAGTGACAGCAACCCAGTCTGGCTCCTGAAGTTACAGTAAGACTAAGCACATCCTCTTCCAGTGAGACCAGACAAAGCAACCCAGCTAGGAGAAAGGCACCCAAAGGCAGGCAACAGAGTTAGAGACAGCTCCTACTCACATTGTTAGGGGACCCACATGAAGGCCTATCTGCACATGTAGGGGGCCTCAGTTCAGCTCATGCACACTCTTTGGTTGGTGCTTCTGTCTCTGTGTGTATCCCAGTGGGCACAGGTTAGTTTACTCTGGAGGTCTTCTTGTGTTGTGCTTGACTACACCAGTTCCCTCAATCCTCCTCCCAGCTCTTCAACATGACTCCCCACGAGCATTGCCTATTGTTTGGCTGATCTCTATGTCTGCTTCCATTAGCTATTGGTAAAGTCTCTTAGAAGAGAGCTATGTTAGGTTTTTGTCTGCAAGAATAGCAGAGTATCATTAACAGCGATTGGCTCTCTCCCATGGGGCAGGTCTCAAGTTGGCCCAGTTATTTGTTTGGCAATTTGTTTAATGTCTGCTACATCTTTATCCCTGCACACATAAAACATAATTCAAATTGGCTGTTTATATACATATATATGGATACATATATATATATATAATTATACGTATATGGATATATGTAAATCTCTGTACATATGTGCGTGTACTTAATGACTTAATGATTATAGTAAGTTCTGAGAAGTATATTTTTAGGGGACCTCACAACAGTGTGACTATCAGAGAATGTGATTACCTAGCTATAGATGTCATGGTGTATATAGATGTATATAATACATTTATGCTATATTTTACAATTAATTACTTCTTGACCACAAAACTGTATAATATGGTTCCTCACTGAATTATCAGGAATAAAACATAATTGCAAGTATTTAAATATGTGGACATAACTAAACATAGGAAAGATATAGTAAAAACACTAAGCACAGGGAATTTTCAGCTGTTTTAAATTTTAAGTGCCATGACCATTGTATTTGCAATTTGTTATTTAAGATTTAATATTTATTCCCATGAATATGTATGCCTGTGTGTGTACATGCTCCCATTAGTTCAGGTTCCTGCAGAGTTCAGAACAAGACATCAGATTCTGTAGAGCTGAAGTTTCAGGTTATTGTGGACTAGTTGATGGGAGTGCTGAGAACTTAACTTAAGTTCTCTTTAGGAGCAACAAATGTTATTCACAACTGAGCCAACTCTACACCCTTATGCAGTCAGGTTTTGGGTGAAATATTAGGTAGTTCATATACCAAACGTTTGTCTAGGTGTATGGGTTTATTTACATTAGTATATGCATGCTTACATTCACTATCCATATATACTTATAATTAAGTGTTCATGTACATATAAAATATGCATGTGGACATATTTGCATATAAATATTATACATATATATGGCATACATGTTTTATTAATATGTACATCTAATATCTCAATCTGAATGTACATAGTAGAGAGCCTGTTTACGTATCAAATTCCATAAAGACAAAGACAAAAGTACCAAATAATTAGACATGATTTTTTGTTCAAAATGTAAGATTTTAATTTCTAACTGTTTTATTATCAGGTCTGATAAGAGAGACACACCTATTTTACTTTCCTGGAAAATACTTTTCCATAAATACAAATATGCTTTCCCTCTCAATACTTAGTGTCTAAATCATATTCATCAGCTGGAATTAACTATTAGTAGAAATACTGAACTTTTCTTCCTAAGTGCTCCAGCTTTGATGTGACTTTGGATATAGGTTTTCCATGGATGTATTAGTGCTGTTCTTCAACTCCTGGTTGACAATAAAAACTGTCTAGTAGAAGTTGTTCTCCTAACTGTAGCTGTCGGTCACAATCTTTCCTTAAGAGATTTCTTTATTGAATCTATTTCACACTTTTTTCCTTCAACAAATCCATTTCAGAGAAATTTCAAAAAATTGTTTGTTTTGGCAAGGAGAGAGTAGGAAAGGTAATAGAAAATAAAATTGAATTTATGCAGTTATGTATTTTCTTCACATAAAATGTATCAATATTTCTTAGAGTTAAAGAAAACAGTTTTATTTTGAAAACATTTCTTCCAACTCATCTTCTAAGATGTGGTTGCTTTCAGTTGTGGTTTTTTTCTTTTTGATAAAATTGACATAGCTATCAGTATCTCCAGCTTTTCTGTGTATTAAAGAAAACCAAATCCTACAAAATTAAGTAATTCTTGAATAAGCATGTGCAAAATAATTATATGCCAATCAAAAATCAGTGTTTGTATGATTGAATAGAATATAGTCCTCTTATTTTGTACCTCTAAATTGTCATAATTCATTTTAGAGGAAGAAATAATTTTGTTAGTCTGAAAAAACTTAAACTGCAATTACATATTACAAAATGAATGGTGTATATTCGTGTACATAGGGCACAACAGCAGAGTGAAGCAGATACTATTTAGAAATCTGGCCCTACTTCCCCACTCCCATTGCCCTGAGACAAATACATTTCATTAAATTCAGTTCCAGCCTTTAAAATGTTGATCGCGTAAGATGTTAATGATCACCTAAAATAATGGTTTAGCTATCAAATATGTATGAGGGATGTAAGGCTCAGAATGAAGTGTCTTTTGATTTCTATTTAGTACCTTTTAACAATGTTTTCATTTTTCTGCACAATAATTCTTGTACAAAATCAACATAAAATGAAAATAATAAAGACATTTCCCTTGTCCTATACTTATCCTACTGTGTAACAAAGAATCTCTGTTTACAACTTTCCTGATCCTTTATTCCATCTCTGTTTTGGATGAGTCATCAGCAATCAATTCCTCAACTCGGGGATGAGACCTGCAATTTTACCCGGCTCTAATTAGATTATATTTGTTGTCTAAGGAAAGCCAAGTGCACAGGTTTGTAGGTTCTTAAGTTCATTTTTCTTGTAAATATGAAATCATCCTTCTCTTGTCATCTATTTTGTTTGTAGAACATAAGCTCCTCATTTGCCTGTTAAATTCAGTCTCCATGGTTGAGGTTCTTATAAACTGTTATAGAACTGGAAACTGTATAAAGCACTTACAGCCTCTTAAGGATCATGCCAACCCTTTAAGTTTGGTTACATTGCCACCACTTATACACACTATATCACATCAAAGATAGGGAAGCAACACAGAGGACAGTTACTAAATGATATTACGTGACCAGGATGAGGTAAAAATTGGCATCTGATTCCATATACTAAATTCTTAGACAACACAACAAGTGGCTGGGCACAGTGATATAAATAAAATTGTTGTAAATAATTAAATAAAACCTTTATGCCAGATATGATCTTAAGAATAAAAACACTTTGTTGGTTTTTCATCAAGACTTTAATAGAGATTAAGAAATAGGATTTTTTTGTTGTTTGTAAAGTCGGTCAAGAAAAGGCTCACAGTTCTTGCTAAGACTGGAATGGCTTTTTAAACCTCCTTCAAATCTGACAGGTTTCTCATTGCTGAGAAAAATAGGGGAAAATGGGGAATAGGGACTAGTATTCTTTCCTTTTTTTGAGAGGAAGGATGTTTAATGGCAAGATATTCATCTGTCTTCTCTCTTCAATGAGAGATGTAGATCTAGCCCAAGGCATGTTAATTATGGACAGTTATGGAAAATGTGACAAGGATGTCACATGTAGACTTAACAGTTTTTCCAATTTGACCACTTGGAAACAATCTAGTTGGACATAAACATTAGGAAGGCGGACTGAAGTGAGTCTGGTTTCTGGCAGGAAAGAAAGAGCTTCAGCGCTGCCCTTGTGTGATACTGCTCAAGAGCAGTCCGTCTTAGATAGTATAATTAAGTTTTCTGTGAAATCCAATATAATTTTGGTTTCATACCAATTGCAAACTTATTACAAAAATCCTTTCTCTACCGTGCATTGGAGTCTACTTGTTTGATGAGAAGGCATACTTGTAAGTCTTTTATAAAAGATTTACCTATGCACTTTTAATTTGTGTTTTCACTACCCCACAAGTCTTTGAAAGTGTCCAACTTTTGCTTTTCTCTTCCTCCAATCATTCCTCACAAACATTCTTTCTATTAGGTATAGAAATAATTTCCACAGTGGAAATAGTGCTGAATGTAGACACCATATGCACCTTAAGATTCTTGGTCTCCTTTATATTTACACGCACACACACACACACACACACAGAGAGAGAGAGAGAGAGAGAGAGAGAGAGAGAGAGAGAGAGAAATTTAGTGACAGAGAAAGATACAGTGAGAGACAGAGAGACAGACAGAGACAGACTGCAGACTGAGCGTATCATGAAGGAGAACATTCAGATTTTGTCTGAGTTTGAATCCTTTTACTTGATATTATATTTTCAGATTAATTTGTAATTCTGTATTCTTGTAAGTTTAATGATTTCACTTTCTTTCATTACTGAAGAAACTTTCATTGTGTGTTAGTCTACATTTCATTGTCCATTTATTTATTTATAGACATTTGGTCTGGTTCTGTTTCTGAGTGTGATAAATAGATCAGCAATAAACATGGGTGTACTAGTTCTTGTAGAATTACGAATTCCATTGGGTTTATTCCCAGGGGTAGTTCCAGTTTTCATATTTTGAATCTTTCTACTGATTTCCATAATGGTCATACAAATTTGCACTTCCGCCAACAGTGAATGAGAATTCCGCCAACAGTGAATGAGAATGTCTCTTTTCTGCACCATATCCCTAAACATATATTGTTGGAATTCTTTATGACAGCTTTTCTGACATGGATGAGATTTTTAGTCTCAAAGTAGTTTAAATTGTCATTGTCCTGATGGCTGGGGATATTGAATGTGTACTGTCCATTAATAATTATTCTGTTGGGAATTGTCTTTTCATTTCATTGGCCCATTTGTTATTTGTGTGTGTGTGTGTGTGTGTGTGTGTGTGTGTGTGTGTGTGTGCGTGTGTGTGTATGATTTAGTATTCACAGTTAAATCATGTGTTAAAGAAAGCATACATATACTAATATAATAATGTAACAGGATTTCTCATTCACTAAAAGATCTTTCTGATTGAGTACTTAGGTAGGATTTTATGCTATCATAGCTAATAAACTTCAGTTTTAATACTTTTAAAGAACAAATACATGGTAATGATGATTCAAATAATTCAGTGTATAAATATATTTTCAGAAACACACACACACACACACACACACATAATCTTATGGTGCCTTTCATTAAAAATGATTTTCTCTTGTAAGTTTCTAGGACCCTCTGGGTCCTTCTATTTCCCAATATCCTATATTTCTCTTATCTAGAGTCTCAGTAGGATGTCCTCACATCTATCCCAATCTCCAGTTAAGTGAAGACTTTCATGGGACATGCCTTTTGGGCTAGTGTCCAACTGTAAGTGAGTATATACCATGTGACTCTTTCTGCTTCTGGGTTAACTCACTCATTATGATCATCTCTAGTTTCATTCACTTGTCCACAAATTTCGGGATTTCCTTGTTTTTAATAGCTGTGTAGTATTCCATAGTGTAAATGTACCACAGTTTCTTTATCCATTCTTCAACTGAGAGACACTTAGGCTGTTTCCAGGTTCTGGCTATTATGAATAAGGCTGCTATGAACATGGTTGAGCATATGTCCTTGTTGTGTGCTGGTGCATCTTCTGGGTATATTCCAAGGAGTGGAATAGCTGGGTCTTGAGGAAGCCCTATTCCCAGTTTTCTGATATATTTCCAAAATGGTTGTACAAGTTTGCATTCCTACCAACAGTGAAGGAGTGTTCCTTTTTCTCCACACCTCGCCAGCATGTGGTGTCACTTGAATTTTTTATCTTAGCCATTCTGATTGGTGTAAGATAGAATCTCAGAGTCGTGTTGATTTGCATTTCTCTAATGACTAAAGACATTGAGCATTTCTTTAAGGGTTTCTCAGCCATTCGATATTCCTCTGTTGGATTCTCTGGTTAGTTCTGAGCCCCATTTCTCAATTGGATTATTTGGTTTGGTGGTGTTTAATTTCTGGGTTCTTTATAAAGTTTGGATATTAGACTTTTGTCAGATGTAGGGTTGGTGAAGATCTTTTCCCAGTCTGTAGGCTGTTGCTTTATTCTGTTGACAGTGTCTCCTACCTTACAGAAACTTCTCAGCCTCATGAGGTCCCATTTATTAATTGTTGACTTTAAAGCCTGTGCTGTTGGTGTTCTGTTCAGGAACATCATAATGAGTGGATCAGGGCCCTGCAGGGGGTGGGGGGGTATGCTCAAACTAGTGCACTAATCAAGGACAATACAATAGTAAACATTGAACCCCTACTCTGATCTACCCTACAGGACGTTCTCCATAGTTATGTGGAGATCAGGGACTGACTCTGACATGAATTCTGGTGCTCCATATTTGACCACCTCCCCTTGGTGGTAAGCCTCGTGGCATGCAAAGAAAGAATAAGCAGGATGCCAAGATGAGACTTGATAGCCTATGACCACATAGTGGGGGAGGAGGTCCCCCTCAGTCAAGACCTAGGGGAGGGAAATAGGGTGAAAGTGAGAGGGAGGGAGGACTATGAGGATATAAGTGATGGGATAACAACTGAGTTGTAATCTGAATAAACTAATACTAAAAAAAATAATAGCAAGAAAAATGACTTTCTCCATTTGATGATGATCATTTTAAAGAATTAGATGCACACTTCATGCCTTGTGACTATATCAGAGTGCTCGTATTTTCCCAGTAAGTGGAGAATTAGAGACCACAGTCTGCTCATGAGCACATGGACACAGTAAGAGTTAGACTGTAGAATGTGTATTTTACTTAAAATAACATCATGATAACTAACACAAAAGTAAATTTATTGTAATATATTTCCAATGTAAATTAATGAACTTAAATAGTACCCTTTCTTCTGCATTAATTTCCTCATAAAATTTTGGTTTGCTATGTGCCAATCGACCTAACCAGGAGGAACTGCATAGATATTTGTTGTTTTATAGAGAAAATAAATTATTACAAACAGAAATTTTACCAGCTTTAATCATATATAATAAAACAAGCTAAAATTTCTAAATATTTTCTTTATGCACACTTTTTTTTTTAAGAAAAGGTAAATTTTCTTATATCACAAACAATTGTAGTTTTGCTTTGTAATCTTTCTCTCTCTAGGGCATAGATTAATAGACTCCTTTCTCTCAAAGACAAATCACCTAATTGCTTTAAAGTGTGATCACCTGACCAGGTACTTGAAATTACCTGATATGTTTAATATAACTTGTTTAGCTGAATCAATTTAATTTCAAGGCCATATGTTTCCACAATTATTTCACTTAATCCATTTCAAGGTGGCTTCCAGTTTTGCACCTTGCTGACTCACCTCACTCTGATTGATCCACCTCTGGAATAAGTAATGACCTACATGAGCATTTTAGAATAATGCTGCTAGAAAATGAAAGGACACATTGCATTTGTCTTCTCAGGCCATGCTTTCAGGAATATTAAGTCATATTTAAGTTCTATATCTTGTCATTTTTTTCCACCGAAAATAAAAGACTTAAAGGTATGTTGTGATCAAACCTATAAATTAAAGCTTGTATATTAGATTAGCGTTGAAGGCACAATAAATTCTAATTAAATAAAAAATATGTTCAACTGCATGTTGTCAAGCAATTCATCAAAACTTCCTCTTGGCTAATATATGCACAAAGCCAAACTGAACATTTAACAAATATAAATATTGCCAGGCATTCAATTAACTATTTCCAGGGAGAAACATAAGAACTCTCTTTTCTTACCTATATCCATTAGTTTGATTTTAAATGACCTTTTATTATTGGTTTCAGTATGTCTGATTTTAGTATTTATTTCCAGGTTGTTAAATTTGGTTGTATTTTTCTTGAAAAATAATTGGGATTTGAAATTATGTCATTCTCTTTTGTTTCTATCAAGTTCAAGTTTCCTCCTGTTTGTCTTACCTCAAACCGGGTATCATGACTGAAAGGAATTAGAAAAACACGGAGGCACACCAATTCTCTCCATTAGTCTCCTCATTCATCTGTTAGGTTGTTGTAACAGCATGCTATTCATCCTGTTTTTCTCTCTGTTTTCATTACAACCAGGTGATTAATGAGATTGTGGCTATTCCTTTAATTAGCTTATATTATTTCTACCAAGTAATGAGTTTCATTATGCCATTTTCATCCATGTTACACGTACTTTCATCATACACTTCCCTTCCTCTTTTGAGGCTTCCTCCTTCCTACAGGCACCTCATCACAACTAATAGTATACATTCCATTTTCATGTCAGTTAAAATATTTGTGTTATTGCATAACAATTGACTGAACTGAGAAGGTCCGCAATGTCATTTTCACTCAAATATATAATGCTTTATGTCCTGGGTTATTTCCTATTAGTTTTTTGTACTTGTCTTTTTTTGTAACTAGCCCATATTCTACTTTCACAATACGTGCACGTGCATGTGAACACACAC
>OU015755.1:71149577-71165707 GCA_907169655.1 Acomys percivali | reverse complement strand
AGAAGAAGAAGAAGAAGAAGAAGAAGAAGAAGAAGAAGAAGAAGAAGAAGAAGAAGAAGAAAGAAGGGCAGAGGAAGAAGAAGGAGGAGGAAGAGGAAGAAGCAGAAGCAGAAGAGGCAAGCATAAGCATACTATTACCTGAAGTTGTTCTCTGACATTCACATTCCCTGTATATACACAGACACAGACATGCACATTGACACATCACATGCATACATACATATATACAAAATTACAGGGGGAAAGGTTAGTTGTATACAGCTCTTTCTAGTGTAAACTTGAACATTTTGTCTTACATCAAGTAACTTTCTAAGCAATATCCCTGTGAGCTTCAGGTAATCAAAGGGCCATAATCTCATTCAGCAATTATATTTCCACAGAAAATAATTGAATTTTCCATTGCTTCCCATAGACCAAGAAATGATGTTGTGTATTCCCCTAATATGACAATATCACCACTTAAAAAATCCATGTAAACATTTGATGTAGAGAATGACATTGAATTTGTACTCAGCATTTGCTGAGAGCAAGCATCTGTCTTCAATCTGCTTAGAAGAATGAGCACCCAGGTTTTTGCTTATTTATAATATTGCAACATTTTCCCATGGCAAATGGAGACTTATTTAAAAAGTATTGTTTTCTAACCTTAAGACATATAGCACCAAATACCATATAGGCTTTATGTTTAATGAAGATATACACTTAAATTACCTAGGATGTAACAGTGGGGTCACATTTCACAAAAATACAGGAAATATTCTGCAAAATATTATTACTCAAAAGGTACACTATAGGTGATAAATCTCTTCCCATATTCCACCACATGTAGATAAAACAGTGGGAATCTATCAAGTCTGTTCTAAATGCTAAGAGCTCAATAGACTTTCTATATAGTAGTTCACTATCTTTTATGTGAGAGTCTAGAATTTACTGTTTCCCTTTGTCAGATACAGGAAGGATGCTGACACTTGTCTAGATAATTTAATTAATTACAATTTAATTGTCTAGGAAAATTGTATAGACTATTAGCTCAGCCCCAGTGAGTCTGGCCTTAATTCTGAGAAATTGGCTCATAGTCCTGACAAAAAGGTTTGGTCACACCAATCCTGTTGTGGTTTCTACACACTAAACCCATGACCATCTTACAGATCATATTCTTTGGTTGTATTCTTAATGTGTGCATAACTTCTTCCTGTCTCAGAAAAATCATTAAAGATATTTACTGTGATTTAAATTTTCTTAGCTAAGCTCCAGTGGTTTGTGGTCAACACATGACTTGGGCTTTGGCGCTGATTTTGTGACTCAGATTGCAATTACACATAGATGTTCTGTTATACTTTCACATATAACCTTATGTTTTTCTTCCTAGATACAGTTACAAAACATGATGCAAATTTTCATTGATACGTATACACTCTCACATCAAGAATATACTGGGGACCCTGTAACAGGGGACTCTTTTCTACTCGATTGTTCAGTGGCTTGTCATGCCAGTCAGAGGGCTTAGTACATTTGTATTATGTGACTCATCTGCTTTAAAAAAAAACACCTGCCCTTCCTGCTCACTGGAACATTCTGGAAAGATCATTGTTAAGCAAAACATTTAGTTTACGATAGAATTAAAGTCAAGAGCCAATCAGGTATAAAAATATGGTTGAATGAATTTACTTGGAATAAAATTGTTCTATGGTTCTTTATAGTTCAGAAATATTAGTTATAAATCTTATTTGCATTTAGATTAAGGAAATGTCATAATTATTAGTGTAACTATTTGGTTAAAATTTCAGAGACAATGCTTAACAGAGATAATCTCTGAGCAAGTACAAATATGGACAAGCCAAGATCCACAGGAAAACTTTCTATAAGGAATGGTGTTAAGTTCAATTGGGACTTGATTTCCTATGTTGCATACTAAAAGTGGATATGAGATATATAACTGAGGCAATAAAAGTAATGCCACTTTTGTTCTTGAAATGATGGAGTGATAGGGATCAGTTAAAGCACTTTAAATTTTATTATTATTTTTAATTAGTTTATTCATATTACATCTTAGTTGTTATCCCATCCCTTGTATCCTCCCAATCCTCCCTCCCTCCTGCTTTTACCCAATTCCCCTCCCCTATGTCTGTGACTGAGGGGGTCCTCTTCCTCCTCTATATGATCATAGTAAAAAGCAAAAACAAAAACAAAAACAAAATAACCTGTTCAAATCTAACTGAAAGCCAATTTGACAATGTGAATGATAGTTTGTGGATTCTGAGATTTTAGGGAGCATAGTAAGACATGGAGGACAATAGGTCCTGTGACAGAAGCCAGTTGTAGAAAGGCAGATATGAATCACACATGCTCTAACATAAGGCACCCATAAGAGTCAAGCTCAAGACCCTGAGAATAGTGTTTTAAGAGTTGGGGAAGTCAGCAAATGGACAGATACTCATTACAGGCCAGAAGTTAGTTCTCTTTAAGCAGAGTGAGTGAGTTGCAAAGACCAATTATACAACAACCAGGTTGGAGTTGATAACAGAATGCAATACTAGTTTTCTAAGTAGAAGTAGATTTTGAGTGTTCACAATATACAACAAGAAAAATGTCTAATAAGGTAAGACAGTGAATATATATTTAAAGTAATCAGATTCTATACCTTAAATGTATTTAATCCCTAATTGGCAATTCTAATTCAGTGAAACTGGCAAAGGGTAAAGATATGAGACTAAGAAAAACAAAAACATTGACTATTTTATTTGGCTAATGAAGTATGTATAATATCTAAAAAGTGTCAACATCCTGTGCTTTGGCACAGCATGCAGTCAACACTATATCTGACCATGAAAAAATGCTCTGCATTAAAGAAAAACTTTTGGTGTGCTAATATTCACATCATTCTTTGATTAGAAAGAAGCATGTATAGAGTTTTTCATTTAGTTCTTAGTCTAAACATCTGTACTTAAAATTTCTCTTCAGACATTATATTCTCTAGGACTCAGCCATCCAAAATGAATATGTGTTAACAGAGATCACTAGAAATTCTAAATTTCATCTTTGAACATAAAAGTATATTGAAAATAGTTGTAATAACTTTATTATCAAAGAGGTTTTCAAATGAGTCCAATAAGTTATGAATATTTTAGGTCACAACCTCAGAATATTTATTGCTCTAAGACTCTATAGAATAAGGTCTATGAAGTTACGATTATAGGGAGATTTCTACTTGTACGTGCAATGAAAATTCCCTAAAGCACACTGTTCTATACCAAAACATCTTACCCTTAATATATACTCTAGACTCAGTAATATGAGGGCATTTAAAGTTTTCTGATGATAAGAGTACAATTACCTAAATAAACATTTATTTGGTTAAATTATTATTATTTAGTTTAAAGTCAATTAAAATATCCCTCCTTGGCATGCAAAATGGCCAACGGGTCAAGTTGCCTGTCACAAAGCCTGATGACCTGAGTTAGATTCCTAGGACACAAATGAACGAAAAAGAGAACCAACTCTTAAAAGTTGATCTCTAACACCCTTATTCCCATAGATGGTACATGTACACATGAGTACATATGCACGTGTATGCAGCATTAAGATGTAATTTTAAAATTATTTTTCAAAAATATTTTCTTTTCCAACACAAACAACAATATTATTTTAGTTGTAGTAATGAGTAATCTGATATAGTTATGTTTGTAACTTTTACATGAAGTGAAAAATGACCCTGTGCTCATTTGTTTTTTGAGATAGAGTTCTACTATGTGACTTCAGCTTGCTTGAAACTTCCTGTGTAGTCCAGGGTGGCTTCAGATACATGATCTAGCTTCAGCCTCTCAAGTGCTAAGATTCCCATAGTGACCAACGCCTGCTTTTGTATGGCCATAAGCTATGCAACCAACACTGGAACAAATATGTATCATCTATGCAGTTCTATATAGATCTGTATGGTCAGCAACAATCAAATGATTTTCCTATTAACAATGACAATGGAATCTTTATTGTAAGCAGACATGGGTAATGTAGCACGCAAATAAATCACACTGAGGTCACAGTGAAACAGCTCACAGAGAAACCAGCACCAAAAGCATCGGCTAGAACATTTCACTTGTAAACCATCCACTTCACAAATGAACAACTATGGGGTTCATTTGTGGCAGGATAAGCTATGTGTAATAGTTTTTCACTAGTTATTTTGTGAAAGTGTCTAATTCTCTTTAAAAAAAAAAAAGCAATTTTCCAGACCCAGTTGTAATGTGATTATGGACAGTTCAGTGGTGCTCAGGGGAAAAAATATCTACATTTCACTTATTCTCCAACCAAATACAGCATCTCATGGCCCAGTCACCCATGTTCCAGCTAAGGGACAGATCTCCTATGTCAGGCTAGAAAGACCAGTTTGAGATAAGCAGTCAGGGAATCAGCAGTTTGCTTGTGGTCTCTTCTGACGTGGTGTCTTTCTGTTGCTCAGGATATATTGAAAGTTACTTGAAGAGGAGAGCCTGGCCTTTTTACCTTTATTTATTTATTTGTTTATTTATTTATTTATTTATTTGATTTTTTCTTTTTTAATTAATTTATTCATATCACATCTCTATGGTTATCCCATCCCTTGTATCCTCCCATTCCTCTCTCCCTCCCATTTTCCCCTTACTCCCCTCCCCTATGGAATATACTCACTTATATCTGCATACTAGCCCAAGGGGCATGTCCCATGAAAGTCTTCACATACCAGGAAACTGGGACAGAGGGGAGGACATCCTATTGGCACTCTAGATGAGAGAAGTGTCAGAGAATGGGGAAGTAGAAGGATCCAGAGGGTCCTAGAAACCTGCAAGAAGAACAGTATGATGGGCAGATCTGGGCTCAGAGGTCTTGGTCAAACTATGGCACCAGCCAAGGACAAGACATGCAGTAAACTTCGAACCCCTACCCAGATCTAGCCAATGGACAGGACATTCTCCACAGTTGAGTGGAGAGTAGGTTCTGACTTTCACATGAACTCTGGTGCCCCATATTTGACCACGTCCCCTGGATAGGGAGGCCTGGTGGCACTCAGAGGAAGGATAGCAGGCTACCAAGAGGAGACTTGATACCATATGAGCATATAAAGGGGAGGAAGTCCCCCTCAGCCTTTTTACCTTTAGAAAGTAAATGGGGGCAAAAAGCTTTCGAATTCAAGGGAGACTAGGATTTAGGTTAAAAATATGCCCTAAGAGGTATAAAAAAGGGGGGATTTAGACAATGAAGCCGAGTGTATGTTTCATGAAATTTGAATCAACTCCCCTACAACCAGAGTGCAACTAGCAGTAGCTAAGGAGTTAGACTTTCAAGTTGACAGTGGCTGCGCCAGGCTCATTTCAACAACCATCTCCCAAGAATTGACTGGCTCTGTTTGTTTAGTGAAGATTTCCTGTGTGTTATCCCAGTTAAGCTTGATAGCTTGTTAACAAAGTGTTCCTGCCCAGGGGCACCTCAGAGACATTTCACACTGTACTGAACAGCAATGTAAAAAGCTGTACGCTTAGACAGAAAACAGTCCTTTTATCAAACCTTCCCGGGTGATCCACTTTCACTGTATATTTGCAAACCAAATTCACGATGTGTCATGCGTCTTGTTCACATCCTAGATATCAGGACAATGCAGTCGGTGAGAATCAGACAACAGCAGGAATGATGTTACCTGTAAGGGTGATTTTGCAGTAATTAATATGAACTCTGGGAACATTGCTGTCACTATTTCAATGGGCTGATCATTCACAATTAGCATGCAATACAATATATAAAGTGTGTGGGAGAGTGTTTCCAGGCAATGATTTTTTTTTAAAGAAAAATCTTACATTTCTACATTTATATTAAACAAGCTTTAGAGGACATAATTTTTTTCTAGGTTTTCAACATTTATTTTATGTTTCGGCCTTGATATACCCAGAAGCCATAGCTTTTCATTTTCATTGATTTTAAATCATATTTTTTTAAATTTATTTTTTATTTTCTTTTGTTCCATAGGCCTAATAGCACATTTGTCAATGGGGATTCATGATGTACAATCATCTTACTGATGTGCTTAGGGCATGACTTGCTTCACATATTAGAGACAGAGCTTAGAATCATGGTGGTTGTAAACACAATGGTATTCCAGTTAAGTGACATGAATTTAAATTTACAAAGGAAAATGCTTTCTTTTGTCCTGAAGCTGCTTTGTAGAACAATCTAGCCTGAAACTCACAGAGATCTGCCTGTTTCTGCTTCCCAGAGTTCGGGGATTAAAGTCATGAGCCATGCCCGGCTGGCATCAGATCATTATGGATGGCTGTAAGCCACCATGTGGTTGCTGGGAACTGAACTAGGACTTGAAAAGAAGATCCAGTGTTGTGAACTGCTGAGCCATTCCTTCAGCCTTGCATTTTTGAATCTTAACTAAATATTTTGAATCAATTTATGTATTGGCTTGTTTATTATTTATGTGCCTGATTATTATCTTTCAGTGTTGAAGACTACATCTAGGGCTTGATCTGAAAAACCCATTTTCACTGAACCCTTAATTTGGGGACCACTGTATATTCACACACTTTTGTAAGACACATAATAGAGAGGTACTTTGAAATCTTCACCAAGTTTCTCCCTGTCAATTGCAGTCAATGTCGCTGTAAGGCAGTAGATGCTGAGAGCAGTTTCCTCCCAGGCCCCGGCATCTCCCTTAGACTTACATAGATCTTAGTATTTGACTAAGCAACTTTACCTCAACCCTAATCTCTAACAATCACTAATCTACTCTCCATTTCCTCATGTTCTTGATGCTAAATTTTTGCTATATGAATCATGTCCAAATATTTTCTCCTCTGCTGACTCTTCCCACTTTTATTATAAGTCAGTAATTATAAAGTGGGCCACCTTTGTGTTGTATATTTTGTTATTTTATTTGTCTATTTTAAGTTCTGTGCTCTTCTAGATAACTTTTAGAATTGGTTTCTAACCTATAGAACAAGTAACACCATGAAAAATAAAACAGTCATGTGTGAATATATCATCATTTTATGTGAACTTTTTAAGCGAGTGCCTCATTGGTATGTGAATTTACTTTTCTCCTGGAAGTTTCCATCTCAACAAAGACACCCTCAATAGAGTTAAAGATGAAAAGCAAGCTAATCTTCCAAAAATAGTGTGCAGAGGCTTCACTCTTTTAGAAACCATTAAATTACAGTGTTCTTCATCTAAGGTACTAATTGACTATTATGTGCCTGGTGCCAATTAAATATTTAAACTTTTCATAGAATTCTTCTGAAGGCATACCAAACTATATCAACACTAAGTATGTCAAGCTGTTCAGAATTCTGGCTTGTATTTTTCATACTGACCATTGCAACTTGGTAAAGCAGAATGTAGTCAAGTTTACCTACTCTGGGGTCTGAAATTATTTCGAGGGCCAACCTTATGTTGTCAATTATATGACTGACCTTGACCCACTAATCTTCATTGCTTAGTTTATTCCCTCCCACTCTCGTGGATTATTGAAAAGGAAGATTTTAATTGCATGAATTAAATATGGAGTTTTGTCTTTAAAAAAGTTGCTGATGCAAATCTCATGAACATGGACAAAGTAAAGTGACCTCCATATGATAAAAATGAGTTTACAGAACAATACAAAAGAGCCTAGGACCATTCTGGATAGTCATCAGAATGGTATGAGCTTGGGAAAATCTTCCAACTAAGGTTCTTTCACAGCCTCTGATGGATGTAAAAACCACTGTTAAGTTGGAGGTCTATTTCTAGATTATTTCTCTGCTACATGTAAATGGCTCTGGGCAAAATAAATGTTACATCTTTAGTAGATGCTTACCACAGCTTATAAATGACTTCATATAAAATTTTTTTTTCTGTATGGAAAAACTTCTAGAAAGAAAAGACGTGTGTATGGTATTGAAAAAATTCTCAGGAGATGTTTTGACCCTTGAAGATGGCAGATGGGCTAAACGCAGGAGAGAGGTAGAACACAGGTTATGTTTATTTTCTTAGTTCTATCATCCTCATCAACTGAGAATCACTTCTTTCCATCACCCTGTTACTCAGGTATCTTTATCTTTATTTTAAAAATATTTTATTAGCTTTATTTTGGTGTATATCCATGCATATATGTATGTGAGGATAGATCTTTGTAGGTCAGAGGCACTGTGTTCTCCTGCCAGGGGTATAGGCAGTTATAAACTGTATGACAGGGTTTGGGCATGGAACTTTGGTCCTCTGTGAGAGCAGTACATACTCTTCTTTTTTCTGGTTTTTCAAGACAGGGTTTCTCTGTGTAGCCTTGGTTGTCCTGGACTCACTTTGTAGACCAGGCTGGCCTGGAACTTAGAGATCTGTCTGCCTCTGCCTCCTTGAGTGCTGGGATTACAGAAATGTGTCTCCTACCCCAGCTCAGTACAAACTCTTATCTGCTAATTTGTTTATCCAACCTCTCATTTTAGATTTAAAAAATATTTATATTGGATATAGTGTGATTTTTCTATAACTATGTATTGGTATGATCATGATACAGTCTTATTCAGATTAAACACATACATATAAATATACAATTCATATTTACATGAACCTAATATTATGTTCCAATTTAGTTGATTGGTCATATGGATTCTGTAAAAATATTTTCATTGTACTCTTTAATTCTCCCATCTTTGTCCGATGAATGTATTGTTTTAACCTGGAACCAGATTTGAATTGCTCCTGGATATATGTTGTAGGGATTGAAGGCAAGATATAAAATATGAAATTATAACACTCTGGAAAGACATTCAAAAGAAATGGCTTCTAATTCTAAACTGTGTGATGCTGACTTGACTTTTCGAGATTTTCTCTTTTAAATTTGAAAAAGTTTTGGGTGACTATTCAGGTAGCAAACTGTCTCTGTCATCGTCTCAGTTTTAAAGCTACTGACCTGCGGTAATCAGGCAATCAAGTTTATTCCTTCTCAAGTCTCTGATGGAGTTGAAGATAAGGCACTTAATTTTACAAGGAAGCTTAGTTGTTTAGGGGTCAGGATGCTTTAGACACACAAAGATAGGAAAGATGTTTTTTATGCTCAATTTTCTTATCCAATACATTTTATTAACAACTTAGTAACTGAGCATATGTCACTTATAACCAAACTAACCAAAACAATAGAAAATGATGATTAAGGAACACAATAATAAAGCTGTAAGGATATAAGTTCAGAGCAATGATTCTTCTGGAATGATCACCAGGATTTCTTCTGATGGAACCTGGAGTAACGAGAACCTGGAACTTCAACAGGAGCCAGAGCCCAAAGCCTTCCCCCAAGCGGTTCTCTCTAGGAGCATCTTGAAGTGGAGCGATGAACAACTAAAATTATCTGAAGTTTCCAAAAGGCCTCACCTCCAGTTCTGGGCTCATTTATATATCTCCTCCCAGAGTCTGTTCATGGGATCTTTTCAACTGGCAACAATCAAGCTCCCACAGGAGGCTGTTGGTCTTCTAGTGGATTAACCTCACCTGTTCTCTCACAAGACTGTTCCAATCCCACACTTGGTTTCCTAAAAAACAAGTTTATCTCTTCTTCATCTCTCCTTTTCTATTTATTAAAATAAGCTATATACAACAAAATAAGAATTATCCATTAAGTCAGCCTTTACAAGCACCAGTCCATTTGTAGTTAACAATTTTTAAGACATTATTCCACTATCCTATGCTACTGATTCTTTTAACTAAACTTATTTTAATACTGTGGCTACCTAGTCTTCAACCCCATCAGAGACCCCAGAAGGAAAAACTAGCTAATATGAAGGAAATGCAGGCAAGCAATTTCCAAAAGTATTGACAGGACAGAGAGCTGACTGTCTGGATAGTCACAGTGTTTTCTTCACAGCTGTCAAATACAAATAGCCAAAACGATAAAATGTAACATTTATATAATTCCTGATTGTGTCATGGTTCTTCTTGCTATAAGTAGTTAATTGTAAAAATGTGTAATAACATAAATGTATATGTAATAAGTATAAATAAATAATAAGAAAAATAAGCATGTTAGAATTAACACCTTTTTAGTTCTCAAAATGCTTAGTTCTGAATTCCAAAGATATTTTGAATTTCTCCTCCCTTAGGCTACTTTGAATCAACATTTGCACATAGACTTAATATGACAGACTCCCCCCTGAAGGAGGATTAGATTAATGGATGGTTAGAGATCGTTTATATATCCCACCCCCAAAATAAAGCTTTATTAGACATCCTGAAAGGGACCTGGATACATGCGGGAAAATAACACTTCTATCCCAGATTCAATACTGATCCATCAAATCTGTTCGCCTGCTGTCAGCACAAGTCAACACCAGATGTTTGAGGAACAGGCTGGAACATTCCTGAATGCTACCATGCTAACAGTTAACTGCGCAAAGCTCGGCTGTGGGGAGCAATTCTATTTTTTTTTTAAAACTCCAGACACTGATCAGACACTAGGCACTATTAGCTTTAATGACAGTTTTAGTAGGCATGGCTAGGAAAGCAGGGATCAGCTGTTCCCAAGTCTCCCCACAATAAGCTGTGAAAACTGAGTGCACTTTTGTCTGTTACAAAGCATTCCAGCAATTTGGGGTTTTTACTCTGGAAACCATTTCCGGCTGTTGTACCTATGCTGCTTTAGGGGTTTGTTTTTCAAAAGGAAAGAATGTGATGTAACTTCAGGTTTAGACAAATGAGTAAATGCAGTATTTTGTTTTGTTTTGAATTAGAAAATATTTTGCACTTTTACAATGGGAAAAGCAGGGCTTTCCTAGAAATGATGGCAAGGGAGGCGGTGCCCCCTGCCAATGGTGCCTGTTTTGGCTTCTCTGAGGTTGACATCTACTCAGAGGATGAACAGGCAACTTGATGGGAGATGGAGTGCCAAGTGCTGCAAGGCCTAAATCAAATGAAGATCTAGTTAAGTGCCTAATGAAGCTCTCAAGCAGATGCGAGCAGTTTCAATATGCTAACCGCAGTATAAGATTATTAGGTACAGAGTACAACATAAAATCATATTAAGACATAATACCAGAAATGGAAAATGGCCACAAGTAAAATAAAGGTTTTTACAAATGCTTTTGGACTGGAATTCAGTTCAGACACCAGCATATGCATGTTGTGAATGGATTTGTTCAAAAATTGTATTCAAAGGTCATCTACACTGAAATTGAATTTAAAAAATCTCTCTTTAAAGACTTATTATTGTAACTCAGGGGAAATGAAAGATTTGAAGCCCTTACAATGTCCATTTGTTTGATAGTGTTAAATCTGATTCAGTAAAGAAAGGAGTGATCATCTTTTAAAGGTTTCCACCTAGTGGCAAAGTTATTATGAGCATGAGCCAAGATATCTATGATTATAACATCCAGACACAAATGCTGGGCAAATGTCTCAATCTCAGGTCTTTATTCAGGTCAGTGTCTGCAGAAAGAACTTGTGGAGGCTAGTGGGGGTAAGCCTCTAAAGACTCAAAGTAAGGTACCTGTTTTCTAGGCTCACTGACATTGCAGCCTAAATGCCCATTATATGTGACTTAGCTCTGTGAAAATTGCAAACTGTATGTGATTTTTAGGCTCCTGAGAAAAAAGTGGCATTTAAAGTAGTAATCTTTTTAAGAGTGAAAAAATGCACATAGAACCATTGGTTTTATTCATGAGTTAAAAGTTAAAAGTTATGAATTATTGCCACAAAACATAGAAATTTGGGCAATAACACCCTTTAGATGTGCATTGCACCTTTAGTTTAATGATGAGGTTGACACTAAATCCAGCAGTGTCTACTTCCTGCCACTGGCAAATATGGATTTATTTTAGATTTGTTTATTTTGTTTTACATATATGAGTGTTTTACCTACCTATATGTATGTTCGCCATGTGTGCCTACTTATCATGGATAAGATAGCATTCGATGTCCTATACTTGGAATTACCGATAGTAGTGAGCCACGATGTAGATGCTGGGACCAAACCCAAGTCCTTCAAAAGACTAGCCAGTGTTCCTAATCTCTCCACCCTCTATCTAGGTGTCTTGAATCATGAAGGTAATCAAATGATATTACCGAATTCCATTTAAGTGCGAAATAATTCCAATTATGTAATTCCATTCTCATAATCACACTAGGAGGTTCACACCTACTTTTGCTATTTTACCAATAATAAAGATACTAGGATTTCTGGATTATAAATAATTTTCCTGTGTTCAAATAGTCAGTACTTAGTAGGTGAAAGGTCCAAATATATTAATCCTAAATGCAAACCTTTAATGTGTCTGCACTTGTTATTACACTTCAAAGCAATATGATGGCACTTAGGTTACATGGTTCCTTAGACAGGACAGCTCTACCTAGTTTCTCAATGCGTCTCACTTTTAAAGTTGCATGTATAGAAATAAGAGTGGGGTGATTTCATTTGCTTTGCAGTGTTTGCTTAATCCATGTGTATAATGTGATGCATGCAACTGAAGCACATTTAGGTAGAGGTAAAGCTATAGATGAAAGTTAACACAAGTCCCCTTGCCTGAATTTACTCATTGTCACAGCTTCAGTATTGATGTGTGTGATATATTTGAAGGCATTTCAGATAGAACATGCATATTTCTCAAGGAAATGGTGCCTTTGAGGGTTGTGCAGTTATGAAATGGTCCTGATTGTAGATAGTTACAATTTATCATTGAGAGCAAAGTTGCAATTAGTTGTGTTATAAGATGTAAAAACTGTGGGATTGACTGGGCCTAGACCTCTTTACACATATGTAAAGATATGCAGTATGCTCAACATGTGGGTCTCCTATATATGGGAGTAGGGGCTGTCTCTGTGTCTGTTGCCTGCCACTGGGTCCCTTCCCTCTAGCTGAGCTGCCTTGTCAGAACCCAGTGGGAGAAGATGTGCTTAGACCTGCAGAGATTTGCATTGCCAGCAACAGGTGATACCCATTGGAGGCCTCTTCTTCTCTGAGAAGAAGGAGGGGGAATGGCAGTGTGATGGTGACTCTCGGAGGAAAGGAAGGAGGGGGTTGGGATCAGGCTGCAAAACTTTCCTGGAACTCTATCCACCTGCCTCTGTCTCCCAAGTGCTGGGCTTGTAGGTGTGTACCACTGCAACCACTTGATTTTAATAGTTTCTGAAATGGTTTGAAGATGAAAAGAGAAGGTATTTTAGTTCAGTCGGTAGCTCTCTGTGTGGTCACATAAAAGAAAGCCCTCACATGACTGACCTCAGTGTAACAAAGGGACCCTGTGCATACCAGACATGGGTGTTAATTATGCACTTAGGGTATATGGCACCATATCTAATTCTAAAGCTATGGTAAGAACACTGGTTATAAATTACACATTCTTTCAATAATCACATTTGGTTATGTGGGTTCCATAAAAAAAGCTGCTAAAATTTGCCATGGACTGTCAACGAAATTCTGAGCATATTCACTAATCATGCATTTGAAACAGGTCCGTGCTCTGTTCTGAACAAATTGGCCACTGGAGTTAGTAATCATCAAGCCAGGACTTTCTGACCTCTTGGAAATTTTTATCTGAGCATGCCTTGTCCTGCAAGCATTTTGTGCTGGCCCTCCAATGGTGTGCCATAAGCTTAAGAGGGCAATTACCAGATATGGAAGCAATGGAGTCAAAGAGAACAGGATTGGCTTACTAAAACTTTTTATTTCTTTTTAACATTAGCACTTTCTTCCACAATGAGGTAACATAATGAATCAGAGAAAACCCTGTTGTTTGAGAAATTGAATCTGTGTCTCCCCTTGGATAGATGATAGCCTTGCCACTTTTTATAGAAGGCTGATTTACATTGATTGCTTTTGAAATTAACTCCAATGAATAAAAATAATTGTAAAAGAACCCCACCTCCATATTTACTCCCAAAACCAAACCACAGTGTGATTACTAAGCAGCCATCTGATGCTTATTTTTTTTATACACAGTGGGGAGGGCACTATCCATCTGTAAGGGAATGGAGGAAAAGAAAGGATAGTAACTTGAAATGCAATAGGAGGGGCAGATTTATGTAGGAATGAGTTGCAGCATCCACCAGAAATTGAAGTCATAAATGCCTTCTGCCCAGAGTCCAAGAATGTGTTTATTGGAACTTGGGTCTACCCTATTGGTCAAATGACTTAAATGATGATTTAACCAAGTCTCACATTGTACCAGTGTGGAAAGGAGCAGGGGAATTTCCTGTACACAAGATGATTGCCTTTGCAATTTGATGAACTGGAGAATCCTGTTTCAAACAGCAGATGCTGCCTTTTCCTTTTACATAGCCAATGCAGTTGCATTTACCCTATGAGATGGACTTGTAAGGGGAGCAAATTTACTCTTCAGATTGCCACTTAGTTAATAAAGATCATCTTTTGAGAGGCACTAATTGTTGTTCCCCACCGTATTTACTGGAATTATAATGAATCCTAGTGAAAAAGAATGCAAAATTTACAAACCTTAGCATATAAATAGAGCCTTCCACTTTTTTATTTGTATTTAAGGCAGAAAGTAAAGCACACCATTTCTCTTTTAGTCTAAAATTGTGTTTCACTTGACTTTACATACTTACATTCAGGTGTTTTTATTTGCCTTCTTAAAATCGATTGGTTGTTTATTGATAATACTGTTATTGGAATTACAGCATCCAACAGGCAAGGAATTATGTGATATATGTCTGTAGTTCTTCCATAAACTCCCACTATACAGTAGATAATAATTAGTTGAAAGAATAACCATATTTATTCTTTCTATTCATACTTATTCTATGAGCAAGAACATACAGCTTAATTTTACATGTTTATTGTATCTGTGTATCACATCAACTCTGTCAGGGAAGGGACAGAATGTCTCAGGGCTTAAAAGAAGTGTGAGTTGGTACATTTTGCAAAAAATAAAATAAAATAATAATAATGAAGGCTGTTCAAAGTTAAATTATAGAACATTTTTAAAATTTTAATTTGTTATAATTTATTCAGATTAAATCCTGATTGTTATTCACTTTCTTGTAGCTTCCCAGTCCCACCTTCCTTCTCTCTTCCCCCATATTCCCCTCTCCTAGACCTCTGACAGGGGTGTCCTCACCATATGACCATAGCCCATCAGGTCTCATCCTGATAGACTGCTTCCCCTTCCTCTCTGTACCTGCCAGGCCTCCTCACCAAGGGGAGGTGATCAAATTGGAGGCACCAGAGTTCATGTCAGAGTCAGTCCCTGCTCTCACCACAGCGTTGGAGAATGTGTTGTCCATTGGCTAGATTCTGAAATAGGGGTCAAGGTTTACTGCACGCATTGTACTTGGTTAGTATAAAACATTTTAAAGCAGATGAATATGTCAGACCAAACCAAGTAACTAAATACTGTACAAGAATGCAGTTCTCCTGGGGTTGTTCCATAACTTTCAAGCTATCATTGACAGTTTGTGATAGATAGGCATTCAAAGTAAACACTTACTGTGATAAAGCAACACATATTTTAAAATAGTTATGTGGTGTATGTGTGTTTTTCTCACTTGTTGAAGATGCATGATTTATATACTAATGAGATGGATATGTTTGCTTATTTTTATAAAAACAATTAAATCTTGGCTGAATGTTTAGAACTGTGATACAGATAATCTTCAGAGTTTTTTAGAATTGATCAATATTTTGATTTTGTAATTGACAATGCTGACAACACCACTTCTCATAAATACCAAAACTGTAGAAGCATCGCTAGGGACATTTCAGAAATTGTTGGAAAGTTCATCCTTCATTCTGATCCCATGCCAAATTGACTTAACATTCTTTTTTTTTTATGAATTTCAAGTTCACAACTCAAGTAGCAATTTTTAAACTCAAGCATTCCAGCCAAAATCAATCCAAAAATATGCAAATATCGTATTTATATGCAAAAGGATAAAAGCAAGAAAATATTAATGTGTTATCTTTAAGACCTTTATATTCATAAGAACAGACACTTTGGGCAACAAGGTGCCTTGATGGTAAAGACTGTTTCTACCACAGCTGATGCCCTTAGTTCCATCCCAGAAACTACATGTTGGAAGGAGAAATGTCATTCTTGTAAGTTGTCCTCTGACATTTACAAAAACTTTATACACAACCACACACACTGAAAATAAATAAATGATGGATAAATGTAAAAAAA
>OU015755.1:71135992-71149068 GCA_907169655.1 Acomys percivali | reverse complement strand
GTGTGTGTGTGTGTGTGTGTGTGTGTATAGTGATCCCTCTTGTAATCTAACCAGGCACATACCCTATGGACTCTTTCATAGGCTGTTTAGTAGAAGATGTGTATCTGTGTGTGTCTGTGTGATGTGTGTGTGTTCTGTGTGTCAGTCTGTCTGTGTCTACTAATTTTTGGTAAATTGTACGTAGCTTGCTAGTACGATCTTGCATTTCTTTTCATTGGCACTCATCTTGTGAAAATTCCTTGAAGACATCTATTATCTATATGTCTGTAGAAATTTCTCCTCAAAAGTCACTGGAAACATAACCAGCAATTGTTGTCTATCATCAAATGAAGAGGTGATGCTTGTTTTCACACTTAGTTCTCAGCTATTCCTTGTTAGGGGAACGTGGCATATCAGAAAACACTTGATTGGTTCTCTGGTTAATTTGCTAGACTCCAGGGTTGGTTTGATTTGTTACCAATGAGCACATAGTAGATGTAGGTCACATTTACTTAAGAACTATTATATAAGTCTAAAAAGAAAACTATGAATCTAAAACAGAAGTATTTTAATTTGCAGTCACGTAGTATTCATATTAGTACCCATAGGTAAGTCTAGATTTACATTATAATTTGAATTACATAAAACTGTGAACACAACCACTTCATAATTTATGCTAAATTGCCAAATTTTATATTAAATGTGAAACTATTTATTGTAAGTTTTTATCTCTTTACAAAAAGTCAAAATATTATATATCCACTTAAAATGTCAACAAAAACTTAAATTTTATACCTAAATATTTATTTTATTATTATTAATTATGTGTAGGTGTGTATGTGTGTTGCAAGTAACTATGTGAATTTGAGTGTAAAAAAGCTTATTTTGATTTTATTTTGTTTCCAATGAAATAGAGGATAACATTAAATATCTATTAATTACATATGTTTACCAAAACTTATCAGTTTTTAAGTGATAGCAATTGAGTCTTTCTCTTAAATTGTCAGCAGCCATGGTTAATAAAAATTCCATCCATCTACACAATGTCTGTCTTATTTATTTTTTTGGCCAATAAACTATATAGCATTGTATGATGAGTTCTTTTTCAAATAATTTATCTATAATGATCAGTTTCATAGGGAAACAACTCATTGAACACAAAAGGCAGATGCCTGGAATGTCTTTAGGGACATGATTATTTCATCACAGTTAAAAAGTGTATTCTTTGGAAGTGTAAATGGGTATAAGATATCCTTTTATGTTTTGGACCTTGGTACTATGTTGCAGTAGGCCACCCTCCCACTGTTAGCCTTAATAGGATTAGTTTGGATATTATCAAAAGAACAATTAACGCCTGCTGATAGAATCACAGATGGTATCAAAGAGTATGAGAGACTCAATTTTACAGGGACACTCATCTACAGATTTTATATTGAGTGTGCTGGTACATAAGTGGCCACAAAATTCATAGGTAATTTTCTATGTAACTAATTGTCTACACTATAAAAATTGATAGAAAATTACTAGCTTGCCTGTTCCTGAGGGGTTGGGTCCTATTTTGTAATCTTGTCTAACTAATTTTGTGAATATAGGCATAGTGTTTAATTTCAATAAGCAATAGCTTATTTACCTAACAAAGAGACCATTAATGACATCTGTCTCTGGGATGGGCACCATAATTAAATGAATGGTGTAGGTAAATTCCGTAGTACTGCTCTTACATAAAAATGTAATTCTTGCTCTTTTGATTTCTGGAGTGTTACCTTTGATAATTATGGATCCTACAATAAAGTCTTATTGATTGAATAGAGAAATACTTTTCATCTGAAAAGAGAATAATCTACAAGTATTTAAAATAAACTCATAGGAAGAAAGCAAATACCTAGTTTAAAGCTTGCAAGCCATATTAATAGAGGTTTCTTAGACGATGACACAGAGATAATTAACAAATATGAGAAAATGTCCCAGTGCTAAACATGAGGAAATGCCAATCAAATCCACAGCAGTGGATCACTTCATGCCTGATTGGATAAATATACTAAAAATAATAATGGCTCACATTGACAGGAATGTAGAGAAAAGAGAAACTTATACGTGTTTAGCCTAAATATGAACTGAATAATCTAAGTTCAATATTGCCATGTAAATATGAAATCTGTTGTATATACGTCAAACCATACTATGCATATGTGATCAACCAATTTGATGTGCTAATTTCCTGGAATAATCACTCTGACACAAATATGAGTAAAAGAGAGAAAATGCATACATTGGAGGATAAAAGCATGGGTAGTTTCTCATGGGTAGTTGCTGCTTAGTCAAGTTTGTATTGTCATTTTACATTGCAAAACCATTAAGTAGGGTTATCAAGCAAGTAGGATTTTACAGAATCACTCATGGCAGTCAGCCTTTTGTTCTTTAATGGCACTTGCTATTGTTGACAGCTGTAAGGTTTTGTGATCAGGATGTTTAGGGAAATGAACTACTGTATCTTAACTAATTCTGCAGTTATATCATTCTTGGAAATGAGCATTATTAAATCATGTAATTTTACTTTTCCACCTTATTGTGCTTCAAATTGACAAATTACATATATGTTCTAATATACACATATGTATATATAATGAGTATATAATACATACACATATGTAACTTAATTCAGTTTTGAGAGAGAAGGAGCATTATGCTGATTAAAATAAACTAAGCAGTCAAGCTCCAATACAAAGTAACTTCTGGTTCAGTTTCTAATAATATATTCTAACAAAACAGAATTTGCTTTTATTTTATTACTTCTATCTAATTTATGTTTAAGGCCCTGTGAGTCTTAAGCCATGACTTTGGGTTATTGGGAGCTTTCTTGGGTTCGGAAATATTAAATTACACAAACATTAACTGTGCCTTAATGTTTACAGAACTTAACAATATCAAGGTAGGGAATGGAATGAAGACCATTGATTGACTTTTTTTTTTACTTTTATTTTATTCTATATTTGATTGCTGATCATTCTTGGAAATGTGTGTTTGCCGTGAAAGGATCAGAAATACCAATTATAGAAACACCAATCAGGAATCTAAAAGAAATAAAATTTAGTGACTTGATATCTATAATATGGTATACATTTTCAACAATAATCACTCAGTGCATGCCTAGAAAAATATTAGAAATAAGCATATGACAAAGGTGGTTATAATTTATGTATATTACAAATAATACAATCACATTTTTCAAGATTATTAGTTTAAATAAAAATATTAGCAAATCCCATGAGATCTAGAATCTACTCTTTGGTAAAACAATGACTATTGACAGAAAACAGTCCATTAAATTCAAATTATTTTACATTCTAAAATGGAATTTCAGACATATTTTCTATTACTATATTGATTTATTTCTGACAAAAGTCTATAAGGATTAAACAATAAATACAAAGGTAGATAAATGTAACAGTATGCAAAAAACTCAATGAGCTGTACTATCTTACTCACATTATCATGATGTGCATCCTCCAAGAAAAACGAAATCACCTAAAAGAAAGCACAGAGAACATTATCAAAGAGAAATTGAGAATTATGGATGAATATGGAGAGTAAACATAACTTCATTCACACACAAATAGTTAACACGTAAACTCTTTGTGCATCAGATAATGCATCTTAAATGGTGTCGAATAGGGTTTGTATATAATGTAGTTACCTGTAGTTACAGGTGCAGGTTACGAATACCTAAAATAATGGCCCTGAAAAAAATTTTTGTGTAGTCACAGTAAAAGCGTAATTCATAATAGCCCATATACAAAACCAGGCCCAGTGACATCAGTGATGTCATGTATGTAATGACTATGTAAAGCAACTATATAAAGACAAGGGGAAATTACTCAGTCTTAAATTAAAAAACAAAACAAAGCAAAACAAAAAAAACCCAGAATCCTGATGCAACATGGATAAAATTTGTACAGCTTATTCTAATAAAATAAGCCTGGAATAAAGCAATACGTAGCATATGATTTCATTTGCTGAGGGGAAGCAATGAAGAATTGTAGTTTAATGGAGATGGAGGTTTAGTTTTGTAAACTGAAAAGCATCTTGTAGGTAGATGATGACTGTACATACACAGATATATCTTTAATATTACTGACTTATATACGTAAAATGATTTAGAGTACATTTTTCTCTTGATATAATCTTAGTTTAAAATAACTATCATGTGACCATTATGTGAGGGCATTGTCATGAAATGCTTCAGGGGCTAGAAACATTCAATTATTCATCACACTCTTTTGGTAGTGAGTTTTACTGATAATTTTATTTCTTTTTTTTTTTCATTTTTATTATAATGTATTTACATTACATCTCAATTGTAATCTCGCTCCAATCTTCCTGTTCTCACTTTCCTTTGTTTCCAAAGACTCACAGAGCACATCTCCTGGTCTCTATGAAAACTTTGTAGGGCCCATTTTGTATGACTACATACATTTAACTAGACAAAAGTTTAGGGCAGACCCCTGAGCATGCTTGAAGAGTTCTCTTCAGATAAAGGTTGAACACCATGAGATTACCTCTGTTTGGAAGGCTAGACCTCACTCTCCAAACAACACTGACCACACATTTCCTCTTCAGTATACCAACCAAACTCTCTTCACACATCCCTCCTTCCATGCTCTAAATACTGACTTGCCTTTCTTTCCCTTAGAATATAAATCTTCAGAAGGAAGCCAACAAATCCTAAGTGTAATGCTGATAACTTTGTGGGAAAGCAGGGAAAGGCAAGGACAATAGGTGAACATTCTGTCACTCATCCCCACTCTTTAGCACTGCAAAGTGATGTCTAATTTGAAGAGGCAGGTTTCCTAATCAGCTATGATAAAATATGTTAGAAGTTGGGCTTTCACAATTAACCATGGTGCGTGACGTTCCTTGATTTGAAATTTGAAATTTGCTCCTGCAAATTATAATCAGTATAAATGGCAAGAACCTTGCCAGAAAAGATGTATTTAAATTACTATCTCTCTAAAATTCCAATAAACTAAACTTTTAGTGGTAGGCACATAGAACTGTCGCTGAATTCTAAAGAGTAATGAGTAATGTCAAATTTAATCAACCAATTGTTCAGACTGGTTTTCAGTTTATTAACAGATGGTAGCTATAAGGTTAGCATTGAATTTATATTTAGAATGAATCAGGGACAGAAGGAATATATTCTTTACTTGGTGGAATAGAGTAAAATGGTCAATTTGTGTGACCGCATATGTTTATAATCTCAGTATTTCGAAGGCTGATGCAGGAATATTCTGAGTTTCAGCTGGCCTAGGAAACACAATGAGAAGTGAGACTCTTTTCTCAAAATAAAAAGAAGGAAGAGAAGGAGGAGGTGGTGGAAGAAGAGACCACAGAAGGGGCCATAGAAAACAAAGTTTATCAGATAATGTTAAAAACACTCTTCCAAATATATGAGAATATATGTCAAACGAAGCCGTACCATATTTAGCTACTATTTAGTCCATATCCCTACAAATTTATATATTATATTAATTTATAGAAATATGAAAAATTATAGAAAGCAACATAAAATATCTGACACTCAGAGATTACCAGACAGACAAAAATAAAATATAACCTATGATGTAACAAAGACACCAATATATTTAACTCAACTGAGAACTGAAAAGGTCATTCTTATCAGGTAAATCTTTTTTTCATTTTGGTTTTTTGAGACAAGGTTTTCTGTGTAGCCCTGGCTGTCCAGAACTAGATTTGCAGACCTCCTGAGTGCTGGGATTAAAGGCATGTGCCACCATGCTGGCTAACAGGTACTATCTTTATAGTAGTGGTGTAACTACCTGCCATATGTACAAAAACTCAAGAAGAGTATGGAATATGTAGAAAATTCAAACTTTTAGGTATGAACACTAAAGCCCCTTGTTGAAATACATGAACTGGTTAAGTCTAATGATAAGCAATGATGGAAGAACTAGAAGAAAAGACCATTAAACTTGAAGATATCAACAGACTCTACCTCAAATAAATAACAAAATAGTTTATTAACTAGGTAGAAGAACATTAGAGGTTTAGGTATTCACCAGGTATAAACACATATAAGAAACATGAAGAAAAATACAAACACTTATAACATCAACTTGTTTAAAAATTGGAAAAGAAAAAATCATATTAGAAGATGAATTTGAGAAAGAGGACATGTTACAGAGAGACAAATATGTGGGTGAAATTGACATCTTTCAGGTATCCAAAGAAAAAGTCATTAGTAGAGCTGGAATCACATTCTTGGCAAAGCTATCTTTTAAAAAACAATGGTTAAAGAAAAACCCAATTGTTAATCAAGTAAAAAGTTTTTAGAAAATACAAAAGCTGAAATAATTCATCATCAACACACCAGTAATTTCTAAAAGGGGTTGTGCGTGGTGGCAGCTCTCACCTCGGTCCATAATCTTAGCTCTTGGAAGTTCAGATACACAGCAAGAAAGCACAATTATGTGTAAAGAAAAAAATGAAAACAGAAGTAATCTTCTAAATTAATTAAAAGATTGGAATGAGTATTTATCCACTGGCACAGAGAACATTTCAATATGCAAAATGTGTTGCTTGGATTCATCAAAAAAATAGAGATCCAGCCAGTGCAGTGAGGTTAAAAAAGCATGCAGGACTGATATGAACACAGTTGAGCATATGTCCTTGTTGTACAGTGGACCATCTTTGGAGTATATGCCCAGGAGTGGTATAGCTTGGTCTTAGGGTACCATTATTCCCAATTTTCTGAGAAAGAGCCAGATAGATTTCCAAAGTGGTTGTACAAGTTTGCACTCCCACCAGCAAAGTAAGAGTCTTCCCCTTTCTCCACATCCTTATCAGCAGGTGCTGTCACTTGAGTTTTTTATCTAAGCCATTCCTATAGGCATAAGATGGAATCTCAGAGTCATTTTGATTTCATTTCCCCAATGACTAAGGTTGTTGAACATTTCTTTATGTGTTTCTCAGCCATTTGATATTTGTCTGTTGAGAATTCTATGTTTAGCTCTCTATACCATGTTTGCTTGGGATATTTGGCTTATTGTTATTTAATTTCTTGAGTTATTTATATATTTTGGATATTAGCATTTTGTCAGATGTAGGGTTGGTGAAGATCTTCTCCCAGGCTGTAGGCTGTCATTTTGTTCTGTTGACAGTGTCCTTTGCCTTACAGAGCTTTTCAGTTTCATGAGGTCCCATTTATTAATTGATGTCGGAGCCTGAGCTGTTGGTGTATATCATAGCAACTGTATTTGCAATAGACAGAATCTGGAAACAACCTACATGTCCTTCAACCAAAGAATGGATAATGAAACCCTGGTACATTTACACAATGGAATACTATTCAGCTATCAAAAAAACAAGGACATCTTGAAATTGGCTGGCAAATGGATTGAACTAGAGATAAACATCCTGAGTGAGGTAACCTAGACTCAGAAAAACATGCCTGGTATGTACTCATTTATAAGTGGATAGTAGCCAATCATAGATGTCCTCTGAGAAACTCCACCCATTGGGGAATTACATCAGGTACTGAAAGTCAGTGCCAGACTCTTGTTGAAGAGCTGAGAATTGTATGGAACAGGTAGGAGATAGAAAGATAGAGTGCATCAGAAGCTCTAAAGGAGACTATCAAGGCTGGCAGATCTGGACGCAGGGGTGCCTGCACAAACGATGCACCAACCAAGGACATTGCAAGCAGAGAACCTAGTCCCCCTGTACAGACATAGCTGACAGACAGCTCATTTTCTACATGGGGAAGGGGAGGGGAGAATGGGGGTCTGCCCCTAATATTAATTCTTGTGCCCACAATTTGATTGTTGCCCATTGGTGGAGAGTCCCTGTGGGAACACAGAGAAAGAGGATGCAGGCTGTGCAGATGAGTCCTGATGGGCTATGGTGAGAAGGTGGGGGAGGAGGACTCCACTGGTCAGAGATCTGGGGGAGAGGGGAAGGGCAGAAGACAGAGAGTGGGTAGGAATAGGAAGATAAGAGTGAGGGGATTACAATAAAGATGTGATGTAAATAAATTACAGTAAAAATATTTTTTAAAAAGGGCAGGATTACAGAAGGACTTCTGGGTATTTGTTAAGCCTTACACACTTTATTCTGGGCTCTTTCTGTTACTTGGTGCTTACCACTCATTGTGATCCCTCACATCATTGGTGTCCTTGCCCCTGTCTGATATTCATCTGTGTCCTGTCTGTTCTCCATATTAAGATGCCATTTCCTCTTACTTTTTATAATATTCATCCTTCCTATAGCCAAAATTAAAATACCTCACTGAACTTGTTACAATAAATTCCATTAATTTCTTGGCAATACAAAAATAAAATCTGTTATCTAAAAGAGAAACTACTGCAGAGAGTATGGAGCTATCAGGAATTAAATGAAAGAGCTAATAATCATGGCATAGTAGACCACCGTTCTAGTCTTCTGACCGCGCGCGTCTCTTGGATGTCTATTATTATTGATTGGTATGTGTGATTATTCATAAAATCAATCATTGGCTTCTACATTTAAGTTGGCCTATGCATGAACACAGATAGGACAATTCTGAATGGCTATCAAGTTAAGAGAAATTATTAACTCTGTTATTTTGTCAACCAAGAACACTCTTGTGCTGGGCTAACTTGAACATGCCCTGAGGGAGCTATGATAAGATATCCCTCATGGTGGCCAGGATGGAAAAGAGCAACAAACAATAGTGGGTCACAGCAGGCTGCCGTTTACTTTCATGCAGTGAAACTGAATAAATGTGTTGTATGAAGTTAGCAGAAGATTTGTGCTTCATATTAAAGTGCACGGTTCTTCTTCCAGACAGTTACAGACTTACCAACTGTGGGAGGAATACTAAGAACCAGCCTTGTCTGTCTGTTACATATGAAAAAAAAAAAAAAAAAGCTGAATGGTGCTATTTCCTACCCTTCCTCTGCATAAACCTTTGCCCATTCTTCTTTGGCAGAATCAGTGAAAGCTACATACTGCACTGTGTCACTAGTATTCATTTCTGAATGCATGGAACTCGGCTATCAGTGATAAAACTCAGAGCCTGTGGATATCAGAAGTAAGCAAAGCTGCTTACAGAAACCTCTCACCTATACACACATACCAAAAGGGATTACCCTGGATGATTCAAGCTGAAATCATGTTAAGGCAGTATTTTCAATGATACACACACTCTAAACTGTCTCTCCCTATGAATAAATAGATACTTCAAATTAGAGTGTTAATGAGGTCAGTTTGTTCTACCCCTTTTAGAGTTTTGTCAGGTGTTTATTTCTCCTCTTACTTTTCAATGGATTTTTTCATCATTTTAAGTGATGTAGTCCTCACATGTTTTCATGCCTGTAAGAAATGTAAAAACAGTGCAATGATTTTTAATTATTTGTCCTTATTTATTTATTATTTATCTATTATCTATTTGTATATTTATTAATTATGTAGAGAAGTGATTATTTTTTTGTTTTTACTCCTATTTTATTTATTTTTCTTTTTCCTTTTTTTCTTTTTCTATTTTTTTTGTCTTTTTGGTTTTTTAATTTAAATTTATTTTTAAATTTTTATTCACTTTACATCCCAATTGTAGCTCCCTCCTGGCCCTACCCTGCTTCCATCTTCCTTCCTCTGCCTTTCCCCTAGTCCTCAGAGAGAGGGAGTCCCACTCCCCTACCAACTGACATGGACCTAATGAAGTCTAATCCTGCATCCTCTTCCTCTGAGGCACAATAAGGCAACCAGCCAGGGGGTAGTGATCAAAGTACAGGCAACAGAGTCCATGGTGTTCTTTTTCTATTTTTACAGATACATTTATATTATTACACATTTATATAATATACTACCTACAGCAAGAAGAACCATAAAAAAACTCAGGAATTATATTAATTTTACATTCATAGTGTTTTGGCTATTTGTATTTGGAAGCCTTGAAGAAAACATCTTTCCTATATTTATGAGTTTATAATTCTGAATATACATAATTATCTATTGTGTCTCATCTTTATCAGCTTAAAACATCTATCTATACCTAAAAATATCTTAACACCTAAACAACTAAGCATATATGTAAGACTAAACTATCTGGTCTCCAACTCCATCAGAGACTTGAGAAGGAATAAAATTAATTTCTTGAGTATACAGGAAGTGCAGGTTAGCAGATTCCAAAATGAGCAAATGTCAGAGACAGTTTGCTGCCTGATCAGTCACACAAAACTCTCTGTAACGTTGGAGCATCATCTTCTGTGGCTTGCAAAAGCTTTTGTGGGTCAATTCATCATATTCAAAAGGTCACTGAAGACTATCTGCATATCAGATATTTACATTTCATACATGTAGCAATACTTACAGTAAATAGAGTAGCAATGAAAATAATTTTATGGTTGGGGTCACCACATGAGGAGATGTACTAAGCAGTCTCAGTATTAGGGAGCATGAGAACCACTAATGAAGGGGGTTGCAATTTTCCTTGTGTAAATGTGAAGATCATAAGCTTTGGAGTCTGTTCTCTTCTTCCACTCTTAGATAGGTTTCCAGCGTTGAACTCAGTCATCAATGAAAATTGCTTTAGCCACTGAGCCTTGCTTGTCACTATCCCGAAACATTCTTAGGAGTATACACTTCAAAAATTCGTATTCTGACGTCTGCTTGCACACTGTGGTTTGTGTCCATTCTTCAGCACACAGTTCATTTAAAAAATAGACAATAATGATGTTTTCCTCTTTTTTTATTTGGTTAGATTCTTCTTTCCATTTGTTGTCTTCCTAGTTACCTGTTACCTCTCTTCATTCAGGGATAAAGCAATATGACCTTTCCTATGGAGACACAAGCACATCTGCCTTTCACAGGAACCTCTTGGGAATATAATTTTCCTCTGTCATTTCCTGGCTTGACCCTTATCTGAAACTCCTTTCACTACGCTATTTTGCTACTAATTTAGATTTCTCTTGTGCTCTACTCATACATGTTGCAGGCACATCTTTATATGGTCTGGATCTCATGAGATCCAACACAGGGGCCAGATCTTTTTCGTACTAAATAAGGGCGCCATACCCATCTCTTAGTGTCAACATACTCAAGTCACCACTGGGAGGATAAATTCTGATTTTAAATGATAGACTATTGAATTTAATACAATAAACAATTGCCCATGGAAACTGCAGTGAGGAAATGATTAAAATAACTTTCTAAATTGACATTGTGATGAACAGTGGATTCTATGACATCTTTGTTGAAGATGCTGTGTTCTCTATAATTAAATTATGAAAAATTCACTCCACACCACAGATTAATCTAGGATATATACAACTGAAGGAATTGTAAGAATTGGAGCTAGTATAAATTTACCAAGGATGAATGAAGTTCATGGAGTGTTTATAGTCCTTTTCCAGGGATTCTATAATGTTCCTGTAAAACAAATGTAGCATGGAATCAGGCAGCATAAGAAATGGTGCGGCTATAGCATACTGAATATCAAGTTTAGTTTTATCCAAAGTTGTATTGGTAGAGGTGGAAACTGGGTGGGAACCTTGTACAGCAAAAATATTTTTAAAAATGGTAACTTTTAACTCTTTCAATAACTTCACAATTACAAAGTTTGTAGTAAGAACAAAACAATACATAACAATTAAACCCATAATTTCACTTTAATATTGAATTACCATTTTTTCTGTTTTGAATTTTATTTAAGTAATTTATTCAGATTATACCGCAATTGTTATCCCCTCACTTGTATCTTCCTCTTTTCCCCTTCCTCCATCTATTATCCTATTTGCTTCCCCTAGGCCTGTCACAGAAGGGGTACGTCCTCCTCCACCATATGATAGCAGCCTATCAGGTCTCATTCAGATAGCCTATTTACCCTTCCTCTGAGTGTCACTGGACCTCCTCACCAAGGGGAAGTGGTCACATAGGGGGCACCACAGTTTCTGTCACAGTCAGCACAGTCAGTCTCTGCTCTCCATACAGCTATGGAGAATGCAATGTCAATTGGCTAGATCTGAATAGGGTCTAGGTTTACTGCATGCATTATCCTTGGTTGGTACAGTAGTCTGAGCAGACTCCCCTGGGTCCAGATCACCATTTAAGAAATGAAGAAAATAGTTTTGTCACTTTAAAAATAAGATCTAGAAAATATAATATTTTATCATATTAGATAATATTACAAACTTTTAAATTATTTAATAATGTGTTAAGATAAAAATTCAGACAAATAATTATTTTTTTAAGTTTGAATCTGTGTGTTCCTGCATGAGATTATATACACCATGTGTGTACAGATGCTTTCTTAGCCCAAAAGATAGTGTCAGATTCTATGTAGCTGGAATTACAGTAAGCTGTGAGCTACCCAAGGAGGGTGTTAGGAACTGAACCAAGGACTTCTGTGAGATCCTCAAATAGCTCAATTCATGATAAGTAGATACACAGTAGAGGAACAAATTATATGGCTTTGATGTTTCAGTTTATTCAAAAAGTATCATAAGAAAGTTGCATCTTAGGTTGTTCTTCACATATACTGAAGTGTTACTATAATAACAGGAAAAATAATAATGTGCACAGAATTAAGTGCACTCCAGTGTATTCACTGTGATGCAGACGCTATTCAAGATGCTGAATCCTGTCTGCGGGAAGAACACTATTACTATGTCAGAAGCAGCAACCATCTAGACAATAATCTTAAATTTAAATATATCATAATTATCACAAATATGCTAATTTATCTTCAGTTTTCATACTTGGTGAGAATTACTATCCATTCTAAGGCACTTGGCAATCTTACAGTGATAGAAGTGAAATTCACTGTTATATAGCATTTAATGGGTACCTTCTGAAACATTTATTTCAAATTGATAGACTAATCTCACTTATTAATGTCCCTAGTATTACGGAGGAAGGTTCAGCTGTACTATAATCCTTTTGAGAAGATTAATACTCTCTCCAAAGTTATATGTAAACACTGGAGATGTAGCTTAGAGGCAGAGTACTTGCCTAGTACATAGATGGCCTGTATTCTACTCCCAGCATCTCAAAAATATGTAGACTTAAGTTTAATTGTAATTAAGCCTAAGCTACATTCTATA
>OU015755.1:71103896-71121737 GCA_907169655.1 Acomys percivali | reverse complement strand
GAGAGAGAGAGAGAGAGAGAGAGAGAGAGAGAGAGAGAGAGAGAGAGTATTCAGGCACATGTGAGGCATTGTTTACACATGGAGCACAGAGGACAACTTTTTTAGAGTTACTACTCTTTTTCACTTTTTTCTTAGGCAGGTTCTCTCCCTACCCCTACCCCACCCCTTCTCTTTCTTCCTGTCATTGTGCTGATAATCTTACTGTTTTATATTACTTAAGCAACCATCAGCCTGATTGTTTGCTCTCCATCTCTCATCTTTCTATAAAAGTCATGGAATTACAAGCACACACATTTCATCTGACAATTTTTAAATATGACATCCACAGATCTAATTCACCTTGTCAGAGAAGTTTTTCAAGCCATACTCATTGAACTATCTCCCTGCCCATTGGTGAAAGCACTTGAAAGAATATTTCTTTTTTTTAATTAATTTATTTATTTTATTAATTTATTCTTGTTACATCTCTATGGTTATCCCATCCCTTGTATCTTCCCATTCTCACCTCCCTCCCATTTTCCCCTTATTCCCCTCCTCTATGACTGTTCCTGAGAGGGATTACCTCCCCCTGTATATGCTCATAGGGTATCAAGTCTCTTCTCAGTGACCTGCTGTCCTTCCTCTGAGTGCCACTAGGTCTCCCCCTCCAAGGGACATGGTCAAATGTGAGGCACCAGAGTACATGAGAAAGTCATATCCCACTCTCCACTCAAGTGTGGAGACTGTCCTGTCCATTGGCTAGATCTGGGTAGAGGTTTAAAGTTTAACGCCTGTATTGTCCTTGGCTAGTGCCTTAGTTTGAGCGGGACCCCTTGGCCCAAATCTGCCTATCATAATGTTCTACTTGTAGGTTTCTAGGACCCACTGGATCCTTCTACATTGCTATTCTCACATGGTTCTCTTATCTAGAGTCTCAATAGGATGTCCTCCCCTCTGTCCCAGTTTCCTGGTAAGAGAAGGCTTTCATGGGACATGCCCCTTGGGCTAGTATGCAGATATAAGTGAGTATATACCATTTGAGTCTTTCTGCTTCTGGGTTAACTCACTCATTATGATCATCTCTAGCTCAATCCATTTGTCCACAAATTTCGGGAATTTCTTGTTTTTAATAGCTGAGTAGTATTCCATAGTGTAAATGTACCACAGTTTCTTTTTCCATTCTTCTACTGAGGGACACATAGGCTGTTTCCATGTTCTGGCTATTATGAATAAGGCAGCCATGAACATGGTTGAGCAAATTTTCTTGTTGTGTGCTGGTGCATCTTCTGGGTATATTCCAAGGAGTGGAATAGCTGGGTCTTGAGGAAGCCCTATTTCTAGTTTTCTGAGATAGCACCAGATAGATTTCCAAAGTGGTTGTACTAGTTTGCATTCCCACCAGCAATGAAGGAGTGTTCCTCTCTCCCCACATCCTCTCCAGCATGTGGTGTCACTTTTGATCTTAGCCATTCTGATGGGTGTAAAATGGAATCTCAGAGTTGTTTTGATTTGCATTTCCCTGATGACTAAGGAGGTTGAACATTTCTTTAAGTGTTTCTCAGCCATTTGATATTCCTCTGTTGAGAATTCTCTGTTTAGTTCCAAGCCCCATTTCTCAATTGGGTTATTTGGTTTGGTGGTGTTTAATTTCTTGAGTTCTTTATATATTTTGGATATTAGACCTTTGTCAGATGTAGGATTGGTGAAGATCTTTTCCCAGTCTGTAGGCTGTCGCTTTGTTCTCTTGACAGTGTCTCCAGCCTTACAGAAGCTTCTCAGCCTCATGAGGTCCTATTTATTAATTGTTGACATTAAGGCCTGGGCTGTTGGTGTTCTGCTCACGAAGTTGTCTCCTGTGCCAATATGTTCCAGGCTCTTCCCCACTTTTTCTTCTAACTGACTTAGTGTCTCTGGTTTTATGTTGAGGTCTTTAATCCACTTGGATTTGAGTTTTGTGCAAGGTGACAAATATGGGTCCAGTTGCATTTTTTTACACATAGACATCCAGTTAGACCAGCACCATTTGTTGAAGATGCTATCCTTTTTCCATTGAATGGATTTGGCTTCTTTATCAAAAATCAAGTGACCATATGTGTGTGGATTCATATCTGGGTCTTCAATTCGATTCCACTGATCAACCAGCCTGTTGCTGTGACAGTATCATACTATTTTAATTACTATTGCTTTATAGTACAAATTGAGATCAGGTATGGAGATTCCTCCAGAGCACCTTTTATTGTACAAGATAACTTTTGCTATTCTGGGTTTTTTGTTTTTCCATATGAAGTTCAGAATTGAACTTTCAATGTCTTTAAAAAATTGTGTAGGTATTTTGATAGGGGTTGCATTGAATCTGTAGATTGCTTTTGGTAGGATGGCCATTTTTACTATGTTAATTCTCCTGATCCATGAGCAAGGAAGATCCTTCCATCTCCTCATGTCATCTTCAATCTCCTTCTTCAGAGTTTTGAAATTTTTTTCAAACAAGTCCTTCACTTGCTTAGTTAGAGTAACTACTAGATATTTTATATTGCTTATGGCTAATGTGAAAGCTATGGCTTTCCTAATTTCTTCCTCTGCAAGCTTGTCATTTATGTATAGGAAGGCTACAGACTTTTTTTGAGTTAATTTTGTATCCAGCCAAATTGCTGAAAGTGTTTATCAGCTGTAGGAGTTCTCTGGTGGAATTTTGATGGTCAAAAGAATATTTCTTTTCTTGCAAGTTATACAGAGAAATGTTTATTACTTCAATGAATGATATTGGTTGAGCACATCCAACATGTTGTGCATGTTGCAATCAGTAAATGTTGATGGTGCTTGGTGGGTGAACTATGCCTGTACTCAAGAAGTTCATCTTTAGTAGCAGATATAAACAATCAAAATACAGATAGACTTATGAAACATGACTAAAAGTAAATAGGCTTAGCAGGCAAATTGACAGGAGAATGAAGGCACAGACAGTGAAGTAAGTCTGACATTCTTTAAATGACAGATACTCAAAACAATCATTTTTCTTGTTACACTTAGCTCTTCATATATCTGAAAATTTTTATTTTATTTTATTTTTTATTAATTTATTCATATTACATCTCAGTTGTTTTCCCATCCCTTGTATCCTCCCTCCCTCCTGCTTTCACCCTATTCCCCTCCCCTATGTCTGTGACTGAGGGGGACCTCCTCCCTCTCTATATGATCTCTATATAAGGGTATCAAGTCTCTTCTTGATAGCCTGTTATCCTTCCTCTGAGTGTCACTAGGACTTCCCATCAAAGAGATGTGGTCAAATATGGGGCCCCAGAGTTTGTGTGAAATCATTCCCTACTTTCCACTAAACTGTGGAGAATGTACAGTCCATTGGATAGATCTGGGTAGGGGTTTGATGTTTATTGCACTTATTGTCCTTGGTTGGTTCCATAGTTTGAGCAGAACCCCTGGGCCCAGATCCGCCCATCATAATGTTCTTATTGTAGGTTTCTAGGACCCTCTGGATCCTTCTATTTCCCCATTCTCCCTAAGTTCTCTCACTTATAGTCCCAATAGGATGTCCCCACATCTATCCCAATTTCCTGGTAAGTGAAGATTTTCATGGCACATCCCCCTTGGGCTATTGTCCAATTATAAGTGAGTATAATGCATTTGAGTCTTTCGGCTTCTGGATTAACTCGGAAATTTTAAATAAATCCACATATATATTTCTTTCAATTTCATTAACTTTTGTATTTGTTTACATTACATCCTGACTCCAGCACCCTTCCTCCCTCTCCTCTTGGTCCCTCCCTCACACCATTTTCCCCCTTTCACCTCTTGTCTTGTTGTTAGAAAAGAGGAGGCCCCTTCACCCATACCTACACATACCTACACTTCAAGTCTCAACAGAAATAAGCGCCTCCTCTTCTACTGAGGCTAGACAATGCAGAAAGCTAAGGGAAAGTAATAAAAAACAGGCAACAGTGTCCATGTCAGAGACAACTCCCTCTTCAATTGCAGGGGACCCTGATGAAGACCAAGCTGCCCATCAGTTATATGCTTACTATGTATTGATTTTAAATATCTGGTAGACATTAGGAATTACAGATGATACAGATGGAAGGAAATAAACATTCAATTCAAATAATAGATACATCCTTCATTTTCTTATAATATTAAATATGTTTATTTCTTGAAATAGTTAAAATAAAATAAAAAAGTAAATGAACCAATAAATATGAATAGTATTTAGAAATTGGACTCACAGAAGGTTGTGGGCAACATGTGAAGCTGTACTGTTTATCTTCAATGGAGGTACCCTCATCACACATGGAGTTTAGGTGCTTAAAATTAAGCTAGTTCCTAACAAGATGTGATAGAAATGTGAAAGAAATAATCTGCATGTTTCAAGGGCTTATGAAAAGGATAAAGTAGTATACTCATATGTTGTGTGTGAGTATGGAGTAAAGGTGTGTACTGAGTAAACATAATTGTGGCATTACAAATATGCACAGGGGGCAGAGGAGGATGCTCAGTGTGCCACTTTACTCTTCTTTGCGGTATTTTTTGAGATAGGGTCCCTCTGTGCAACTAGAGTTATGGTTGCAGCTATCAAGCCCCATTGACCTCTATTCCCCATAGCATTGGGTTCAATGAGCATTAAAAGAGCCATGCCCAGTGTGTTATATAGATTATCGAGTCCTAAACTCAGATTACCGTGCTTGAGCTACAAATATTTTTATCCACTGAACGAACTCTCCAATCTTCCAATACTTCTTTCTATCAGCTACAAAGTAAAATGATAATATATGGCATGCAGTTGATTAAATTCAATACATTCAAAAATAATTCCATTAATTTCTTTTTAAAGGGTGCCTATCAGAAAATTTACATTTATATATGCCCTCATACATTTAATGATGAGCACGGATCTCTGGAGTTGCCAGTGTTCTTTCTATCATACTGCCCAGAATTTCCAACTCAGTTGTGGAAATGAATTAAATGCTTATGAAAGATGGTGTGTTTGAAGATGAGATGACAAAATCCAAATACAATTTAATCAAAATAACTGTGAAGTTACATTTTAACTATCATCTATTCATGTTGGAGAATGACATGCTAACACAAAATAATCTTTCAAATCTGGCAAATTTTGTATCCTGTCAGGGAGAAGAGCGTTTTGATTTGTGGGGAGACATGGACTATCATTTAGTGTCACTCACTATTGTAAATCAGTTGAGTGAGTAATTTTTTTATTCTTCCCTACCATGTTTAAACTTCACTACAACTTACTTGTAATTTCAGAGACTACTTTGCAACAAAAAAAAGTTTTTTATTTCATGAGTAAAATTAATATATCCAGAAATTTCTATGATACCTTCTTTTATTGTGATGCCAAAACTTTGGCACAAAGAACTTGATGCATTAAACTATATTATCAGAGAAACATTTTGTGGGTAGAAAAAGCTTAAATGGGCAGAAATTATCTACTGTTTGCTAATTTTGGGTTTTGTTTGTTGGTTTGGGGGTGCATCTCAATGGTCAACAACTTTTCTGAGATGCTAGAGGCACTTAATTTCAGTCCTAGAACTCATAGAAATCATATACTTTGTTTAATTCAGGCATATATATCCCAAATACAGGCTTTCAGTGCACTCCTCCCTATACTTCAACTTGCATATTCTCTCTATTTCCTTTACCGCTCAGTTGCCTGAGTCTTGGGTGGGGGAGTTGAGGTTGATATTAAACTATAAAGAACTAAAAATTACTGATATTCATTATTTCAACCACTTATTTGTCTCAGAATTAACTGCTAATAGCTACAAATAAAAGATGCTCCTCTGACCATTGTTAAAAGCAATCCATGTACTTTGAAGATATAACTGCTCAGCAAAACAGAAGTACAACTTCTGCTTTAGGGCATTAGACCTCTGGAGCCAGAGGCTTTTGACCAAGTTTATAGTACTATTTATGGATTTCCTGCTATTGAGAAGTTCTCAGACACAATTGGAAAGCAGGTGTTTATTTTATAACAGTAATGCCATTATCCCGCCAGCAGACATATCTTGTCTGGCAGGTTAGTTTTTTAGCAAACAGGGTCCAGAACACGTATGGGCCAGAGACGTCTTTTCTCCTCTATCGGCCTGCATAGGAATTTCTGGCACTCCAAAAGCTAGGCAACAGAGAGGGCATTTGATGATCAATTCAAAATTTGTTTCTTTATGTCCTTCAAACAAAGTGTGTGTGGTTTTTAACAAAAGGCTCTTTTATCTAGTTTGTGGACAATCAAGAACAATGGCAATATCCTGTATTGTTTTTGAAAAGCTCTGGGGCCTCCCTGAACATTAATGGTTTTAAGGGAGTATACCTTGCACTTTCCAATCAGACTCTTGTTTTAAAATTCAGGTCTGCTCTGCCTTGATAGTAAAGGGATCCTAAGTCTAATAGTGCCTAAAGCCTTTTTGAAGTCAATATGTTTTACATAAAAGCAAAGTTTGAATAAATTAATCTGGGATTAGGTACTCTGCTCTAAGCCTGTATTCTATGCAGAATCTGCAGGCTCAAGAGTAGTGCTCTAAGAGGTTGTTAACAATACAATGAAGATGCTAACATAATTCTTGTTGAATTGATGACCTCTTTAATTAGGTGTTGACACATGCATTCAATTGAATTTAGTAATTTACTGAATTACAGATCATCAACCTACAAACTCTTGTTTTAGCTGTTAGATTTAAACAGCACACTTTCCATAATAGAACTATGTTGAATACCAAATTTTTGTACAGAACCAAGAAGAAAATATGAGTGAGTCTCTTCCCTTTATCTCAGACAATGTATAATCACTGACCTCATCTGACATAGAAGATTCTGTGTGAAAAAGCTCTTATGACATTTAAATAAAAAAATAAAGCACTCCTAGTTTTCAGCCAGGATAAAGGGCACTGTATAATTAATAAAAGTAATTTGAATACCAGGTTTTTTTTAATTAAAATGAGATCTGTACTTATGTATGAGGAAAGAGCACTTTTAATTAGTGTGAAGGCATGTAACTGAAAGTGGAGGGATGCATATGCGATTAGAAAAGTCATATAGACAGAAAGCATGGCTTGTTGCAATTTAGTCATATTGCAAATTGGTGAAAAAGTAATTTAAAATGATAATACATTCAAATAGGTATTTGTTGGAAATCATTTAGGAAAATATATTAAAAATATTTGTTAAAGTCTATGCATTGAAATCCTATAGTATATTGTAGATATAGATTGGTATGTAGTGGATGAAAACATGTGTTTATTTTGTTCCCATGTGTGGGATGTGAAACAAACTTGTGACAGGGTGTGTGATGTTTGTCTGCTAAAAGAGAAACCACCACATTTATGAACAAGATCTTTGCCAGTTGCAACAATCCTCGTACAGATTCTGAGAGGAGATAAACATGAGCCCAGAACTAGAGCTGAGCTTTTGGACTTTTCATTGTTCATATCACTTGGATGTTCACCACTTTACTTTGAGATGACCCTAGAGGGTAGAGGGAAACACTCTAGAGAACCCTTCAAGGTTCCATGTTCCAGATGCTGTGGTTGCAGTCACTTTTGCTGAATTTCTGTTTTGTTGTTAAATGGGTCTTCTGTAATCTGGATGACGAAGAGTAGAATCATCCCAAGTAACTGAGTCTAAAAAGGTCTCCTTTTCCTGTCTCTATTAACCTTCTTTTCTCTTCTATCTAGAGTAGGTGGGTTGAAAGGGATTTATGAGCACTAAAGAACCCCAAATACAGTAGGTTTCAAATGATCAAAGCCTACAGGTGGTGCCCCATGGTTCCATGTTAGGCACCAGTTGTATAATGACAAATTTTCCACTCTGTATTAAATAATGCAGTAAATTATTATGGCAATAGTTTCCTTTGACCAGCTAGTTCCCCAATGACACAGAGACTATAATTTATTTTAAAGCTATAAGCACTATGCTGGGCAGATTCTGAGCTACTCTAATCCTTGTACCTTTATAACCCACATAAAACCACATCACTTGCTGTTTCTGATGACTTTCGTAGCAGCTTCGGCTCCATCACTCTGTTGCTCAATCCACATAGCCAGCTATCCTCCTAGAGTCCACTAACACATCTGTCTTTCCGTGTGTCCTCTGGTGAAAAGGCTTTTCTCCCTTCCCTTCCCAGACCTACTTTTTCCGTACCTGAAAGTTCTGCCTTCTACTTCCTCTCCTGCCTAGGCGATAAGCTAATCAGCTCTTTATGGTAGCTTCTATGTCCACACAAGACACTCCTACACAGTGGTATGTGTATCTGTTTAGATCCTAATCATGAAAGTATACCTCAGCATAGTCTGAAATATATAATCATGATACCTAAGATCATAGGGAAATATGAAGTTAATGCTACAGAGAGTAATTTGTGGCCCCAAAATAATCCTTAGAAAAGCCTAAGTATTTTCTATGATTAAGGTCCTGCAAAGTTACATCAGAATCTTAGTGTTTATCATGCTTTTATGTATAATTAATTAGGTTAATTACTTAAAAAGCAATATGTCCTGTAAATCTCTCATTCTGAGATAATTGTGTTCATATTTAAAACAACTCTTACCCAAAGGGAAAAACAAAGTAAAATTTATTTTTAATTCATTCATCCAACAATTAAACAAGAGAGATGTCTAAACATCTTGAATTATTTCCTGCTCTGCAACTCATGTAAGAAAAGGAGTGAGAAATATCTTTAATAATGTTTTGTTTTAGAAAGGCACCGTCCTTTGTTCCTATCCCATATATTTACATGTAATCTTTGGAGGAATATAACAAGAGAATGGAGTTAATTAGAACATAAAATTTTCTTCATAGAAAAATAAATATTTTTAAGGAAGAAAAATATTTTTAAAAGATCTTCTACTGTATAAGAGTCCTAAAAATATAGAAATATGTTCATGAATCTTAATTGAAATAGTAAATAATAGAGGGGACAATCCCCCAACTTGCCAGGATTGAGTTACATCTTGGCCAAAGGAGTCCAGTGGAAATCCAAAACATCACATTACAAGATATTGCCAAGGCCATTAGTTGCTTTGCACAACATATATGGTAAGGCCTTTTTGCTGTTGACAACTTACTTATATCATTTAATGATAGAGTATTTGAGCTGGTACCTAACTAAAGCCTCCCCCACTACTGAATCCTATACATGGTACTGGCAGGTACTCTGAACACTACTAAAGACAGAAGGTTATTATTAGTATCACCCACTACAAACCCCATGGCCCAAAACAATGATCTATCTTCAAGATATGCAATATTTGCACAAATGTGATGGAAGTAGCCAACTATTTTTTAAATTGTATTTACAACCCACTCCATGAGAAAGAACCTATGTCTGAACTTTCCAATGTGTCAGGTAACCTGTATTTGCACATGTCCTATGCCATAAGAGAAACATAATAATATTTTTGCTAAAGGAATATAACAATAACATGTCTCCTAATGCTACATTTCTATAATGGTAGATCAGTGTCTTTCTCAGTCCACATCAGAGATATATTTTGCAGTTGATGAAAGTTAAATCAGAGACGCACTACCGGATGCTATACAGAAGACGACAGACATTGCAGTACCCAGTCCTAAATGTTTTGACTCTATTAAAACCCTCTCCTCAAGGCACAAAGATATATGCGGAGGAGGCAAAGCAAAGATGAAGAGCCTAAGGTGATGGATAGCTCCAAGGAAACTGTCTTCCGGACATAACAGAACTGATTGACATATGAATTCACAGAGATTGTGGCAGCATACCCAAATCTGCACAAATTCAAGACAGATGGGTTGCCAGTCGGGGGGAGGAGGAGGTGGTGGAGGAGGAGGAGGAGGGAGAGAGAGAGAGAGAGAGAGAGAGAGAGAGAGAGAGAGAGAGAGAGAGAGAGAGAGAGGTGGACACAGACTTCTATTACCCACACAAAATCTATCTTCAATAGTTACCTGCAAATGGAAAATCAGTTTTCTCCAATGGAGTGTCAACTGGCTTTATCAATCCTATTACAGAGCAATGCAGGCACATAAAAGGAACTCAGTAGTGCTTCTGTGAGCTATGTTTTGTTTTGTTTCCATTTTTGCTCTGTGATTGCCATTTTTAGTCTTACTACTCTTTTGCTATCTTGATTTGTGTTTTAGTTTGGTTTTCTTGTAAGGTTTTTGTTTTTGTTTGTTGTTTCTTGCTGTTTTTATTTCTTGTTTTATTGTTGGTTGTGTTTGGGTTTTTATTTCTTTTTCTTTTCATTTCATTTTTATTTTAGATAGAGAAACATGAAATTTGTTGGATCAGAGATAAGCAGGAATTGAGAGGAGTTGTGGGAGGGGAACCATGACCAAACAATATTGATATTGTTGTAAAATTACTAAAAAACATATACACATAGAAAGGGATTATGGGATATAATTAGATTTCAGAAAATTGAGTTTCAATTAATGGAAATTATAATGAACTAATTAAAAAATATTTATGAGAAGTCTAGTATATAGCCTAGTGAATGGATGCACACTAAACCAGCATCTTCTTCATTCTATAAGAAAGAAGGAGAGATTAAGATAAAGATAAAAAATGAGAGGGAGGAGTAGACATTTAGTAAAAGATAAATCTAGTATTGAATTCTCTTTATAAATAATTTCACTTTTTAAAGGTAATTTAAGATAACACTGATTATCTCTATATGTTCCAGTGTTTATATTGCTTTCAAAATAAAAGAAATTTAACTCAGTGTAATATAAGTGATTATATAAATTTATTTTTGTACATATGCATACACACACACACACACACAGTAGATTACCTATGGCAAGAAGAACCATGACACAATCAGGAATTATAAAATTATTACATTCTTAGTGTTTTTGCTACTTGTGTTTGACAGCATTAAAGAAGATATCTTTCCTATTTTGGTGCATCTAAATTTCTGAATGTAATTCAATCCCCATCACATATTGTCATTATCAATTTAGAACACCTATCTAGACCTAAAAACATCTTAACCTCTAAACAGTTAAGCTTCATTGTAAAACTAAGTTACCTGGTTGTCAACTCCCTCAGAGACTTGAGAAGGAGTAAACTTGATTATCTGAGTATGCTGGGAGTGCAGGTTAGTAGCTTTCCAAATGAAAAGATGACAGAGACAGTTTTCTACCTGAATAGTCACCCAAAACTTTCTATAACATTAGAGCACCTTCTTCAGCCTTCTGACCCAATATATCTGACAGAAATATTTGTGAGGCAGGAACTATTGAGGACTTGCTTACCCTGTCTTGGCAGAGTTTGGCCATCAACTCTGCCAGCATCCAAGCTTGCCCTTTTTTTTTTTAGGCAGAATTGTCTCTGTGGTAGAAATGAGGACATTTTTCCCAGTGGCTTGTTTGCCACATTTGAACCATCTCCATAAGGAGGTTCCTTGATGCTCATCATCTTCTTTGAGGTACGCTGGGTGTTGCCAGAGTGAACCTGTCTCATTGTCTGTGAATCTTTAAAGTAATAAAAACATTTTTAAATGTCGTATTCTGTATGTACATGTATAAACATATGTACGTATATAATGTATGTGAAAAATGATCTTATATTTGAATTCTATACCACTGTATCTAGGACTTATTTTGCATCTATATACAAATTTCTATGTCAGTGAATTAAAAATATCTCGTGAGTAACAATTGAGGCATTAAGTTGAGGAGTAGATTTCCTAATTTACTTTTTGTTCTATCTTCCCTGTACATTTCTATATACCCCCTTCTTTCTTGCCAGACACTTTCTCCAAACAGGATGTCAATGTCCAGTGTGCTGTGAGGAATGCATCCTGTCAGGTCTGATCCAGTGTCAGTGTCTGGGTCTTCAGTTCTAAAAGCATGTAATTTCTCACAAGCATTGTACAGTCCTAAATTTTAAATGTATAAAATGTGTGTGTGATATTCATGGATTAATTAAGGAAGGAGTTCTCCTCTTTGTATGAGCAGGAAAAGAATACATCTGTAAATCTGCATTTGTGCCATATGAAAAATGGCATCTAATAGTAATTCATAGGGTTTCTTTAGTCAACAGGAATCATTGTCTACGCCTAGACATTCATGCTTCAGCCAGTCTCAGAGCTAGTCCCATATGGTGGGATTAGCAGTATAAATTACTCGCTTGTTCTGCAGTTTAAATTCTTCACATCCTGATTGTAGGCCCTCACTCATTCCCTCCCAATCGCCCCTCCCTCCCACATTCCCTCTCCCTCCATCCCTTAGTACTCAGACAAGGGAGCCCTCTTTTCCTAATATCTGAACTCTGCCCTCAAGTCTCATCTGTATTAGCTGTAACCTCTTCATCTGTAGCCTGGAATGGCCGTCTTGCCATGGGGAAGTGATCTAAGTTCAGTGGCCAGAGTGCAGGCCTGAAGTAGTCCCTACTTTCCAGACGTGGGATGCACAAGGAGACAGTGCCACTACATCTGAGCAGTGTTTCTAGGTCCACATCATACATGGTCCTTGGTTGATGTTTCTAACTCTGTCTTTTAGTGTAGCTATCCTGTATTATGTGGCTAACGTCTGATTATGAGTGAGTAGATAGCATTTGTGTCTTTCTGGGTCTGGTTTACCTCACTCAGGGAGATCTTTTCCATTTCCACCCATTTGCCTGCAAATTTTGAGATGTCCTTGTTTTCAATAGCTGTCCATTGTGTAGATGTACCACAGTTTCTTTATCCATTCTTCAGTAGAGAGACATCTAAGTTGTTTCCAGAATCTGGCTATTACAAATTATATATATATGAGACTGATCCTTCCAACCACATATGTGAACTGAAAAGCTACTTGATCAAACAGGTCAGATGATGTTCCTGTGCCTTCTAATATGAAACTGCTTGGTTTAGGTCATCAGATAGTATTTTCTTATCTTGTTTAATTTTACAACCATGATTTTTTAATTACTATTTCTATTCTCAGATAGGCTTATTTTTGCACTTGTAATGTGTCTACCATGAATTACACAATTTAGACAATGAAGCAGATATACCCATGAGACCCCTCAATACAAGGCACAGAACATCTTATATGGTCTGAGGATGTCACATGTACATTCCACATCCATTTTTGGAACCAGATTATGCGAGGGTTTATTTTCCTTGACCGAATCACAAAATGCCCATGGATCTAAAAATGAAATACTTCCTGTGGGAACCACATATATAGCACATGCAAAGAATATTTTTGCAAATGAGAACGCACATTAAAGCCATGTTTTCACGGCATAATAGAGCTACAATAATTTTAGAATTTTTTAATTAATGTTAATTATTTGCATTGACGGTGGTAATACAAGTTCCTACTTACTAAATAGCTGAAGAAAAACTAAAGGAGGATTCATACTTTTTTTTTTTTTTTTTTTTTTTGGCATGGCAATAAATACCTCTTGCTAGTGAAGCTACCCTCTTAAGAAAAAACAATGACATTCAATAGATATAGTAGTTTATTGAAAAACTCTGTATCTAAACATGATAAAAAAAAAGAAAAATAATTTATTCAAAAATGCAACTTTCCTGAATGCATAGTAAGTAGAAGAAAATGATTCTTAATAATTATATTTAATGTGAATGTATCTATTCTCTTTTTATGTGTAAATAAAAGTTGTATTTTAAATAGTGATTTTTTGTTATTATTATATTCTAAATTTCAATTTCAATATTGTGGATTTTCATTTGTTTCTAGGCTTGGGAAAATACTAAAGTATAACCAGAGCTAATAGACAGAGAGGCTGCCACCTTGAATCAGTAAGGCAGTTGAAAGCTTGATATTACTTCCTATTATGAAACTTTGGTGCTCAGTCATTGAATCCATTTCATTGTTGTACCTATATTTGATCATGACAACCCTAAAACCATAGGGTGTGGTCTAAGGCCTAAGTACAGAGCAGAGAAGGTGAAGAAAGGAAGAGAAAGATTGGAAAACAATGTGTAATGTAGAACAAAATGAATTCACTTACCAAAGATGAGGCATTATTTATCTGTGTCAGTGTATCTCTACTAGAATGTAAAAGATTCCTTTGGCAAGATTCTGCACTATACAGAAGGTGCTTGGCTTTCCATGCATGCTTCAGCCTTATCTCTTATGCTGGTAGATGCTGCTATTTTTATATCAGATCCTGAAATGTAATGACAACACATGACCTTCATCTGCTGTGAGTGGAATTCGTTGGGTGGTGTATACACTCCACACCTGTGTTTCTCTGTGACACAATTACTTAGCTTCTGATATCTTTACTTCTGCAATGTTTATGGTAGTATCTCATCAGGTGATAGCATGATCAAAGACTTGACACTGATTTTCTTACGGATGGGATCAGGTTCATATAAAGTTATTACCTTCTGTTTTCCTTCCATTAACTTCTTTTTATTTTGACTGTGAGGTTAATTTTCATTAAGCCTGAGTGAAAAAACACTGAAGGGAAAATGTACAATCTGACTTCAGCAAGCAAAAGAGAAGTGGCAGAAGATTTCAAAACAAACATCCCAGGGCAATATTAACACTGAGCAAAACTAAAATTAAAAATAGAATCAGAACTTGGATAATGACCTGTGATTAAATAATTGAAGTTTATCTATTTTTTCAACTATTGACAAGCTGGCAATATATAATAATAACAATCTACCTTTGTATATTTTGCATAATTTATTACAGATAAGAAAAATATATGAATAAAATATAAAGTGTTATTTTATAGCATGAGCTCTTATTTCTTAATGATTGTATAATCTTAATATTTAAAATAAAATAATTCATTAATAACTAGTCCCATTTGAATCAAAGTTTCAAAAAACATTCAGTCTGGATGCGTGTGTGTGTATGTCTGTGTGTGTGTGTGTGTGTGTGTGTGTGTGTGTGTACTGTTCTTTGCTTTTAATTTAATTTCAAGTAATTTCATATTGATATGATTTGGGGCCAAGCTGTTCCTGAATACTTACTACCCTCAAAATATTTTTTTTATGAATGTGTTCATTTACTGTTGAGGAAAGTACTTTATAGCTAAGAAAGTTAGAAAACTTCAGGCACTCTATATTTTCCCTGAAGACCTGATAAGCAAATGAATTTGTCCTTTACTATGGAACCAGGACAGAAATCAAAGTTGCCCAATTCAGGTGCTTATTGAAAATCTTCTGTTTGTTCACTCCTTCTGACATATGATAAAGGTCTTTCATGTATATTTTAAATAAAAGAACTAGTCATGAATAAAAGGTTCTGGGCTCTTCAGGGTCTACAGAGAGCAAATATATAACATAATTTTAATTTTCAAATTTTCTTTTCCCTCTGAAAATATGTATAACAACTTGGGTGATTATTTAAATTTGAAAGTTCAATTACTGAAAGGAAAATAAGATCACATCAATGTTAATTGAAGATATCAATGTCTGAGCATACTGGTAAGCTAAGATTAAAAATGTGAAAACTTTGTAATAGAATCAATATAGAAAAAAAAAACTATTGTGAACAACAAATATTGCTTTATTATAATAATTGCCAGATTCAATTTATTATAAATAAAACAAGTTTGAAACCTATATTTTTGGGGTTGTTTTGAAATATTTTTTCATATATCTAAGCTTCATAATTTAGGCTATTACTATATGAGATATTTTTAGTGAAAGTGCTACAATCTTTTTCCATGGTTATTTAAAAATATTTTATTAATTTATTCATATTACATCTCAGTTGTTATCTCATCCCTTGTACCTTCCCATTACTCCCTCTTTCCCACTTTCCTCCCACTCCCCTCCCCTATGTCTGTGACTGAGGGGGGCCTCCTTCCCCTGTATATGTTCAGAGGGTATCAAGTCTCTTCTGGGTAACCTGTTATCCTTCCTCTGACTGCCACCAGGCCTCCCAATCAAGGGGACATGGTCAAAAATATTTTTAGTTTAGATATAGAATAGCCAAATTCTTTAATTTTTTCACTTAAAAATGAATACATGTTTATCAATATACGCTTTTTAATTAATTATTATTTTATGAATTAAAATATAATTACTTAATTTCTTCACTTGCTCCATCTCAAACAAATGTCCTCTTTTACTTTAATTTTATATCACACACAAACACACACACATATTTATACCCATATTTGTAAATGCATAAATGCAACCTGTTAAGTCTTTTCAGTGTTGCTTGTATATATGCATATATGATTTCAGGAATGACAACTTGGTAGTGAGAAATCAGTCAAGAGGTTCACATCGGGGGAAGGCTAAGTCTCCCATTTTCAGCCTGCCTAAGTTGCCTATAATTCTAGGTTTAGACATTGGACCCCAAGTTATTTCCCCTTCAATGTTAGCATGTTTAATGATGTTGCCTTGTTTAGGCAGCTATGTATGGTTAAAGCTTCTTTATCATTTCTGGGAGACAAAATTTCATAGCCAACTTTCTGTTCCTCCTTCCCTTATGATCATTCTATTGTTACTGAATAATTTTCCCTGAGTTTTAGACAAAGGATTGTATTATTGATATATTAGTTGAGGTGGACACCATGATCACTTCCTCTCTACAATTTGATCAGTTTCAGTTGTCTGTAATGGTCACATCTGTCCAATGAAGACTTTTCTTTGAGGAGGGTTGATGGCTATCCTCTCTGTGAGCATATGGATAAATATTTAATAAAGGAATTTGAAAATATACTAGGTAAGTGCTAATAGTTTTTTCTCCTGTAAGTCCCCTGAACAGTCTTGAACAAGTATCTGTTTAGTCCTTGGGCATACGCTAAAGAATTGTATAAATTAGAAAATATGGCAGAATTTTTTTTCAACTATTTTTTGTAGATTTTCCACACTGATTTTCAGAGTGGGTGGATCAGTTAATAATCCCAGAAACAGCAAATGAGCATTTCCTTTCACCTATGTACTTTATAGTGGTTTTTGTCAGGTGTTAGGTTGATCTTTGCAACTCTGGCTGGAGTAATCAAATCTCAAAGTTGTTTTGATGTGCATTTCACTAAATGCTACAAATGATGAACGTGTTTGAGAGTTTTCTTAGACATTTGTGTTTTCTTTCTGAATTCTGTTTGATCTGTAACCCATCCAATGAATGCATTTGTGTTCCTTTTCATTGTTTTTAGTGATTTTCATATTGAAATTATCACTCCTCTGTCAGATGTGTAGCTAGCAAAGAATATATTCCACTTGGTGTGCTTTCTCTTCATGCAGATAATTGTTTCCCAATAGCTTTTTAGTTGTATGAAATCCTACTTGTCAGTTGGTAACCTGGTTTCCTAGGCAAAGTGAGTTCTGTTCAGAAAGTCCTTTTCTGTACCTGTACCTGTGTCTTAGAAATGGTTGCTTAGGGTTTCTCTTGAGAGTTTCTGTGTATTGGACACTATGATAAGACTCAGTAGGATAGGATGGATAGTGGAATAATTTCTCTAGGTTTATCAAATACAAATGTACTGGTCCTTGTAAACGTGACTTTTACTATACAATTCTCATAATTATTTTTATTGTATATAGTTTATTTTTTTTAGTAAAAAGGGGATTTTTTTTACTAAATATATGGAATAAAAACATGGATATAAACATGTTTTTGTTTTGATCCCAAGTGTGGGATTGGTATTGTATGTAAACGTGTTTTGTTTTGATCCAAAATATGGGATGAGAGAACAGGTGATGTTTAACCACTTAGAAGTCAAACCACGTCATGGGGGTGGTGGAGCTTGGATTTTGCCAGTTGAAATACATCCTAGCATAGGCTCTGAGAGTATATATATACATACACACACACATACACACACACACACACACACACACACACACACACACACACACACACACACACACACACACACACACACACATATATATATATATATATATATATATATATATATATATATATATATATATA
>OU015755.1:71059066-71101843 GCA_907169655.1 Acomys percivali | reverse complement strand
AAGAAGAAGAAGAAGAAGAAGAAGAAGAAGAAGAAGAAGAAGAAGAAATAATTAAGAACAATGCCTTTCCTAATGTAGTTCCTTAATATTTACTGTGTGGAGATTGAGATAGCTTTAATGTAATAAAATACTCGATACATAATAAAGTGAATATGTGAGAGCTGAGAAGAGAAAGAAATCTTTTAGCTAAGGATATTTATGTGTATGTATAATTTTATTTAGTACATATGTTGATTAATAGAAAATAGGCATTGAGACTGTATTCAATTCACAGGAAGGTGGACTTGTAATTTTGCATCAGTATGGTACTAGAAGTACAAAATATCATCTTTTGGGAGGAGACATCATTGATATATGTGATAGATTGAAACTGGTTAATAAGAACAATATAAAACTAATATCTTTGCTAGATTTTATATAATTAATCCATTATAAAATCAAATGTTCCTACTTTGATAATTAAGTACAATGACTGCAGGGTCCTCTTTTAGAATACTATTAAAGATAATGATCATGATTAAGATAAAATAAAAGTTAGATTTAGATGTAACTAAGACAGAATTGAAAAAATATCAATAACTTAAAACAATCTTTATACATTCCTCGTGGTTACTAGATTAGTATGCAGCTTAAATATACCTGTTTTAAACATAGTTTTGGCGTTCCATGTCTCAAGGTTGGCTGAAGTTAGAGAAATTGAAAAAAAAAATTCCATGCTGCATTTAAACTTTATGGAGCATTTTGTAGTGTCCTTTATCCAAATTTAGATTTTTATGTGCATCATAGTAATTGTTCTCCTGCAAAGATATAATAAAGGTAGAGCAATTAACCTAAGTATGTACAACATATTTTAAAAGGCTTTGTGGGAGTCACATTGCTCAACGAATATAGTGCATGACACTTACTCTATGTATTATTCATGACCAGAGGAGTGCTGAATCATTTGCTCTGCTCAGCAGGGGGATCCTCTAAAATGCTGAATAAGGGATCATTGCAAATTTGTGACTGGAAATGTAAATTTAGAACTGCACTGCTTTTTTTTTTATTTTTCTCTGCCTTGCATACACAACTTACTTTCTAAAGGATTCTAGAGAATTGGAGACTCACTTTCATACAAGGATGAACAAGGATGAATTGCACATACTACTCTAGGCAAAGTTAAGACATCATATTGGATACAAAAAGAACCTAGTGTTTCCACTTTGGAGTACTTTACATTTAAGATCTTGCCCCCCAATGCCTTAGAGTATTCTTATTAAAATGTGGGCTACTTTTAGAAAGTGAGCATGGAAGCCACCTTCGGAAATGGTGAGACAGAAAGGAGGGTCCAATGCACTTCTCTGCAGTTAGTAGTTTCCCTTTTGGCAAAATTCCAGAAGGAATTGATAGTAATCTTTGACCTGTTTTGTATTTTCTGGTATCATAACAATGTCATTAACCACCTACACTTTATATAATATTTCTGTAGTTATATAACATTAATGTTTAAGTGTTTTTATGTCTACTATTTTGTGGAATATATTTGCTAAGAGAAGTTTTAAATCCATAAAGCATAGTATTATTTTATTGGTAACGCCCATTAAAATGGAAACTAAAAGTGTGAAGTACATGTAAAAAATTTTATAGCAATAATAAAAACAATCAGACCATTGTTTTAAATATTTTATTTCAGCAAATTTAAAACATTTATTAAAGTATATTATAGAAATCATGAAAAATACTTGAAAGATTTAGGCATCAACATTTTCTTGGTTTTCTACTTAAATTCAGACCAATCAATAACTTAGTAGCTATGTATCACCAAAGGCTACCAGATTCAGTGCAGAGTTAAAACAAAAAGCAATATGCCACATTTCCAAGTAATAATTATCAAATTAGACATGAAAAATTCTAAAAAGAAGAGTCAGGATAACGGGCTTAGAATGTACATTTTCAAACAACAAAATGTCAGTTTCACAGGTCACTTCAAAATTTCAATGAGAATTTTACTTTTTGATAGTAAGATAAGTAGACATTTTAGCACCCATAAAAGCTGAAAGAGTTTCACATGATCCAGGCCTAAGGGATGCTAGTTAGAACTGAGAGATTTTAAAAAGAGGGAATAAAAGGGACAAATGAGATATTATATTCTAAAACAGAAGAGGAAAAAATGAAAATTAACAAGGAAAGCCAAAACTTATGAAAGTTTTAGTTCAGGAGTATACCTTTACTTAATTCCCTCCGGTGTTTGGAAATAGCTATATCTTAATCCAATTTTGGATAAATTAATAAAGCTCATGTGTTTGGATTTATAAAAAGTGAGTTTTAATTGTCTCTGCAAACCCAAGACTTTCTGATATTTTGGTTATAAATACCATCAAATAAAACATTTAAAAACAAATTTATGATATTCAAGAGCTTTCTCTCTGGTTAAGGGGGATGGTTGGACCAAAGTTTAATTCTGAACACCGACATGACAACTTCTAACTCCATAACTTCAGTCTTTGGGGCTCTGATGGCACCAGGCACACATGTGGTACATTAATATGAATGCAAGATGAATGCTCATACATATGAAATAATAAAATTAATCTAAAATTTTTCATCATAATATGTTTGTAATAAACTGATAAAACTCCCAGTACATGCAGTGGGTACGTCAGCTTCCTGTTCTGTGTTTCAAAAGAATCATGCCAATGTTTGTGAAGAATCTTGGAATGCCCATCTATGGCCAAGTTCTATAATCCTAGAATGAAGATATTATCTAACACAGTGGAGTCAACACAATAAGAATTGATACATTCAATTTTTTCAGGAACAATATAATAAAAATTTCTATTTTGAAATATCATTTATTATTTTAGGTGGTAAACATAGAATTTTGTATCAACTAAGACCTATATCCTTTTTATTCAGGACTTAGTTTTAGCCACTAAGTCTCAGATAGTTGAGAAGAAATATTTTATTATTTTTATTATTTATAATCTCACAAAGAGTTCTATCCTGTTTTTTTTTTCTTTATTATAGAAAACACAGAAGATTTCTTCTTGCTTCTTCTTGATGCCTTTCTGACCTGAAGAAACTCTTGGTACAAAGGTGCCATATTTGGGAGTATAGTAATACAGTCTGCACAAATTCTTTCTCCTGAAATAGTTAATTTTTATGATCTTATTCCTTTGAATGTATTCAAAAATAACATATTATCTTCTACTCTTGAGGTTGGTAACAGGAGAGAAAAATATTTCTTGGAATATTTTCCAAGTATCCAGAAGCCAGATGTGACTGAGGTGAAGTTTCAGGTGAACCCATGGGTTATATCTACAAAGAGCACTCTGCCATGGGTTATACACTAGCTGCTTGTAGCTAAGACATCCTCAGAACTGGGAGAGGACAGAAATCCACACTCTCAGGCTGAACGGCACTCAAATCAGTCTTTTCTCAAGCTGCAAACATAGATCCTAAGCTGAAGTTACAACTTCAGCTATGTTACCTTTCATGACTCCTGTTCATTGTAAAAGCTGGCTCCAATCTGTCCTTATGCAATGTATTAGTAATATCACATTTTTCTTCAGGGTACACATGAAAATGGAGTCTCAAATACATCCTGATTTTCTTCCCATATCTACTTACGCTGATGAAAAGAGTCCCTCCCATCTCCACCTAGATAAGCTATTGGTCATCCACAAATAGGACTGCATCTGTTAACAGTGTGCTGAGACCTAGCCATCTTTGGCATCTGCTGATGCCCTTGAGTTGGACTTTTTAAATGTTTAGCTAGCTAGGCAATGATTTTGATTCAATGATTTTATTTTGCTACATTTCTTTTCACAGACTGTCTTAGGGGGGAGCATCTTCAAATAACCCCTTTAAATTCACCCTTAAGGTTCCTATATTAAAATCTTACTGTGATATGATGAAATTAAATTAAATATTAAATTAAATTAAAAACTCACCACGTGTGAGAATACTCAATTTCTCTATAGGGTTAAAAAACAATGCTTGTAGAACTGCTAAGTATTCACCAGAGACTCAAAATCCATTTAGTAACACATACTACTGAAACTGTGAAGAGAATAAAATATCAAAACCATCATCATGTTCTTTTACAATGCCAGTTTCCCAAATATTGCCATATCGGTTTTAAAGTTCAGGGAGTAACTAACTGTGGGCAATGTGTTCTACTCCTCCCAAACCAAGACCAAATCTCTAAATATTTTTCTTTATACCTGTTACCTCTTTGAACACAATCAGTTTGGGCGGGTACTTCTTTTTAATACAAGGTAATATATTGGAGGAACACATTTGTGACCATAGAAATTATCCTCTGTCCAAAGTAGTATTTTAACATATATAATGCTAAATATTCTCTGAATTTAAATGTAAGTCACTAAGGGGTTTTCTCCCTCATCTTCTCCTCTTCCAACTCCTACCGCGCTCCTCCTCGTCCTTCTTCTCCCAGCCCCCAACTAGTGAGGGTCCTAACTTCACATTTTCTTAGCTATTATCTTATTATTGTAAATCAAACTTTTCTGCTCACACACCCGCTGGCACTAGAGGCACTCAGCTCACCCTGAAACTATTCTGTTGCTGGGTCCTTGCCCTATTTATCAGCTTGGGCTTATGGCCATCAGAATTTTCCTTTCATTCCTTTCATTGGCTTTCATCTAGCAAGCCAACCCAGAGAGGCCAGACCCCTCATCAGGGAAGGGCCTTGGTTCGCAGTCACTGGGTAACCTTGCTGAGCACGATCTCTTATGATCCAAGACTAGAACCCTGCATCTGAATTTCATCTTCATAACACCTGGCAGTCTTTCCTTCTTACAGGTTGTAGTTCCTTTTTCCCTGTTGTTCCTCCAGGCTTCCTGCACACCTAACTCTGTTTCATCTCATCCTGGGTTTTGTCCAGATCACCCACAGTCATCAATTTCTTCGGCTGCCTTTCTTCAAAACTGCTTACAGTACCTCTGATTTTTCATGTTAGCAGTATTTATCTATCATTCCTGTGGTTTCAGAGAGTGATATCCCTTTTCCCTTTCAGAGAAACTTCTTCACATGTAGCCACCATGTCTTTTCCATGTTACAAAGCATTGTTTAATCTTTCTCACATCTAAAACTTTTCCCTTCACAATGCAAAATTTAAAGAATGACTCATGTCTCCTCTCTAGTTGCTTTGCAATAATAACCCATGCCATTATGTATGACTTGTGGAGTGCTGGCTCTCAGACCGTCTGAGTCGCAGGTGGCAGGGTTTCTAGGTTCTAATGTGGCCAGACATGGCTGAATCATTCATTGCAGCATCCTTAAAGCTATCCTCTTTACATAAACCTAAACACTCTTGCTTCTGTTCCTTGATTTCTCAGAAACTCACTCACTGATCAACATCATCCATCTTACTTACTGGCTTGTCCTCTCTCAATGCTGAGTTCCCTTCTGTAGTTCTGTCATTAACAGTTAATTTTGACCAGTTGATATTCTCTCATTCTCCTTGTCTATAATTTTCTTTCCTTCTTTGTTTTCTGTTATTATGCATAAGTTGAAATACCTTCAGTGCATAGTTTATCTAAAGCAGTGGTTTTTAACACACCTAGTGTTACTACCCTTTAAGATAGTTCCTCATGTTGTAGTGACCCCCAAACATAAGATTATTTTGTTGCTACTTCATAACTGTAATTTTGCTACTGTTATCAATTGTAATGTAAGTGATTCCTGATATGCAGGATATCTGATATATGATCCCTGAGGGGATTGTGATCCATAGGCTGGAAACTGCTGACTAAAATTTTCTGTTATAAAATAATATAATGGTGATGATGATGGTGGCGATAATGATGGTGAAGTTAAATTGAGGAGGTTTAAATGTTGACATTGCCCTTTAGCAAAATCATAATAGGTACTCTAGTGTGGAAAACTGATTAGAGTTACTGGTTTTGAAGTAAGATGATATACACATAGAGGAAAGCTTTGTGGGTCTTTATTAAATGATGTTTAAAAGGACTTTTAGAAGTTAAGCTATAGGTTTTATGTTTTCTGGGTATTTCAGTATATGATTCCAAACTGGGTTGAAAACTATCATGAATCTGAGCGGAAATTTCATTTCCGATGACATGAGACTGAAGCCTGTGATTTTGAATCATCTACAGAGTGTAGTGCTTTGATGATGTGTAATAGTTAACTTATAATAAGTTAAGTAAGATTTATTACTAATACGTATTAATAAGTATTACTTATTACTTATACTAAGCACAGTATTGGTAAGCCTATAGACCTCTGATAAACATTTGATTCAGGAAATGAATGGCCTAATTTTAATTTTCATAAGTCATCTCACTTTTCTCAGGATCCCTAAACATTTATTGTATTGGTTTGTTTCCCCAAGTTTATTGCATAAATATCCTATATCTTCTACATCTATTGAGTGAATGCAGCATAGTGGTTGATCAATCAAGCTTTTGAACTTTATTTGATAAACTAATTAATATCTGTACATTATTCCATAGATACACTCAATAAAACTTTACTTTTTCTTTTTAGAGATATATCATTACAATTTACTGCTTTTGTAGCATGCTGTACTTTCTTTAGTAGCACACCAACTATAGGTGACACTAATTGTCCCCAGTTTAATGTCTAACTGTAAATTATGGAATAGTACAAACAGTAGCTAACTCCTATGTATCTGCCTTTAAGATAGTGAACACACAATTTTATAAATAGTTCAATAGCTATAAAATTCATGCCTACCTGTGAAATGAAAATATGTACAATGAAAGAGATTGTTCCAGCACTTGTACTTATTAATATAACTTGTAGTAGTCTTTGATTTTATAAAGCCATTACACAATTTCCATAAATTTCATCTTTGCAAAATTAGTGAAGACTTTTTCCAATTCTCTATAACTTCATAAAGTTACAAGCTATTGGCTGCATTATCTGGACAGTTGTTTTCTGTTTCAGACTCAGAATTGTCAGAGCTCAGCATGCTCATTTTCCTATCATTTATAAATCACCCCATATTATTTGATATATTGGATCTGAAAACTCCGGAAATGATCTCATCTGCCAGCTTCATTATTTGTGACTTTATCAGCCAAATAATTAACAATAAAACATGAAAAATATTAATCTACATAGAAATTATGACATACTTCCATTAGATAAACACACTAATTACTACCTCCAACACTGAACCCTCAAAACCAAGTTGGATCCATGTTCCAAATATGCAAAATCCAGATGACATGCATATTGATGTAATCAACTCATCATTTTTAATCTTAGAGAAAAAGTTTTGTTAAAATTTAAGAAAACAAAATATTGTTTAAAACATTAGTTTCTTTTGAGAAATATTTTCATATCAGAGGCAACCAGTGAGACATTCTTTAGAATGGCTGAAGCCAAGGGAGAAAGATGATAGATCTTCATATATACATTACTACATACATTCTTACCTTACATTATATCCCTGTGGTTCCTACCATGCATCCCAATTTGTGATATAAATAGACTTTCACTCTAGAGAGACTTCTGCTTAAAATTGTTCAGGAAAAGCTTGAATGTGGTCTGCAATGAATGATCATAAATGGAAATGGGCTATATTTTTTTACTGTTAGCTGACTTAGAATGTCCTGTTGGAAATACTATGCCAAAATAAATTTTAAAATGATCCTAACCATGAGGAGTTACGTTAGGAACCATTGACTCCTTTATACTATATATAACTTAATGAAAAAGACAATCATTTCTCGCAAAAATTGTAAGACATTGTTCACAATAGGGAGTAAAAATTACAAAAGTAATAAATTGTCATTTCAACGTAAAAGGTATTGTTATTTATGTGGACATTTTATTTTACCAGAGAGAATTTCTATTATATTTTCTTTCAGTTCTTTTTAGCTTCCTCAAAATATAAAAATATTTTTTTCAGAACAAAATAATATCCTCAGACACTTTTTTATTTCTGTTACTAGTTGGACTGAATACAAATTCCCTGTATGTTGACACTTTGTATGTCTTTCTTTCCAGCCCAACTCCTGCTTGTCACTCATGCTGCTTCTAATCTTTTACATAACATCAAAATATCAATAGTGCCTACAGATATAGACAAGCTTTCATACTCATTAAAAATCAGATCAGTCATACTTGAATTCAGAAGTCTATAGATGCTCAAATACCTAGATAAAGTGGCATGGGTATTTACATCTAACTTATACACATCCCGAGGTACACTGCATACACTCTATATAGCTTACAGTAGCTTATGCAATGTAACCATACTATAAACCATTGTTCTAATCTATTGATTGATGAATAATGTCAAGGAAGAAGTCTATGTGTACCCACCATAGGCATTTTTCTGTTGGTTATTGAACCCCTGTGTATGGTGCACAAATAAAGAGCTGATTCTTCAGAGCTTCAAGCCGTGCTTTCCCCTCTATTTTAAATTGTTCCTATAATATCTTAGACTTACATGGAAAACTTCTCTTACTTTGGAAGTCTCAACATAAGGAAATACTATCTCTTCTCCAGTGTGTTCCCTGAATTTTTCTGGAAGGCTGAGCAGGCTGTCTCTCCACAGTCCCCTACTTTCTCTGACTCTCCATTGTCTCCATTGCAGAGCTGACTGCCAATTATTAAATAAAATAGTGCTGCAGACACAGTACAGCCACTTGCCTCAGTAATAACTGCCCTCAGGTAAAAATTGTTGTCAGTTCTGGATACCATTGTTTAGGGTTCCAGTTTCAGTGAAATAACATGTCACCAAAAGAGGGGTGTGCTTAAGAACACATACACCATACAAATTTACCCCTGCTTTCTACATACACACAAACAACATACAGACTTACCCCTGCTTTCTACAAATACACACACAAGATACAGATTTTCCCCTGCTTTCTGCACACACACTCAATATACATGTACACAAATCCACCAAACATGCACACACAGGAATTATAGTAGCAGTGTTAATGATAATTGTAATATGTACATTAAACAGTAACTGTGCCCAGATGCCAACCCTAATGAATTAATTCAGGGGTTTTAGGCATGGATCATCTTCTTTAGAAATGCCTGGATTATGCTGAAAGATTTCATTCCTGAAATTTGCTTACCAAAAGGTGAAGCCATTAGCATTATTTCTCAATAATTCTCTTTAGTGGAAGTAGCACTGCTGTGAAAAATGTAAGGCGTTGACTTTGTTCACTTGTAGTAAAATATAGGATGTATGACAGTGATTTGTACTGTCAACATAAACTATAAACAACTTTAGATAACGTCAGTACAAGGCTTTAGCAAGTACTGGCCGTTTTCTCAGAGTGTCTATCTATTCTTTCCTTTTTCCTCTCTGAACATGCCTTGTGGAGGATGAAAGTCTTCATATACGCCTTTACTCATTGTTATTCATTGGTCCAAGGAAGCCGAGATGGGCATCTCAGTTTATTTAATCATTGGCTCTGTACAAGAAGGTTAGGGATCATCTCTGTGTATCAGAACTGATATGTAGCAACGTCCATCAGAAGAGATTAGTAAGCCTCTGTCAGGGTGGATGCCACAGGGCAGAATGAAACCTGAAGCTAGGTTAAGTAATTGGGTTCTTGTTCAATAAAAGTGCTTGTTTGTGCTGTGTAATGAAAGATCTTTGGTGCAATAGATGTCTGAATCCAAATACCCTACGGATTTTCTGATGGATAAAGAGATAGGGGTGAAAAGGATTTAATTTAGAACTATTGAAAAACCTTAAAGAGATTAGAAAAAATGGCAAACGCACTTTCCTTTTTTTCTAAATCAAGAATTCTTTGTTACTTATCTTGACTCTTTTTTTTTTTAAATTGACACTAAAACTTTTAGTTGTTTCTGTTTCGGTTGCAATTCTTTCTTTGATTGGTTTGGCATCATTAATTGACTTTTAAGACTCAGGTTATGAGAAAGATAACAAAGAAATTCTTATCTCCTAATTCATGTATCCTAACCCGAAGTTAGGTGTTGATATTGCCTTTGACTCTCACTGGAGAGTCATATCAGAGCTTAGGCAGAGCACTGGTGAAAAGAAGGTCTTGCCTCAATGGATATTTGTCCCCATAATGCCAATACTCACCAGTGTATCTAAGTTTCTTTTAAAAAATTGACATTAAACAAAAAAGTGACATTTAAACCTATATTTCAGAACAGTCTGTAAAAACATAGCTTATCCAGAAAGAGTCTGTAAATAATAAACACGGTGTGGTTGTGCAACCAGAGGCCAAATGAAAGCATATTAATCTCTAAAAGAAAATTATCCACATTCAGCACTGTCTTCAAGTGTGTCAGAGATTATTTCAATCTGTTCACTGTCTGCAATAACTAAAAACCACAACACACACTTCTTTTCTTTCCCTTCTTTTCACATAGTCTGGAGCACGATTTAATAAAATATATTATTTAAGGAAAAGAAAAACATTAACTCTAAAGAGGAAGAAATTCTACAAGCATGCTACTTTCTCACATTGCTCATTCCTTGTATGTCCCATGTGTTCTACCCTCCCTGGAAGAGGCCATCTGCTTATTCACATGTCAACCTCCTTTACTGCTTCCTGCCCTTCCCTCCCCAATGCTTCTGTTCTCGCCTCTGATTATAAAACACACAAAGACTATTTGTAGAGTTAGAGTTCTGCCCAGAAGGATTGTGTAGAAATAGGCTTCTCCTTGGTGTTGTTAAGCAGCTGTATACACCAGAAAGGCTCATCGCAACAAGTGTGGTTTGAAGCAGAAGTGCAGCTTGAAAATGATTGTCTGTCTTGTCAGATCCCAAGCACTTTAGAGACACATTTTCTCTCTGCAGAGGGTCAAATGCACAACCAACTGAGGATGCATAGCATCCTTGGGGATGGGAGTGTCCTCTGTTTAAAACACCAGCACTTCCAGCCTTTGGTGTCAGGGAAGAGCTGCCTTAGCAATACATTTTCACAAAGATGAGTGCCTGATGTTGAGTGACCCTCTGTTAAAAAGAAAAAAAAAAAAACTTCTGGCAGCAGAGCTCTCATTTATCTCTAAATGAGGAAGGAGACCTTCTCCATTTTCCCTGACGAACCCTCTACTTCATTTTGAAACTGACAAGTTTAAACAAGATGAGAATCAGATTGCTTCTGCCTATCTCATTCCTTCAGCCCCAGCCGACAACATAATTAATGTTGCTGTAGAAGAAAGAAAAGCTTTTTTGATGAGAACTTTTTTCTGTCTTTTATGAAAAAAGACTTGGGAGAGTAGGTAGCCTGTTTCACATTGTACCAGGAGCAATACTTTACAAAAATACACAGGCTGTACTGTGCATGCCTCTGCAAACATGCTTGTTTGTGTATATGCTCTAATGGTTAGGAAGCAGAAACCAAATGGTCATTGTATGGTATAAAAGTTGATAAGGAGAATAATGTTAAAAACTACAAGGAAAAGGAAAAGGAAAGGAAAGGTGGAAGGGGGAAGAAACAGAGGGAGGAAGAGAGAGAGAGGGACAAAGAGACAGAGACAGAGAGAGCACACTTAGTCCTATATACTTATGCACACATAATTGCTTCTGCTGTCTTTACCTGAGTGATTGTATGATGGTTTTTGTTGTTGTTGTTGTTTAGCCTGTTTGTTTTCTGAATATGTTGCTTAATACAATTTATGTATAGGAAGCACAAGCATTACAAAAGTAGCTCTACGGCAAATATTTCAACAGTATGCCTTCACTTCAGGATTTTCATTTATCTTCTTTAGACTGTTACAATCACTTTTCAAGATCATTCTTTTTTACAAATCCCTGTGTGTGTTACTTTCTTGTCAGGCTGTGGCTCAGTAACCTTATTTTGCCCTTTCTTGCTCACCAAATGGATGTTTTATCTTGTCACTCAAAGACGGTCATGGCTAGACCAAATATTTAATTTTGTTCCCTGACACTTCTCTGCTCCAGTCTTGATGGATGCTAAATTACATGCTCGTACTCAGGGCTCCACCATGAGGACTGGCCAACATGCATTGCTTTGGGGTGCATATAGACTTGCCATATTCCTCACATTTTTAAGACCCAGACATAATACTATTCTATGTGTAATCATTTCCTCACAGAAACTCCTTCCATCATCATGTCTCTACCATTACTGTGGCCATGGAGATGCTATAAAAATTTCCATTTTTCTTATGAGTGTAGGTATGATGTACTAAATTTTATAATACTGTATGCCTTTTACTTTGTCAATAGCTATGTGATTGGAAGAAAAGTATGCAGATAAGTTCCTAAAAGAAAATTTAGTAAAAACTGAAAGTATGAGGCAGTGACTATATTTATTTCCTAGCGGTAACTGTGGATTCAAATACAAGACAATGAGTAACTATAAAATTATTATTATTTTTATTTATTTATTTATTTATTTATTTATTTATTTTTTATTAATTTATTCTTGTTACATCACTATGGTTATCCCATCCCTTGTATCCTCCCATTCCCCGCTCCCTCCCATTTTCCCCTTATTCCTCTCCCCTATGACTGTTCCTGAGAGGGATTACCTCCCCCTGTATATGCTCATAGGGTATCAAGTCTCTTCTTAGTGACCTGTTGTCCTTCCTCTGAGTGCCACTAGGTCTCCCCCTCCAGGGAACATAGTCAAATGTGAGGCACCAGAGTACATGAGAAAGTCAAATCCCTCTCTCCACTCAAGTGTGGAGACTGTCTTGTCCATGGGATAGATCAGGGTAGGGGTTTAAATTTTACCGCCTGTATTGTCCTTGGCTAGTGCCTCAGTTTGAGCAGGACCCCTTGACCCAAATCTGCCTATCATAATGTTCTACTTGTAGGTTTCTAGGACCCACTGGATCCTTCTACATTGCTATTCTCCCATTGTTCTCTCAAATAGAGTCCCAATAGCATGTCCTCCCCTCTGTCCCAGTTTCCTGGTAAGGGAAGGCTTTGTGGGACATGCCCCTTGGGCTAGTATGAAGATATAAGTGAGTATATACCATTTGAGTCTTTCTGCTTCTGGGTTAACTCACTCATTATGATCATCTCTAGCTCAATCCATTTGTCCACAAATTTTGGGAATTCCTTGTTTTTAATAGCTGAGTAGTATTCCATAGTGTATATGTACCACAGTTTCTTTATCCATTCTTCTACTGAGGGACATTTAGGCTGTTTCCATGATCTGGCTGTATATAAAGAACTCAAGAAATTAAACACCACCAAACCAAATAACCCAATTGAGAAATGGGGCTTGGAACTAAACAGAGAATTCTCAGCAGAGGAATATCAAATGGCCGAGAAACACTTAAAGAAATGCTCAACCTCCTTAGTCATCAGGGAAATGCAAATCAAAACAACTCTGAGATTCCATCTTACACCCATCAGAATGCCTAAGATCAAAAACTCAAGCGACACCACATGCTGGAGAGGATGTGGGGAGAGAGGAACACTCCTTCATTGCTGGTGGGAATGCAAACTAGTACAACCACTTTGGAAATCTATCTGGTGCTATCTCAGAAAACTGGGAATAGGGCTTCCTCAAGACCCAGCTATTCCACTCCTTGGAATATACCCAGAAGATGCACCAGCACACAGCAAGAAAATTTGCTCAACCATGTTCATAGCAGCCTAATTCATAAAATTGTTTTTTAAATTCTTCATATAGTAAAGTAACATGCCATTTTCTATAGATAAAAAAATAGATTGGTATCCCACAACTCATACTGTTTGATCACAATTTTGCTTTCCATTTCTCCTAGGAATCTAACAAATGTTGTACCTATTAAAATTAAATGAATATATAATTTCAGAACAATTTGATCATCTGTAAATGCAAAATGCAAAATTGGGAGAAAATGACAAATATGCAATCCTGCTTTGTCAACTTTATCTTATATATAATATATTTAGTATGCATTACAAGTTTGTAAAAATATTTACTTTTTGGAATTAAAAATATACAATTGATTTATTATAGAACATAAGCAACATATGAATATTATTTCAATACTTATATTCCATATACATTCCAAAAATGACATATACCTAATTTGAGTAAAATAATTTTTCATGCTTCCTATCAAATTTCTGTATAATAATTTTACATATTCCTTACTCACAAATAAATTTGTTGTGACAATTCCTTTAGCAAATATATTTGAATATATTTCATATGATAATAATACAATTGAAATATTAATCACTTTCAGAGATAAAGTACTTAGGAAAGCATTGTACATAAACTGTACTGTTAGTAAAGTTTGTTCATTATTATTTAGACTTTATAGATAAATATTATTGCATATACTTCATTTAATGGGACTCCAATGAAAGAAATCATTCTTAAATTTCAAATTGAATTTTAATTGAACTTTCCTTGTCAAAATTCTGAATAAAACTTTATCACTAAAGTTATTTGGTGAATGAATAAAATTTTCTGTATTTTAAAATGACTTATAATAAATCATGCCTGATTATGCTTATAAACTATTCTAAGATACTCTTAAATGATTGTGTAGTAGTCACTGTGTAATGCCTAATTACTCTTATGTCTTTACTTAATCCTAGTTTCAATTATGCTATATGAGTAGACAATTAAAAATAATGTTAAGTATTAATGTAAAGGGGACACAATTAAAATACAAATTATGTCTCAAAATAAACAAACTCACTAGACATACATAGATTATATTTCTTAATATATCTCACTTTTCTTAAGATAGACTATTTATATTTCTATTAACTATTTAGAAAGCTCTGTTAGATTTGTATAATTGAAAGCAGGTGTACATGCATTAATTTCTACCATTGGATGCACAACTCAGTTTTGTTTTGAGAGGTATAGGTGTAGGTAAAACTTATTACTGACATGTCAAAGGTCTCAATTGTTGATGTGTCAGGGTCCCTCAGCACTTGGGAGGAGAAGGACGCTGCACAACTCACTTTTACAGAAATTCTTTCATTACTGAATCTGATAGTATCATCCAGCAATTACAACAGTACTTTAGACTGGGAAAGTTATAGTCAAAAAAAGTTTCTCCTAGTTTTATGTATTGAGATGCAGAAGAATGAAAGTAACAGTGGTCATCCCAAATTCTCTATAACCTTGGAGCATCATCTTCAGCTTCTGGTCCAATATATCTGACAGAAATAATTGTGAGGCAGGAACTATTGATGACTTGTTTACCCTGTCTTGGCAGAGTTTGGCCATCGACTCTGCCTGCATCTAAGCTTGTCCATTTTTTAGGCTGAAAATTCTGCCTGTGGTAGAAATGAGAGTATTTTTCTCAGTGGCTAGCTTGCCACGTTCGAAGGGTTGCCATAAGGATGTTCCTTGATGCTCATCATCTTCTTCGAAGTAGAATAAGTACTGCCAGGAGTAAACCTGTCTCATGACTGTTGGGCAGCAAACTCTCTCTGTCATCTTCTCCTTTGGGAAGCTGCTAATTTGTACTCCCTGTGTACTCAGGTAATTAATTTTATTCCTTTTCGTGTCTCTGATGGGTTTGAAGACCAGATAGTTCAGTTTTACAGTTAAGCTTAGCTGTGTAGGGGTTAAGATGTTTTTAAGTCTAGGTAGATGTTTTAAGTTGATAATGGTGAGCTATGAAAGATATTGATTTACATTCAGATTTTTAGACTCACCAAGATAAGAAAGATGTTTACAATTAGCCGAAACACTATGAATGTAGCACATATACGTGTGTGTACATGCATATATATATATATATGTATATATATATGTATATAATTTCTGATTGTTTCATGTTTCTAGGTAGTTTATTGTTTATATGTGTAATAATATGTGTAAAAATATTTAATAAAAGAAAAACAAAGTACCAGTGGTAAACAATCCAACTGTTGCCAAGACAACAGCTTACTCCATCATCACATGACAAAAGGCAGAAGGGTAATCAGTAATTGTATGTTGCCTCTAATCTCTTTATTTAAATGTTTATATCCCCAGGATGCTAATACTTTTGACTTAAATCCCCAACAAAAATGCTCACCTTTTACAGTGTAAGAATGAGGATTAAGTTGACTTTTAAGCTTTTTAGAAGAATATGCATTTTAACCCATCACATTGTCAAGATTACACAGCATATTGGGTTGTTCAGAGCCTAGTTCCCATGATTCAAAATTAACCAATTAAGTGGTGAGTAAATTCTTACCTCATGGAAAATATATGAGTAAGAAACAAGGATCATGAGCATTTGAAAGATAATCAAGAGAAAACATATAGCCAATGTGTTTAAAAGCAACTGTCAAAATTAAAGTGTTCACTTTTTAATCACAAAATAATAGTCTCTGATTTTATGTAATCACTTTAAGATTTGGTTTGGAAGACAAGTTTTTGCTATGTATTTATCTATATTTATATTTATCCACTAAAATGAATTGATAATTTTATTAGATTCTCTAAGTTTTTACATTTAATAGTTAAGGATATTTTCCTAATGTAATTTTAAAAATTGAGTAAATATTCTCAGAGCTTTAGTGGTTCCAATATATGACATTAAAAGCCACAAAAATTCCCATTTTTATTGTATCATCCTTAAGAACTGACCACTAAGTAACTCACTTAAATTTGTTCTCACAGACTATTTTTCTGTTCACCCTAAGACTCTTATTTGATGAGTAGATTAAGTTGAGTACTTCTACCTGTGTTTCAGAGCATCTGGTGCATTCTCATCCATACATTCCTGAAGCATTGCCCTCAATATACAAATGACTCATCTCCAATGTATAATGTATCCTATTCCTATTCACTTCTATCTCTGACACTCTAAAAATACAGTTATATTATTCCTCAATGCTTAAGAACTATAATTTTCAAATCCTGTTCAAGCATAGCTTCTACCAAATGTGATTTATTTATATAAAATGTGAAAATTACTTCTCTGAATAAAGAACTTTGTATATAACAGATTTTTTGTTTTAATTTAGAATATATAGATTGCTTTTTTAATTTCTGTTCCAATATAATGAATCCATTAAAGGAAAAAATTGGCTATATGAATGGGATCATTATCTCATATGAGTATTGTGCACCTGATCTCACTGTTTGCATTCTTGATAAAAACCATTAATATCAGTATTACACACACTATCAGGGTATCTGGCTTCAGCTTTATTTAGTAGATAATAAGATACTGCTATACAGTTTGAATTAAAGAATGAATATAGAAAAACTGCATTTTGCAAATACCCAAAAATTTTGTTTAAATGTACAAATGAGTTAATAAAAATGCCAAGGGATTTAGCTTTGTTTTTCTAAGTGATAGAATAATAGCTTTTACATAATTTATTTACAAAGTAATTGTTTCAAAATTGTTTTTACTTCATTTGGAATACATGATCACATAATACATAATTACCTAAAGACAAATCTAAATTTACTTATTTAGTAGTGCATTTCAACATACATTAACCCATCAAAATCTGCTTCACTGAGAAATGAAATAAGTGTATTTGGTTAAATTTTAATAGTTTTATTTAATTATTAAAGAACGATCAAATATACTATGCTAATCAGCTTTTCATTATTGTGCCAAGGTTCTTCAGAGAAACACGTTTTAGAAGGGAAGCTGTATTTTGGCTCACTCAGGTACTTCAGGGCATGATTTTGCCCATCCTTCCTCCATTGCATCCAGGCCTGTGGTGAGGCAGAATGATAAAGAGGGAAGGTTCTTTCTTCATGGCACTGAGATAGCAGAGACTGAGAAGGAGGGGCAAGGAAAGGCTACGTCCTTCAAAGGCACACCTCGTTTCCCTAAAACCTGATCAAACCATCTCTGAAAACTGATATCTCCTGGGACAAAGACTCCAATTAACAAACTATGGGGCAATTTGTAAACAAAGCCTCAGTGAAATATAACAGTTCATTCTTTGATATTTACACACACATTATTATTACTAATTAATTGTACAGCACTTAACTGAAAATCTATATCTTCAATATAGTTGACTTCTATTTATGAGTAAAATATACGTATATATTTTGGCCCTTTAGTTTTTATCTAAGTATTGTTGGTAGATAATTATTGTTTTAACTTACAATCTTTTCTGTCTGATCACTCTTATAGACTTATACAAGTTAATCATTTTTAATAGACATTTCATATGACACTCAAAAGTTCCAGATTTTGGCACATTTGAGATTAAGGACTTAATGGTGTGTGGATAACATAACTAGAAATATGTATGACTATATTATGAATTCTGAAAATGACTCGCAACTGAAACACTCCTGTCTCAAGTGCTTTCTATTCTTACACAAATTTATATTAGTTCTTCATACATGCATTCCTCTAAATATTTGCTGCCTTCATCATGATGGAATAGACATATCTATTCCATCTTAAATACAGCTTGTTGTAGAGAATAGGAAATATTTCATTCTCAATGGTATAATAATGAAGTGAATAAAATATGAAGTCCCAATAATTTATGAAGCAGTATTAAAATGTGCATATTGATGCAACATCTCAAACCCCTCATGAATCCCCAATACTGAACAACCACCAATATTCAGTCCTGCCTAACTGATATGGTATATTTTATTAATATAACTTAAAGACAATTTCAGTTTGCATAATCCACAGGCTAAAGCAAACATCAGAGATTTAGAAAATAAAAAGGTTCACTTTTAAAAGTACACACATTGCACAAAAGAACCAACCTGGTACTTAGAAAATAAAAAATTTGGAGGAGCCAAGATGGTGGCATTGATGAAGCGCAGTCTCTGATGCATGGAGGAGACTACAGATGCTGCTGGGAGCCATGGACTGTAGGAGATGGGGCTAACTGGGTGACAGAGATTCAAGTAGTGTGGACCACAGATGAGTCAGACCTCTGGTCATCTAGCACCCTATGGAGGATGGCAGACCAGTCTCTAGAGCATGGACAAGACCCTGCCTGTGAGCTGAGAGCTGCCAGATATAGCCGTGGTTGGCAGCACAAGCTCCATATTTGGGGCTGAAATCATAGCAGGGAAGTGTCAGAGCTCCTGGCCAAGGGAAACTTCAAGGAAACTGTTGGATCAGTCCTTGGACCACCTCTCACTTACCCCATACCAGTCTACAGGAAGCCCACGTGTCATAAAGGGGCCCAGATGGCTGGGGGCACGTTCCCCAGCTGCAGTGTGGTCTGACAGAGGAGATGCTACCAAGGGCAACCCCAGTGCCTGGACAGGACCCCACGTTTGAGTGGTGAGCTGTGACTGTGGCCTTACATGGCTGCCTGAATTCAGTATTTGGGATGGAAATCCCGGCAAGGCAGCATCAGAGATCCTGGCCAAGGGAAATTTCAGGTAAACAGGGGGACCTGTTCTCAGACACGCCCCACTGCACCAGGCCATAGAAACCCCAGGTGCCTCATGGGGGCCCTGATGTCTGTAGGCACATTGCCAAGCCACAGCAGTAGGTTCTGAGACGAGGGACACAGAGCCACAGCTACATGATCTCAGACTAGAGATGCTACCAGGAGTCACAGACCACAAACAGCTGTCTGAGCAGGCCAGGGAAGAAGCCTAACTGCTGGTCTCAGAGGACTGTCCTGGCACAATTAGTTACAATGGGCTCAGCCTAACTAGGCTCCACAGCCTAGCAGGGACTCTCATGCTCTTCAGAGAGGCTGGACAGACCAGAGAGGAAAGAACAAAAATTTAGCCAATCAACAACAATCAGAAGGCAGTAGCTACACTCTCCCTGGCAGGCGGAACCTAGGCCCCACTACCTGGTTGGAGCAGGAAGAAACCTAAATAACTTCTACAAGCCAGCAAAGGTTCAGACACTCTAGAGTGATCTGAGCCTAGGATCCAAAGCCCTAGGACCAGAGGGCAGAGTATTCAAAGCCCAGCCAAAGACAGGATAACTGGTTCTACATCTACTACCTCATACCAATACTGGAGCTGCAGAGCACCAGCCCCTAGCCCAGCTGACACAGTGGGGAGCTCAGGGGGTGGAACAAAGTCTTTAGGAGCAAAAACCAGGTAAGTTACCCATCCCAGGGATGAGTTCCCTGACCACCACAGGCAAAAGCTCTCTACCTATAATCACTCACCAACAAACTGCTCTCAACAACTAGTGTAGGACTCCAGAAGCTACCTCCCAACATAAGACAAAGCAAGATGACTAAAGTCCAGCATAGAAAAATAAAGAATAAAAACCAAAACAATTGGTCCAGATCCCATCTGTCCCAAAGAAAGCAAACTTCAGAAATCAAGCACAATTGAAATACAAGAAAATGACCTCAAATCCTTAGTAATGAAGATGATAATGGATTAAATGAGTAAAATCCGTAATCAAATGCAGAAAGTTGCAGTCAAACAGGTAGAATACATAAAAGAGGCCTATAGAGAGGCAATGGAAAAAATTCAGGAATATACAAACACCCAGATGATGGAAATCAATAAAACAGTTCAACATTTAAGATGAAAATTGAAACAGTGATAAAGGTAAAGGCAGAAGAACAATGGAAACGAGAGACTTAAGAGAAGAAAGTAAGGAACACAGAGGCGAGCTTTTCTAACAGAATCCAAGAAATGGAGGAACGAATCTTGGGACTAGAAGATACAATCATAGAACTCAAAGCAATCATCAAAGAAAATGCTAAATGTGAAAAATTCTTGACACAAAATATCCAAGAAATCAAGGACACCATGAATGGATGAAACCTGAGAATAATAGGCATTGAGGAAAGAGAATACACCCAACTCCAAGGCCCAGAAAATATCTTCAACAATCTCAGAAGAAAATTTCCCCAACTTAGATAAGGAGTTGCATATAAACATACAAGAGGCATACAGAACACCAAATAGAATAGACCAGAAAAGAACAACTTCCTGTAACATAATAAACAAAACACAAAACAAAACAGAAGAAAAAAATATTAAAAGCAGCAAGAAAAAAGGGCCAAGTAACATATAATGGCAAACCTATCAGAATTACACCCGACTTCTCAGCAGAGACAATAAAAGCCAGAAGGGCCTGTACAGAGATCCTGCAAACCCTGAGAGACCACAGATGCCAGCCCAGACTACTATACCCTGTGAAACTATCAATAACCATTGATGGAGAAAACAAGATATTCCATGACAAAAAAAATTCAAACAGTACCTATCCACAAATCTGGCTTTACAGAAAGTACTAGAAGGAAAACTCCACCCCAAATGGACAGTCTAAAAGCAAAATTACATGTAAAACAGATAACTACCCTATTGCAAAACACAACCACACAAATTTTCTACTGAAACCAACATCAAAATCAAGGCACTTAACAGTCACTGGTCATTAATATATTTCAATATCAATGGTCTCAATTCTCCAATAAGAAGACACTAGACCAGCTGAATGGATGCATAAACAAGATCCAACGCTCTTCTGCATCCAAGAAACATATCTCAGACACAAGGATAGATATTGCCTTGGGGTAAAATGCTGGAAAAAGGTATTCCAAGCAAATGGACAAAAAAACAAGCTGAGGTGTCCATTTTAATATATAATAAAATAAACTTTCAATTAAAATTAATCAAAAGAGCTGAGGAAGGACACTTCATACTCATCAAAGGTAAAGTCAACCAAGATGACATCACAATTCTGAACATCTATGCTCTCAATACAAGGGCACCCACATTTGTAAAGGAACTGTTAACAAAGCTTAAACGACACATTGATCCCCACACATTGATTGCGGGAGACTTCAGCACCTCACTTTCACCAGAGGATACATCATTGAAACAGAAAGCAAACTGAGAAGTAATGACACTATCCAACATCATGAATCAAATGGATCTAAGAGATTTCTACAGAAACTTTCATCCAGATACAAAGAATTATACCTTCTTCTCAGCACCTCATGGAACCTTCTCCAAAATTGATCATATAGTAGGTCAAAAAGCAAGCCTCAACAGATAAAAGAAGATTGAAATAGTACCTTGTATCCTATCAGATCAGCATGGTATAAGGCTGGTTTCAACAACAACAGAAATAACAAAAAAACCTACACACACATGAAAAGTAAACAACTCTCTACTTATTGACACCTGGGTCAAGGAAGAAATTAGAAAGAAATTAAGGACTTCCTGACATTCAGTGAAAATGAAGAAACAACATTCCCAAATTTGTGGCACACACTGAAAGCAGTTCTAAGAGGACTATTTATAGCTTTAAGGGCCTTTATAAAGAAACTGGAAACATCCCACATAAGCAACTTAATGACATACCTGGAACCTCTAAAAAAAAAAAGGCAGAAACACTCAAGAGAAGTAGGCGTCTGGAAATAATCAAACTCAGGGCTGAGGTCAATAAATTAGAAACAAAGAGAACAATTCAAAGAATCAATAAAACCAGGATCTGGTTCTTTGAGAAAATCAACAAGATAGACAAATCATTAGCAAACTAACTAAAATGCAGAGAGACACTATCCAAATTAAAAAATATCAGACACTGAAGAAATACAAAGAATTATAAGATCCTATTTCAAATGCATATGTGCCACAAAATTAGAAAATCTACAGGAAATGGACAATTTTCTTGATCTAGTCCATTTGCCAAAATTGAATCAAGATCAGATAAACAAATTAAATAGTCCTATATCTCCTACCGAAATAGAAACAGTTGTTAATAATCTGCCAATGAATAAAAGTCCAGGGCCAAGTCATTTAAGCACAGAATTCTACCAGACCTTCAAAGAAAAGCTAATATCAATTCTCTTCAAGGTACTCCAAAAGATAGAATTGGGTGGAACATTACCAAACTTGTTCTATGAGGCCAGAGTCACTTTGATACCTACACCTCACAAAGACCCAACAAAGAGAATTTCAGATCAATTTCTCTTATGAACATTGATGCAAAAATACTCAATAAAATACTGGCAAGCCAAATCAAAGAACACAGCAAATATATCATTCACTATAACCAGTAGGCTTCATTCCAGGCAGTAGGGATTGTTCAATATACAGAAATCTATCAGTGTAATCCACCATATAAATAAACTGAGAGGAAAAAAACACATGATCATCTCCTTAGATGCAGGACAAGCATTTGGCAAAATGCAACACCCATTCAAGTTTAAAGTTTTAGAGAGATCATGAATTCAAGGCACATACCTAAACATAATAAGGGCTATATACAGCAAACCAATAGCCAACATCAAATTAAATGGAGAGATACTCAAGGACATTCCTCTAAAATCAGAGACCCAGCAAGGCTGCCTAATTTCTCCATATCTCTTCAATATAGTACTTGAAGTTCTAGCCAGAGCAAAAAGACAACAAAAGGAGATCATGGTGATCCAAATGGGAAAGGAGGAAGTCAAATAATCCCTATATTCAGATGATATGATAGTGTATATAAGTGACCCCCAAAATTCCACCAGAGAACTCCTACAGCTGATAAACACCTTCACTAAAACGGCTGAATACGAAAGTAACTTAAAAAAGTCAGTAGCCTTCCTATATCCAAATGACATGCAGAGGAAGAAATTAGGAAAACTATATCCTTCATGATAGCCACAAGCAACATAAAATATCTATGAGTAACTCTAACTGAGAAGACTTATTTGCAAAAAAACCTTCAAATCTCTGAAGAAGTAGGTGGAATATGACATCAGAAGATGGAAAGATCTCCCTCGTGTGTGGATTGGAAGAATTAACATACTAAAAATTGCCATCTTACCAAAAGCACTTTACAGATTCAATGTGATCCCTATCAAAATACCTATACAATTGTTTAAGACTTTGAAAGATCAATTCTCAACTTCATACGAAAAAACAAAAAATCCAGAATAGCATAAATAATTCTGTACAATAAAAGATCCTCTGGAGAAATCTCCATACTTGATCTCAAGCTGTACTATAGGGTAACAGTATTTAAAACAGCATGGTACTGGCAAAGCAATAGGAAGGTTGATAATTGGAACCGAATTGAAGACCTAGAAATCAATCCACACACATATGGACACTTGATTTTTGACAAAGAAGTAAATTCTATTCAATGGAAAAAGGATAGCATCTTCAACAAGTGTTGCTGGGCTAACTGGATGTTGACACGTAGAAAAATGCAAGTAAACTGATATTTATCACCATGCACAAAACTCAAATCTACGTGGATTAAAGACCTCAACCTAAAACTAGAAACACTAAATCTGTTAGAAGAAAAAGTGGGGAAGAACCTGGGACTCACAGGCACCGGAGACAACTACCTGAACAGAACTCCAACAGCCCAGGCCTTAAGGTCAACAATGAGTAAATGGGACCTTATGAGGATGAGAAGCTTCTGTAAGGCAGGAGACACTGTTACAAGAACAAAGCTACAGCCTACTGGCTAGGAAAATATCTTCACCAATCCTACATCTGACAAAGGTCTAATATCCAAAATATATAAAGAGCTCAAGAAATTAAACACCACCAAACCAAATAACCCAATAAAGAAATGGGTTTCAGAACTAAACAGAATTCTCAACAGAGGAATATCTAATGGCTGAGAAACACTTAAAGAGATGCTCAACGTCCTTAGCCATCAGAGAAATGCAAATCAAACCTACCCTGAGATTCCATCTTACACTCATCTGTATGGCCAAGATCTGAATGGCAAGGATGTAGAGAAAGGAGAACACTCCATTGCTGGTGAGAGTGCAAACAACCACTTTGGAAATCAGTCTGGTGCTTTCTCAGAATACTGGGAATAGGGCTACCTCAAGACACAGCTATAACTCTCCTAGGAATATACCCAGAAGGTGTTCCACCACACAACAAAGACATATGCTCAACCATGTTAATAGCAGCCTTATTCATAATAGCTAGACCTTGAAACATCCTAAATGTCCCTCAGTTGAAGAATGGATAAAGAAACTGTGGTATATTTACAGTATGAAATAGTCCTCAGGCATTAATAACAAGAAAATTCTGAAATTCATGAGCAAATGGATGGAACTAAAAATAATCATACTGAGTGAGTTAACCCAGACTCAGAAAGAAATCCAAAGTATATACTCACTTAATAATTGGATACTAGGCCAACAGGCCTATCCCCTGAAAGTCTTGACTTGCTAGGAGATGCGATAGGTGCAGGGACCTCCTACTGGGGCTCTAGGTGAGAGAAGTACAGGAGAATAGGGAAATAGAAGGATCCAGAGAGTCCTAGAAAACTACAAGAAGAACATCATGATGGTTGTATCTGGATCCAGGGGGTTCTGCTCAAACTACAGCACCAACCAAAGACAGTACATGCAGTATATATTGAACCCCTACGCTGATCTAGCCAAGGGACAGGAAATTATCCACAGTCATGTGGAGAGCAGCAACTGACTCTGATATGATCTCTGGTGCCCCATATTTGACCACTTCCCCTTGTTTAGGAGGTCTGGTAGCACTCAGAGAATAGGAAGGCTACCAAGATGAGACTTGATAGGCTGTGACCATATGGTGGGGGAGGAGGTCTCCTTCTGTCACAGACCTAGGGGATGGGAATAGGGTGAAAGAGGGAAAGAGGGAGGAATGAGAAGAGACAAGCAAGGGGATAAAAATTTATATGTAATCTGAATAAATTTAAAAAAAGGAAAAAGGAAAATAAAAGATTAAATACTGGACAGACGAAGAAAAGTTCACTTCTTCTTAACAAATTATTCCTCTGTGGGTTGTTTGAGTTCTCATCACTTTGACTGCAATATAACAGAGGATAAAAATGCCAATATCTGCTTCTGGATCATTACTCTCCTCAAGCTTAGCTAGCTCCTTTCCTGAAGAGCTAACTGTGGTCAGTGTCATTGTGACCCTACTTGTACTAAGGCCAGCACTTTGGGTCAGGATTCTATAATAAGTCATTTTTAGTGCTAGTCTGGAAAATTGAATTACTGGGACCTGTGACTTAGTGATAACTATATCCTAATTTTAAACCAATTTCACTTTGATCTCACCAGTTTGTAGACTTTACAATTTTAGAGTAAAAAAAAAAAATAGTGTAGAGTTCTGCCATTAGGTTCTGTCAGAGATCCTGTTACATATTACAGACTTTCCTGACACCTTCCTGTTTTCTTATTTCCTTTCTTAGGTACTGGAGTATATAGACATAATCACTTTGAATAAACTATTTCATTTTATGTAGACCCACTGGGCAAAGTTTCTCTATGCATTACATTTTCTTTATGAAGTTTATACCGCTTCTTTACCTGAATTACAGAGATTAGACCATATTTAAAAAATCACATCCCATGACGTTTTTGAGTAAGGTAAAACATCTAATACCACATTCTCAAATCAAATTTAGTTAATGGGAAATAAAGATGTAAGATATATAATATACATATATATGCTATAGAATTCTGTGAAGAATTCATATTACATTCATGAATTTATGTGTGCATGTTTGTGTGTATACATTTTTACCACTAATATGTACAGAGACAATCTAAAGCAAAATGTGACTACTTAATGTAAATGGATGGAATGTTTTCATTATAATCTGAGTATACTATACCTGATAGTATTAAATGTGGAGAAATTGAAACAACAACAACAACAACAACAACAACAAAAGAAAAATTAAATACTTGGGATGCATGTGTTTCTTCCCCATAGAAATCCATTAAAATACTTAGATCCATATTCTAGGTGAATATTTTAAGTGTATTTCATGTCCCTGGAAGACACAAACAGGTTAGAAATATACCTTTGATATAGCAGAGTATAGGAAATATGCACTGATCTGTGCACTAGAAGGAGATCCTGTGCAGTCAAACATGATACCAATCCAAAATTAAAAAAATAATAATAACAGTTTGTGAAACCTAAGTTTGAAACTTTGGGCTTAAGTCAGGAGTGTCATACTAGTTAAGGCATACTAATATCATCTTTGTGCAAAGAAGAAAAGGAATAGAAGTACAAACCTGAAGTGGAATTCAGCTTTGGTGAAGTCTGTTTTCACAGGAAACTGCCAGTTCTATTTAGCTAGAATGCCAAGAATGTTTCTTCAGTGTTAATAAGCATTTTCTAAAAGAAGAAAATTAAATATACTAAATAGAAGAAGTGAGAGATGTGCTAACAAAGTCACATAAGTTATACCCAAGTGACAGTTTCATAAATGAGCATAAAGAAATGGTTTACCAAAATATTATAAAATTCATGAAATATAATGCAGACTGTACTACAAAGAAAATCTAATCAGAAAGTCTGGGGTATAAGACTGATACACTAATTCAGATTGAAGAAAGAAGAAAATATAAAAGGTGAAGAGAGAAGTAATAAAAAGAACAAAATTCCAAAATGGAAGTTATTAATATTCATAGAGAAGCAACTTGAATAAATAAAAAAGTATATAAAAGATTCAATTAAAATAATTTTAAGAGACTGATTTCTAAACATCAGGACTAATGTAGGCACTAAGTAGGTGAATGAAATTAAGAACTTCAGCATAGTGAAAATTGTAGTATACAAACACTGTTTACATACATTCATATGATTAATCATTGAATTAAATATAAATCTTGAGCTACGATTATAAAACAAAGTGGGGTATTAAATAGCATTAAGTAGAAATCCTTCTAAGTATGATTAACATACTAAAATAAAAAGCCAGAAATTATTCCCTCAGGAGCGAGGTGATCTGTTTTAAAGTCACTAATACATTTCACATTGCTCATTACACACACATACTGTGATTCTAGTGCTCAAAACTCAAAATAGGTGTGGAAAGGCAAGATACTGATTTGAAAGATATTAAAATGCAGATTAGTCACTAAATAGTAGACAAAGAATATAATGCATAACTTCAAAGGAGAGGAATAATCTACAGTGATCCAAGAAATCTCTAGGCATAGATGAGTTTTTAGAAAAATTTTCTGAGTAATTTGTAGTCAAGCCGATCCAGGTTTATATCCTGTATGCCATGTATTAATATGGGACCATAGAGTGTTATGCTATTTTACTGTGCCTTGTATACTCCTCTCTAAGAAGAGAGCAATGAAAAAAATGTTATGTCATGACAGTATTTATGAGAAACAAGTAAGTCATTGTATAATGTAGTGTTTATAAATATGAGTTGTTTGTTTTTGATATTATATGGTAGGACTATATTCTGAAGTATCTTGGATGAGTTTTACTACACATAAATTTTAAAAAAAGTATTATGTTTATTTTTTAACATATACATTTATATATTTACACATGAGTAAAATAAACTACATAGAGCAGTAAGAACCATGAGACAGGAATTATATGTTACATTCATAGTGATTTGGCCATTTGTATTTGGCAAACTTGAAGTAAACATCTTTCCTATCTTGTTGGGCCTAAATATATGAATGGAGATTAATATCTATCATATCTCATCTCTGTTAACTTAAAACATCTATATTGATCTAAACACATCTTAACCCCTAACCTACTAAGCTTAATTAAAAGACTAAACTATCTGGTCTTCAAACCCATCAGAGACTTGGGAAGGGATAAAATTTAAATACCTTGAGTGAGCCCAGCATGCACGTTAGCAGCTTCCAAAATGAAAAAATGACTGAGACTGTTTACTGCCTGAACAGTCACACAACACTCTCTATAACGTTTGAAAAATTTCACAGCAAACATTCTGGTATGTTGCTAATACAGGAGATGAATTCTAGGTCCAACCCAAGCATGTCCTGTGCGTGATGGATCAGTCTTGGTATACCGTCATGAGGCCAGGTTAGTTTACTCTGTAGGTTTTCTAGTGCTGTCCTTGACCCCTTCAGCTCCTTCTATCCTTCTTCCCATTCTTTTACAAAACTCCAGAGCTGGACATATTGCTTGGCTTTGCATCTCTCCCTCTGTTTCCTTCAGCTGCTGACTGGAGTTAAGTCAGATGATGATTATGCTGGGCTCCTTTAAGCAAGCATAGCAGAGTACCATTACTAGTGTCAGGGGTTGGTGCTGTCCCATGGGGCTGGTCTCAATGTGGGCCAGACATTGACTTGCCATTCCCTCAATCTCTGCTCTATCTTTATTCCTACTCTTCTCATAGGCAAGACACATTTTGGGCCAAAGATTTTTATGGGTATGTTAGTGTCACCCTCCCTTCCCTGGAAGTCTCACCTGGCTATAAGAGGCAACCCCTTCAGGCTTCTTAACCCCCACTGTTAGGAGTTTCAACTAGGATCATCCTATCGACTCCTGGTAGCCTCTCCTGTCCCAGGGATGGTCCACCCAATGATTTCCCTTCTCTTTCCTGATCCACACCCCTACTTTCCCCACAGATGATCCCCACCTCTTTTACTCTCTGCGTCTCCTCTCATACCCACTTTTCTCCCTCCACTACTTCAGATGAGTGAAATTCAAGTTCCTCTTTGGGCCCTCCTTCACTTCTTTAGGTCTGTGGATTGTAGCTTGATTATTCTGTAGTTTATGGCTAATATCCACATATAAGTGAGAATAAACCATACTTGTCTTTCTGATTCAGGGTTACCTCACTCAAGATGTTCTTTTCTACTACATTTGCCTGAAAATTTCATAATGTCTGTGTCTTTAATAGCTGAGTAGCATTCCATTGCATAAATGTATCACACTTTCTTTATTCATTCTTCAGTTCATGGTCATTTAACTTGTTCACAGTTTCTGGCTATTACAAATAATAACACTTCTATGAGCATAGTTGAGGATGTGTCCTTGTAGTATGGTAGAGCATCACTTTAGTTTTTCATCCTAGCCATTCTGATGGGTGTAAGATCTCATTGTCATTTTATTTGCATTTCCCTGATTTCTAATGGCATTGAACATTTCTTTAAGTGCTTCTTGGCCATCATTCTAGAGTCCTGTTGATAATTCTCTGTTTAACTCTGTTGTCTATTTTTAATTGGGTTATTTGGTTTGTTGGTGTTTAATTTCTTGAGTTCTTTATATATTTTGGATATTAGCCTTCTGTTGGACATAGGAATGATGAATTTCATTTCCCATTTGGTAGGCTACCGTTCTGTTCTATTGACAGTGTCTTTTTACTTTCTTACGTTTTTCAGTTTCATGAACTACACTTTTAATTAAGTGAAGATACTCATAAAGGAAGAAACTTTATTCTGTTACAATTATCATAGTTTTATTTATGTTTCTTTCATAAAATACCCTGATCTTGAGCACTTTAGAGAAGGTGGTGGTTTTTGTTTTGTTTGTTTGTTTGTTTATTATTTATTTGTAGTTTACTATTACATGTTATAATCTGTCCCTGTCTTTATAGTCAAAGACAATCAAGGCAGGAACTTCAGTCATATTGCCTGTCAATAGCGGAGTGAAATGAATATGTGCATGCTGCTTGTATAGTACTACTTAGCTTGATTACTCTTGTACAGTTCAAGGTCCTTTGGTTAAGATTTGGTGCTGTCATAGTGGGCCGCATTTTTCTACAACAACAAACACTTCTCCAAACACTCAAAGGCCAGCACAATGCAAAGAAAGCCTCAATGACACTTTCTTCACAGGTAATTAGTTTCTTTCAAGTTGACAATTTAAAAATTCACACTCATTTTAATCTTTTGTGTTTTGCTGTGTTCAATTTATATTTGACTATGAATTTTCTCTGAAATGTAAGACTGGTTGCAGACATCAACAATCAGTGTAAATGTAACAGTTTTATAAGAAAAGATTTGTAAATATATCAAGGTTTAGCAGATGCCCATCACATATTGAGTAAGATACGTGGAGGCAATTGTTGGGAGTATGAAAGACATTGCAGTTTCTTTCAAATGTCTTCAATACTTCCAACGACTGTTGGGAGTAATATATATGTTGTTGTTATGATGGCAGTAGGACCTTGAGGATTCAGGTATAGCCAAGGGCTAAAAACTGAAGCATACAAGAAATAGGATTGAGCTCACCAACACTAAGTTTGCTGGGGTAAACCAGTAGGTAGATGATCGTACTGTAGTGGTCTTATCTGATTGTTCCTTATCAGCAGGACTCTGAGGGTACAGGTAGAGCTGTGGGCTGTGGGCTGGACCCTCAGTTATAATGTTCTTTTTCTCTTATCCTCATTCCTAGTGAAGCAACTATAAGATGCTTGGAAAGATTATCAGGTCATAATGTATGGATAAGTGAGATTGCAAGATTAGAAACTATCTTCTAATCTCTGGAGAAATAATGTTCTAAATGAGTTATTCTTTAGAAATAAAGTTAGAAAAATTAATGGTTAAAATTTTAATCAAGCGTGGAGGAGTTTAAAGGAATCAGAATAGAAGGTTCCTAGTTTAGGGTAATGATTTGAATTCTGTGATAGATGTATGTGTTAATTTTAGAAGTAGAAATTGTGGGAACCATTGCAAAATGAAACTGATAAATGAACAACACCTATAAAAGGCAGGGATTATAGGAAATTTCCTGATTCTTATGTTCAGTATATTAAGAAATATCACTGAGTGAGGCATAATGATATATATCTCCACCCCAATACTAGGGGTTTTTAGGCAGGATGATACTGACAATTGAGGCCAATCTGTACAACATATCAAATTCAGGACAGCCTGAAATATAAAATGGCTCTGTGACTTGAATGAAAAAAGAGAAAAATGTCATTAGTGTGTACAGTTTGATAGTGAGCACATTTATAAACATTATGTGATATGTATTATGAATTGTTAATGTTGAAAAACCTGAAATAGAGATTATTTTTGTTGATTGTAGATGGAATAATTTTCTACATGAAAGAGTAAAAGTGAGCTGAAAACTATAGTCAACCTTTGACTCATTATGTAAAAAAAGAGACTCACAATTCCAATCCTTATGTGAGATATTATTGGCAATTACTGACTGATATGTAAGGAAGATTCAGGTTTTTTGATGGCTATGTATCTGGCACATTGTCCACACTCTAGTAGATGATCCTACTCCATGCAGAACTAAATGAACTCAGTGAATTAATGTTTCTTTAAAATGAGCAACTTTGGAATAAGATATAATGAAGGGTGTCAAAGACCAATGTGGGAGGAGTGAAAAGCGATATGTTCAAAATATACACATTCGTATTAGCCATAGAACACAGGATAACCATATTACGATCCACAGACATAAAAAAGCCAAGTACCAAGGAGGACCCTAGGAAGGATGCTTAATTCTCTCTCATTCAGAAGAGCAAATACAATAGACACTGGAAGCAGTTGAAGAGAGAGAACAGGATAGGAGACTACCACAGTTGTCCTCTAAAAGACTCCACCCAGAAGTAAATCAAAGCTGAAGCTGAATCTCATCCAAACTTTGGGCAGAGCACAGGGAGTCCTATAGATGAGTGTGGGGATAGAAGAACCTGGAAGGGACAGGAGCTCCACAAGAAGGTCAGCAAGTCTGGGCCCACCGGGGGCTGGTAGAGACTAATGCATCAAACAAAGACCATGCATGGAGAGGTCCTAGGTTTTCCACTCAGATGTAGTCCATAGGCAACTCAGTCTCTATATCGGTCCTGTATTAAGAGGAGCAAGGGCTGTGCCTGCCATGGACTTCGTTGCCTGTACTTTGAGTGCTTTCTCCTGATAGAGTGCCTTACCAGGCCACAGAGTAAGGGAATACAGACAGTCCTGGTGAGACTTGATAGGCTTGGGTCAAGTTGGTAAGGGAGAAGGACTCTCCGTCTCTGAGGAATAGGGGAGGGGAAGAGGGGAGAGAAGGGAGAAACGGGGGAATCAGGGGAAACAAGAGAAGGGACTATGATTGGGATATAAAGTGAATACATTTTTTCAAAATAAATTTAAATTAAAAAATAAGAAAAATAAAAATTCTTAATGAGTGAATAGATTATAAATTTTTAATTAGATGAGGAAAAGTGACCCATGCAATTTTTGAGTAGTATTTAATTTAAAATATTGAATAAAAATAAAGATAAAAGTAGAAAGAAAATTGAAATGTTGATGGGGATAAGGGAAGGAAGAAGAGAAGAAAGTTCTGGGAATATTGAAGGTGCAGTGTGTAACTAGACTAGAGCAAAAAGGGCTTAGAGGAACAGTTTTTTAAACAAAGAGAGAAGAGATTCACCGTGTTCAACAAGGCAGAATGAGGAGTGGAAAACCACTGTGTCAAGAATAACTTACATAGATCTTCTTTAGATAGATGTCCTATTTGTTTCCTATCACAAAATTATTACTCATTTCTAACATTTGAAATCCATCCCTCTTCCCTTTCAACTTTACCACTGCTTTCTATTTCAGTACAAATAAAATATTGTCCTTACCAGCTGGCACTATTTTCTTAAAGTGGAGTCAGTTCATTTTCATAACTATTAAAGATCTGAAGAATCCATCTTACAAGGAATAAAAGGCTCTCCAGGCTTCAGGTTAGGAGGGCTCTCTAGAGTCAACCAATCTCATTATTATCATCTACGAAGTCACTGAGACTTGTTCATGGTAAAGACAACCTGTTCACTTCATAGCTGAGGTGACAAGAAAGAAGTGGAATGACCTAACCTCTTTCTCTCACTAAGACTCATCACTTCAGTTTAACAACTTTCAAATAGTTCAACTTATGGGACCAAGCTTCCAACACATGGTCTTCAAAGAGTAGTAGTGGTTAGCAACTATTTTATAAAGTTACACATCTTTACACATTTAAATTTACACATATATGAGTAATTTATTGACTGTTAACATGAATACAGGAAAATTATACCCCTTGTTATGTACAAATGGTAGCAAAATATCAAATTTAAATTGATGTCATTCAATGCATAAACTTACTTCTTCCTTCCCATTAGAATCCAATACCTGACATAATAACATAAAATGTATTAGAAATCATGTTGTTGTTTTTAAATTGGCATCTTTCTTTAAAAACAAGGACACTGTAGATCAAAATGTCACAGAGGGCAATATTTCAAGGGCATGTTTAAATAGTAGTTTTTTGTTTTATTTGTTTTTGTTTTTTTAACCAAGTTAACTTTCATGTGTGCAAGGGCAACAGTGCTTTGAGGCATTAAGAGTGCAACAGTAACCCAAGTATAATCTTGAAAGTGAGCTGGGAAGTGTGTTCTGGGAGAGGGAAGGCAAATGTATGAGAAAAGGAAGATTAATTTCCTTCAAGCTTTCCAGCAAGCTTTAATGGTTGAGAGTCTGTGTTGCTTCATCGATTTGTTCAGATGGTTAACTCACATAAGCGGGATGATACTCATCCCACACACTTACCTACACAACTGACAGAGTCACTAGAAACTTTAGCATTTCAATCCACAGCTGCTTTTAGTCCTTTGAAGCTTCAACTGTTAGAATGAAATTCCAATTTTCTTTTGCAATCTAGGGATGGAATGTGTCATATCATCTAACGAGAGTGGTAAAGTTTTACTGGAAAGAGAGAAAGGGTACCATGAAATAATTTCCTTGAGCCATTCCTAGTAGGAAACCTTGAATAAATAACATGATCCAGAATGAAATAATTACAAAGAAATTGTGAATCATGAAGGGGACTATCAGAATTGGGCCATTGGAAAATGAAGGATGCTGAATCAGGGGGCCCTGTTCTCCTGATGTCTTCCATAAGTCTCATAGAGACTGAAGAGGCCAGCATGGGGCCTACATGTGTCTACAAGAGGTCCTTTGTGCATACGTTATGGATGTTAGCTTGGTATTTTTTTTAAACTCCTGACATTGGAAGCACTTGTATCTCTTGTGTGCTCCTTTCCCCTGGTGGAGTTGCCTTCTTGTCCAGGCTTGATATGGGGCTCTTGCTTTGTCTTGTTGGTTCTTGTTTGGTCTTATGTGGCTATTGTCCTTTTGAGGCCTGCTCTCTTCTGAAAAGGAAATAGATGGGTAGTAGATCTTTGGGGAAAGGGGTGCTTGAGGGGGGGCAGGGAGGGGTAGAAGAAGCAGTGGTCTAGGATTTAGTGTATTAGAAAAGAATCTGTTTTCAAGTAAACACAAGCACACACAGAGGTAGGCACACACGCGTGCACGCACACACATATACACACATATGCACACACATATGATGAAGGTAGTGCAAGTGAAGCAATCATTGACCACAAGGGAGGGAAAAAGTAAATTAGAAGGATTTTTACCAGTACTGTAACTACATTTAATCACTCTACAGTTAGACATTGATTCATCTTGTTCATTTTTTTTCCCATGACATTTACAGAATTGTGTTTGAATTTCAGAAACTGCCTAGTTAGGATATCACTTAGAAGTTTGACTGGGGCATTGATAAATGTAGAATAATTCTTGAGGAGGCTGGAGAGACGGCTCATTTGCTAAGAGCACTTATTATCCATGCTGAGTTGGATTGACAGCACCTACAAAAGGTCAAAAACACTTCCAGCTCCAACTCCAGAGGAATCTGATGCCCACTTCTGGTCTTCAATAGCACCTGCACTCACATGCCCATAGTCACATACATATAAATAAAAATAACCTAAACGTAAATGAGCTTCCTGAGATTAATTACTTATTTTCCTGTGGTGGATTATCTCAATAAAATTATTTTAGCTTATTTTCACAACTGTAATTTAAACCTACTAAGGTGGTTTAAGATCAACGTACATCTCATAAAACATTCTTTCCATATATCTCCCCTCCCTGTCTTGTAGGAATTTAGTTCCATTCATCAAGATATTGAATTTACAAATGCAATTTCTCCAGGGTTTTTCTGTTTCTAACTATAGATGGGCTAATTCTTGCCTTTTAGACAGATATCTGAGTTTTCTCTTTGCTGCATATTGTATATGAGCACAGAAACATCTTTTTATTATAGTACTCAGAATACTGACCACTTTTTTCTTATTAATTATATGATTCCATCCATGAAATCCAAAATTATGCAGACTAGAATCTTCTCACTTTTTTGTGATATGTATAGAATATAGGTAAGCCATATTCAAGGAATGTAGATTTTGCTGAATTGCTTAACAAATATGGATTACCAGTATATTGATTAATGTGGCTAACAAATACTGGAAATGATTTATAATAACTATTAATATTATGATTGGAGCTTGCCTAGGGTTAAACCAGTGTCTTACTGGTATAAAAACAAAAACTGAGCTGCAGATTATTATGGCTATATTGCCACAAGGTTCGCAAATTTGTATTAACAATTAAATATATATAAAATGTATACAATAATTTAATAATTTTATAATATAAATATATGTTCTTAAATTATCTTCTCCCAATGAATGATGGGATACTTCTTGACATTAGACAGATACTTAGTGTCTAAGTATATATATTTTTTCTTAATACCTGAGTATTTTGTGATCCACATACTTATTATGAACATAGCTTAATTAATTGTTGCCATTTGAAACGTGAATATAAATCAATTTTTAAATTTTTGAGACTTGATATATGCAATGATCCACACATAGATTACGGAGTTACAATGGGTAGAATATGCATTTATGAGTCATCATATGTTTAACTGTCAATGATTTGTTATTAGGAAGTATTTGTAAAAGTGTTTCATGTTGGAAACCTACCAAACACCTAAGCCTAAGAGCATATTTTATGTTTCCAAAGATGATTGAAGGCATAAGAAGGTAATTATCTTTTCCTGATATGTTGGTGCTATTAGAATCACATCATGGTAACTTATCATTTACATGTCAATCTTGTTAAAATTTCCAAGCCCTGTGCTGAAAATATAAAAATAAGTATATTTAATATAATTGACACAAGATTGCTATTTTTCACAATTTTTCTGAAGAATTTAAGAGATCCACTTTTGCTTGCCTCTCTGAACATCATTTTGAATTCTATCAGCATCATAGTCCTTTTAGCCTCTGTATTTAAATTCCCCAAAGACAATCTTAACACAGAAATAACATCTGAAATATCAACTCTACGCATATACATTCAGCTGGATAGGGAAAACTCCTCATGACTTTAGAGATATCATTTTCATTACAAACTGCTCCTTCTACATTCAACTACATGAGAGTGTATGTGCACTAATATGAACTATATTCCTTTCATATGCCATCACAATGCAAGATGTAAGAGAAACATGTAAATCTAAGTATACTATCACATATGAGCTGCCACAGAGAAGATGGACTTGTTTATGATTGGATCTTTTAGCTCCTACTCTCTAAATTTAAGGTCAAGGATATAGACTAGCAAATTTTATGTAGGCACAAAAGGTAGATGGTGATGGGCCTTCCTCCTCTTGTTCTTGTTCTTTTGCTTTTTTTCTTTTCCTTCTCCTCCTCCTCCTTCTTTTTCCTCTCCTGCTTCCCCTCCTCTTCTTCCTCCTTCCAGTCTTCCTCCTCCTCCTTTTAATCCTGTGTGTCTCTATCCTTTCCCTCCTTCATCACCCTCTTGCTTCTTCAGTTCCTTTTACTGCTCTCCCATTCCTCCATCTCTTCTCAGTCTTTTTAAAAATATAGTTATTGCTTTTTCTTACACTCATTTTCCCATCTCACCTTCTTGCTTGTTTACCCTTGCTCTATCTGTATCCAAAGTTTTCTGTAAAATTTTCTTTCTTTGCACACATGTATAATTGTTTCTAGGTAGCTCTAGAAATCACAAAATATATGGACCTTGTCTGAACTCACCATATCCAACCTTACTTGACATATTAAAAGCTAATCAAAATGAGAGTAAACACTGTCATTCATTCTCTCCCCTCCCTCTCTTCCCTTCCTTTCTCTTCTCTTTTCTTTTCTTCTTCTTCTTCTTTTCTCTCTGTCTCTGTCTCTGTCTCTCTCTCCCTCCCTCTCTCTGTCTTCCTCTTTTCTGCCTCCATATCACATATTGATATACTGACTGTCCTAGGGGTGCTTACAGTGCACCAACCATTGACCATGTTTGGACTTGTCCTAGGCCCCTTGCACATGTGTAGACAATGGGTATCTTGGCCAATATGTGGGTCCCATAGAAAAAGGGGAGTGGCTGTCTCTGACATGGACTCCGCTTTTTTATCACTTCCCCCTGTTGGGGCTGCCTCTTCAGGCTACAGGGTAAGAAGATGCCCTAGGTCCTGATGTGACTTGATGTACTGGAGTGAGGTGGTAAGGAGGAGGATATCTCTTTTTCTGAGTAGTAGGGGGAAAGATGGGGATGACAAAGGGAGGATGAGAGTGGAAAGAGAGGAGGAAGGGCTCATGATCAGATGTGAATAAATAAATAAATACAATTTAAAACTCTTGAAACATAAAAGAACTTCCAACCTGATATATTTGTATCATTTTCAAGTTAAAATACGTTCCTTCTGGTCATGCACACTTATAAACACGGCTAGAGTCACTATTGATCATCTATTCGGCATATACATCCAATAGGTCCCGTTCTCATTATCAAACCACTGGATCAAAACACTTCAGTGATTTCTTATATCCACTTTTCTTCCCCCATGTGCCAGGTTTTCTTTTATAGATCAACAGGGAAAGAAATGAGCACTACATAATTAGTATGCTTTTTTACTTCCCAACTTTCCATGATTTATAATTACAGACTTGAAAAAAAGGAAAATTAATTTGAATCAATCACTCAGCCATCCATCATTCTTGATGAAAAATTTCAAACAATTAAAGTACATAGGAAATATGGTGAAAGCCCCTTTTTACTGTCTCGCCATTTACAGTGCTAATGCCCCTATTAATATAGATTCCTTCACAATTGTGATAGCATTTGATACTTACTTTTGAAGGTATGTATGCTTGTGTATGTAACTTGTTTATTATAACCATAAAACACATAATTGTGATTAGTGCACATTTTCATTATCATTAAGTTTAATTTATACTGTTGTATGCCATTTTGCCATGAAAATTTTATATAAAGTTGTGTTAAGTTGTTAAAGTTAGCTTGGCTTTAGAACACTAAAACATATTGCACAGGCATGTAACCCCCTTTTTGGGTTCTTTTGATGTAATTATTTTTTAAATTTTTATTGAAAATAGATTTGTGTCTCACACAATATATCCTGATTATTGTTACCCATCTGGATCTAATCCCTGTTGTTTCATGTCAGACAAGAACAAGCATGTGAACTTTTAAGTGTTGAAAAATAGTTAGAATTAGGGCTACAGAGATGCCTCCATAGTTACGAGCACTTGTTTCTCTTGGAGAGGACTTAGCTTACCTTCCCAGCACCTAAACGGTGGCCACAACACCTGGTAATTCAGGTTTCAGGAAATAGATGCCTTTTTCTGACCGCCTCAAGAATTGAATGCATATAGTGAACATGCTTACATGCATGCAAAAACAATCATACTCATTTATAAGTAAATTAATCTTTGAAAGTAATGAAATTTTGGTTGTCAGTATCTTGCAAAAAAAAACCCCAAATAGACCATTACACTTAATATTTGCTCAACATGTTTGAGTCACAAATATATAAATGATATTTACATCATCATTTTAATTTGTTTAAAGATATAGATATTCTAAAATGATACTTCAATATAAATTATAATTTATATATTTAAAATGCTAAGCAACATAGTTTTTATATCAACATAAAAATTTAAATAATATAATGCTCCCAATTACTATTATTATACTCCTATTCCTATATCCTGCTCTTTGCCAGATAAGACAGAGGAAATATATATCTTATAATCTCCCCCCTTGGTATTTTATGCATATAATTGAATTTAAGGAATATTTGGATTATGTAGTTTGAAGTTAATATTATGTATAATTTTGGATTTAACTATAAGCCACAAAATTTAGTAACAAAATTTGTAGCTTGATATTTCCATGAGAAATAATGATGTTGAGATACATTTTATCCGTTATTTTTCATTGAAATTATTATTGAGAGAAATTTCTATTTGGATTTCTTGTCTACTTTCTTCAAAAATAGAAAGTTTTCATCTCTTGAAATTGAGTATTCATTGAATTGCATAGGTTGTTTGTTTGTTGGCTTGACTGACTTTCCATTAAACCTTTGTGATATGCCTTTTGCATGTACACTACCAGCATGGTGAAACAGGTTCATAAAACCATGCCTATTTTCTATGTGAGCTATTTTCCAAGATCAAGTCTTCAGACTTGCTTAGCAAGAGATCATACTCACTGAGACATCATATACCCTGAACATGTTTGCTTTAAAATTATGTTTGATAGTAAACAGATCCTTTGTTAGATGCAGGGTTAGTGTAGGACTTTTCCCAGTCTGTAGGCTGTCATTTTGTTCTGTGAACAGTATCCTTTCCCTTAAAGAAGCTTTTCAGTTTCATGAGGTCCCATTCATTAATTGTTGACCTTAGAGACTGGGTTTCCTCCTGTGCCAATGATGTAAAGGCTCTTCCTCAATTTTTCTTCTAACAGATTTAGTGTGTTTGGTTTTATGTCAAGGTCTTTAATACACTTGAACTTTAGTTTTGTCCAGGCTGTTAAATAAGCATCTATTTGCATTTTTTAACATGTAGACAACCAGTTAGTGCAGCACCATTTGTTGAAAATGCTATCATTTTTCCATTGTATGGTTTTGGCTTCTTTGTCAAAAATCAAGTATCCATAGGGGTGTGGGTTTATTTCTGGGTCTTTGATTTGATTCCATTGATCAAACAGCTTATATACAAAATATGCAAACAACTCAAGAATTTAAACACCTCCAAACCACATAACCCAATTAAAAATGGGATACAGAGCCATAGAATTTTTAGCAGAGTAATGTCAAATCACCGAGAAACACTCAAAAAATGCTCAATGTCCTTAGTCATCAGGGAAAAGAAAATCAAAACAACTCTGAAATTCCATCTTACACCTATCAAAAAGGCTACGATAAAAAAACTCACTTGACAACACATGCTATTGAGGATGTGGAGAAAAGGTAACTCCCCCATTGCTGGTGGCAGTGCAAACTTGTACAACCATTGTCAAAAATCAGAGGTTTCTCAGAAAATTGGGAATAGTGCTACCTCAAAACACAGCTATCCCACTCCTGGGCATATACACAAAAGATTCTCCACCATACAGCAAGGACGTTTATCAACTATGTCTATTGCAGCTTTATTTGTAATAGCCAGAATCTGAAAACAAGTTAGATGTCCCTCATCTGAAGAATGGATAAAGAAACTGTTGTACATTTACACAATAGAATACTATCTAGCTATCAAAAACAAGGAAATCTTGAAATTTGCAGGCAAATGGAGGGAACTAGAAAAATTATCCTGAATGAGGTAACCCAGACTCTGAAAGACATACATGGTACATACTCACTTATGAGTAGATATTAGCCCAAAAAGGATGTCCTCTGAGAGACTCCACTCAGCCTGGGTTCAGGAAAGATACTGGTACTAGTAGTAAGACTCGGCAAAATGCTCAGAATTGCATGGAAGAGTTGGTGGATGGAAGGACCGCTGGGTTCAGGAGACCCACAAGGAGACCATCAAACCAGGAGATCTGGACCCGAGGAGGGTGCACACAATGACACAACAACCAAGAACTTTGCTAGCAGAGAACCTAGAGCCCCTGTTCAGGTGTAGCTCATTCTATACATTAATAAGGGGGAAGAGAGCAGGGACTGCCTCTGACAGGAAATCTTGTGCCCTGGAATTGATCACTGCCCCTTGGATGGTCCTTCTTGTGGGCACACAGAAGAAGGGGATGCAGGCTATCCAGATGAGACCAGATAGGCTGTGGTCAGAAGGTGAGGGAGGAGCCCCTACCCCTATCCATGTCAGAGGTCTAGGGGAGGGGAATAGGGTAAAAGAGGAAAGGATGGTGGAAAGTGGAGATACAAGGGAGGAGATAATAATTGGGATGAAATCTGAATAAATGATAATAAATACAAATATTTTAATAAGCCAGATTCTCGTGAGAAAATATGCTAATAATGAAAAGATGGCTGAAGTTTGTAAAGATTCATTTGTTCAGCTGATTTCTGTGACACTTTGGTCTTCAGAAAAAAAGGATGCTCCACATCTCATGGTACATGGACCCTCCCCTTCCATATAGGACATCTGAATTTGTTCTAGAGGTCAGAAATTCATTGAATGGACAGAGGTGGGACAATCATAGACCTTGCTGCTACTGTTTTTGAAATGTAGTCATTTTAAAATACTTTGTGGGCAGGCTACTCTGCTCCATGCTTGTTGGATGGCATCCTTTGAAGTATTCATTTTTATAGCTTGTTTTTATATCCAGCTGATTTTACATTTTTTATATTATATGTGCATTTCAGATTATACCTAAGAAGCCATGGTCCAGTCAAAGGCAAACCACTATGCTTTTTTGTAAGAACTTATATTCTGTATCCTGACTTTGTACGTTCAACCTGGTGTGTTTGATTTTGTGTGTTAGTTGATGATCTGTTATCACTCTCTTGCACAAAGATGAACAAGAAATCAGCTTGGTATCATTTTGAGGCAAGATTGTATTTTTTCAACTAACTTTTATTCCTTTGGTGAAACTAGATGACTGTGCAAAATAAAGGCTTATTTTGGACGCCAGTTTCTATTCTGTGGATAGCTACCAATTCCACAAGATTTGATTATTGCAATTTTAATTTTAAAATACCAAATTTGTTATCCTTTATCACAGTTTTCTAATTGGAATTTCAAGCTTGATTCCTCAAATTCTGAAAAGTAAAAGCATTTGATTTTAGTGAATATATTTCTGAATTCTTATTCTGTTAATAATATTAAATATTATGGTTTTGCTCATTTGATTTATTTGTGTTTAAGATTTAACCATAAGGCATGAGCACACATTTGGCCACTGAGTCATACATCTAGACTTAAATTTTCTGCTACATGAAGGGGATATTTTTATGATTGTAGTGGAGTGAGAACTATGGTAATGGGGAAGTAATTGGTGAATGGATAGACAATGAATTAACACACCTTAACTCAGAAGAAGAATTACATTTATTGAATATACATTAAGGGAACAGAGGGCTGCAATTTAACTAGAGTTCCATTTTAAGCATAGGATAATAGGCTATTGTGGTCTGC
>OU015755.1:71013316-71059056 GCA_907169655.1 Acomys percivali | reverse complement strand
AATCTAAAATGTGAAACTTGGTATGCTAAAGAAATCATCAAAATGCTCCTATACGGATCTTCCCTGCATGTGGTTATCATAATGACTGCTTTGGAGCCTCCTTGATTATCTGGTAGCTGTGAAGGATCTCCCACAGGCTGGGGTTACTGACTAATATTGGTTCAGCAGAGTTAAGGTTCAGTCTTCTTCTCAACAGGGGGTCAGTTAAGGGCACCTTTCTGTTATTAGGGAGCCATGATTACTTTCAATAATATTTCTTTGCTGTTTACTGTGCTAATTTGCCTTATATTTACATTGTTTTTCTCATCTTTTGATTCTGTAGTTTGTGTATTATTATGGGAGATGAAGTTCAACAAAAAGAAAAAGCAATGCCCAGTGACACAGTGCAGAACCAGATCCGTTTCTCTTTCAGATCCACAGCAGTCCTCTTCCCTTGGCTCTCAAATTCTGAGATTGTAGGCATGACCTACTGCACTTGGGATTTGAATATGTTTAAATTCACCTTAAAAACACATTTCCAAAAATATGTCTTTGTTATTATTGTTCTTAGATACAAGTCAATATTTTCCCTCAAACGTTTACTTGCTTCATTGCTATTTCCAACCACTCTTATCTAAAGGGTCACCAAAATATTTCACTTAAAATGGGTTCTTCAGCTCCAGCTAAATGTCCTCCTGAAGCCAGTTCCACACAGGTACAGATTAGGTAGTGCAATGACTTTATTGTAATATTATTACAACTAGAAAACTCATTAAACAACAACAACAACAAAACAACAACAACAAATATCTTCTGGATACTTACATAGATGTAAGTGGAGAACCCACTGGCACATCTGCCTTTTATTGTTTTCAATATACCAATCATACCAGAGTTTCATGGAAATTCTTTTGCATTCTCTTTGGCATTTGGGTGGGGTTGCCATTCTTTTACAAAATGTACATCTTTGTCCTATTCTGTTCTATTTTCACCTTCAGGTTTTTAATATATCACTGAACCCAGTTTATCCAACAGACGATGCCATGTAAAGAAAACAGTCAAGTAAAATGTCATCTCCTGTCTCACTAGCAAGACTAACCGAATGCCTTCCCTTGCATAATAACTGCAACTTCTGGTACACGCTGCCTGTTTGTATGCTGTCCTTTGCCTCTTTATACCACCATTCCTTGTCTCTGTCCCTGAGTGCACTTTTGAAAATTACGACATATTATTAGTAGGCATTAGGGATGGAAATTATCTATTCCTGTAGGTCATCTCATACCCTCCAGAGGGCAATCCATCTTCCTGTCTTATCCAGTGGTTTTCACAGGTTATTTTAAATAAATCAAGGAGGGAAGAATTCCACAACTCCTTAGTATATAACTGGTTCCCTCCGCCCCCCACCCCACCCCACGGAATTCACTCTGCTTTGAAACTCCAGCCAGTTGCTAACAAGCAAACCATTTCTTGACACATGTAAAATTGCACAGACTTGTAATACCCCAGGCACAATGTGCTCTTTAACACTGTTATTAATATGTTAACAGGTGGAAACTTATTATCATCCAACTGCTTGGAGTGTGAAATTTCTTATACTCATTTCATTTTCAATTCTTTGTAGTTTATGGTTACACTTGATTAAAGTTGGGACTGTGAACATTTCAAGTTGTTTTAATTCAAGATAAAAATGCTGAGTACTGTGTTGAGAAATATATTAGATATTGATTTCCACATGCCCTTAGCACTTATTTTATATAAATTCACATGAAGATATACATGAAATGTAGTTGAAATTGTGACCAAATTATTATAAAAATTAGGAAAATGAGGGCAGTAGAAGAGTTAAAAAACCATTAATGGGTCAATAATAAAATACCTTTATATGTTGATAGAAAAAATGAGATCATGCACAGAATTTAAGATTAGCGATGTTGACTCTTCCTTGAGATGATAGTCTGCTCTGCCCTGATACTAGCAAGATAAGGGCATAATGAAGTATGATGATATTGACGGAAAGGAAGTATCAACGCTGTAATTACTCCCAGTCAGCATTTTCACAAGTGTTTTCTGATGTCAGTTTGTTCCACACCTCAAAGAAAATGCTACAGAATTCACACAGAAGTAACAATGGCACTGAGGAGCAAATAGAATAGATCTTTCTTAAATGATAAGATGAAGACCATCCATAGGCCAGAACTATGGTTTTCTTTATTTTCTTTCCTTTTTTGTTTGTTTTTCTGTTCTCTTTTTTTTTTTTTTCCTGACACATGGTTTCTCTGTAAAGCTCTGGCTGTCCTGGACTCACATTATAGACCAGATTGGCTCGATCTTAAAGATATCTCCCTGCTTCTGCCTCTGGAGTATTGGGATTAAAGATGTGTGCGACCAAGCCTGGCTTGGTCCTTAGTTTCTTAAACTATGAAACACTCCAAATTGTGAACTGAAATGGAAAGTTGATATAATATGTAAACATTCAGATGTAGTTAACATAAGTTTGATACAACACAAAGGTTTTCAAAAGAGAGCGAAAGGAGTTAGAGTTGAAAAATTAAATACTGAATTGAGAAGAATTATACAAACTTAACTTGCAATGTGAGTGTATTTGATCATGATTATTATTGAGAAAAGATTATAGCCTGGTGGTGGTGGTCGTGGTGCTGCTGCACACCTTAAATCCCAGCACACAGGATGTAGAGGCAGGCAGATCTCTAAGTTCAAGGTCAGTCTGTTTCAGGACAGGCAGGGTTACACAGAGAAACTTTGTTTCAAAAAACAAACAACTAAACAAGAAAACAAAAACAAAAAGAGACCAGACTATAAAAGTCGGATTATTTTATTTTATCAGTTTGTTACATAGATGGCTCTCAGACTCTACTCCCTAGCCTTAGTAATAAGAACCTTAGTTTTGGAAGACTACTTTCTTTTTTTCTATTTTTAATCTATTAATTTATATGTACACTTTACATTCCAATAATAACTCCATCCCTCCTCTCTTTCCAATCCCACCAACCGTCTCTCTTTCCTGTATTTATCATCCCCTACCCCTCAGAAAATGATAGCCCCCTCGCCTACCCATCCCCGCATGTCAAGCACCATCAAGACTTAGGGCCTCCTCTACCACAGCTGTCTGGCAAGGCAGCACCACCAGGAAGAAGTGATGGAAAAATATGCAAGAAAGCCCTGTCAGAGACAACCCCTGCTCCTCTGACTAGGGGAACCACATTAAGGTCAAGTTGCCCATAGGGCACATCAGTATAGGGGGCCTGGGTCCTGTCCATATGTGGTCTTTGGTTCGTGTTTCAGTATCCACAAGCCTCCCCCCCCAAGCCCATGGTAGTTGGCTCTGTTGGTCGTCTTGTAGAGTCCCTGGTTCCCTCCAGGTCCTTCTATTCTTCCTCTCACTCTTCCACAAGGCTTTCTGTGCTCAGCCCAATGTTTTAGTGTGACTCTCAGCATCTCTTTTGATCCATTTCTGCATGGGACCTCTCAGAAGACAGCTATGCTAGGCTCCCATCTGCAAGTATAGCAGGGTGTTGTTAATAGTGTCAGGGCTTGGCTCTCTTACATGGTATGACTAAGCATTAGTTGGACATTCCTTCAATCTCTGATCTTTCTTTATTCCCGCCTATCTTGTCAGCAGCATAAATTTTGGGTTTGTGGGCACGTTGATGTTCCTCTCCTGTCTGTTTAGAGGGTGGCCTCTTCACTCTCTATGTCTGCCACTAGGAGGGTTATCAGATAGAGTCACCCCCATATCGTCCCAGGAGCCTACCCTGTCATAGGTCTCCAGCCTACCTCAGATGTACCCCAGTCCAGGCCTTCTCTTCTCTCCAAGCACTCTGTCATCCCTCACCCCTGCCCACCTTCTAACTCCACCTTCATTTCCCGCAGCACTCCCTCTCCCTAGCCTTTTCCTTCTCTTCAAGCACTTTTCTGTCTATTCTGTTTCCTCTTCTCAATGGAATTCATATGTTCATTTTACCTCCTATATTGAGGAGCAGTTCCTAGGGGCTTTCTTGCATATGCTAATTCTCATTCCCATTAGCTCATAACAAATTTTAGAATGATCTGACATATTTGAGGAATATGTATTCTGTATTTCTTTAGTATTGCCAGGCAATCCATGAGTGGCTTCTTATGAAGTGGTTAGATTTCCTAGTGGGTCAGTTAGATTTGACCTCACTTACTCACCCTCTGATATAAAGATGCAGTCTATATTATCAGATGCAGAAAAGAAATAGAAAGGTCTCACCACAGAATTTCAGATGACTTCATATACTGATGTTCTTAGATCATTTTTATATTACTCTTATGATTTTGGTGTGTTTTTCTGACCATATCATGCTTCTTTTAGAACCCAAATAACAAATCTGATATGAATTACAATGTTTATAACCCTATCCATACATGGTTAGAAATATCCAGAAGACACCTCTGATAATAGAAAGTGGAAATTACGCAGCTGTTCAAATGCTAACAGTAAAAAGTAGTCCTGAAAGAGCCTGTGTTCCATGGATGAGGGTAGTTAATATCTGGAAATAGAGAAAATGGCAGCAACTTTAACAATGAGAACTAACCGGTCTTCTGCCAAAATGAATGACAAACAACTAAAATGAAGATAGTCACAATTAGAAACATTAAATAATTCTTCACTTGAGTCATAAGGCATTTAATGTTTGGGGAAATGTTTAAAATGAAGGAATTTACCTCAAAGATTTACCTGTAATGTCAACTTTTGAAAGCAGATATGAATTTCATTTTCATATTAAAAATATTATAAAACTCTTCAGATTTTGAAGATTTTCCTATAAATGCCCCCAAACCACAACTATAACTGAATAAAAGTGTTATTCTGTTATCTCTTATTCTTTAAGTCCTGAGTGCATGTGAATATTATTTCTGTTATTCTTAGTACTACTGTATTTACTAGTAATGGCAATAGAATTTGCCTTATGTTTAATAAAATGCCTTATGTGTCATAGAGTACTCTCTGTGTGTTTGTATTCCCATCTTTGCATCTATCTGTGTGTGTGTGTTCAATCAACACATATTTTAATTGAAAAGACATTATTTCATACAAAATATTCTGATCATGGTTCCTTACCCTGAAATAATTCCAGATCTTACTCAGAGATGGATCCACCCAAATCCATAGCCTTTCTTCCTCTCTCCAACTAGAAAACAAACAGGCATGCGTAAAAGAAAAAAAGATACCATAATAGTAGAGCAGTGCCTTGTTCATCTTCATCAGAGAAACTTCCCCTTGCAGGAGTCATGTGTAATATAGAGTCCAACAACTGGGCAGTGTGCAGATATTGAGAGACCTTAAAACACTCAGTCTTAAATAATGCGCCTCCATCAAATCCCCTTCAATACTGCTCAGCCCAGACAGCTCTGCGGAAGAGAAAGTGGAAAGATTGTAAGAGCCAGTGAAGATAGAAGACACTCAGGAACAAAGCCTTCTAGACACAGCAAGACGGATGCACATATGAACTCAGAGAGACATGGCAGCATAGGTAGGTCTAGGCTGGGTAGGATGCCAGTGCACAGTGGGGTAGTGAACACAAGCCCTAATCTCTACTTGGAAGGTATTTTCAACTGGTTATCTATGCAAATTAAAACTGAATTTTCGTTATGGAGTCTTATTTAGTATACAAACCACACTTAAGGGCAGATCCCATGCCTACCACATATTTTAAATTCAATGTATCCATATCATGCTTACATTTCTTTAAAATATGAGCTAAAATATGTGAAAGGCTTAAAACTTTAATGTTTTTTTTTAAATGAGCAATCCCTATTAATCCTTTTATCTTCTCAGTTTCATTGCCATGAACTATACCAAAGTATCTAGCAATTTCATTTTAAACATGTTTCTTCAATAGTTTCTTCTCCACCTTGTGACCATTGCTATAGTAGTTTATATTATCTTGTAGGGACCCATATTGTGTTAGAGAGTCTCAGTATAATGATAAGTACATTATATATTTTTTAAATTTAAAGACATTATGAAAAAGTCCATCACTATAGACCGAAAAACAATACACAGAAAGAGGACACTAATGTAAGAATGGCTTAGGAGGGGTCCAAAGAGACCAATGATTTGAAAGAGGTGAGTGTACATTATGAAATTGAGTTTGCAGTTATACAACATAATTGGCAATTGATATAATGGTCAATATGACTGAGAAGAAATAATACCAGGGCAGCAATGTGGTAAATATGAGGAAGAAGAAATAATTCCAGGTCAACAATGTAAGTGGTTATGTTAACAGTGACATTCATTTAAATCTTATCCATTGTGAGCCATTGCCCATAATCACTCTGTTAGTTCTATCTCATTTATTTTTACGTAATAACTGTTTAGTGGGCCTCCATAACAGGTAAACAGTACACAACCAGTTGGTTTTGCATTTGAAATAGTTTTAAACTTTGCACATGTAGATACTTATTTGACTAAGGTGAAAAGTGTAAAAGAAAACAGAAGTTGGAAGACCTTTACTTATCTGATGCTGAATCCTATTGAAATGCATCCCTGGGTTGCACCCCTCACTCAGTTGAGAAAACCCATGGATTATGTTGAGCACGTTAATGATAAATAAAGCAGTAAGGTGAATTATAAGTTAAAAATAGTTCTAAGAAGGAAACAGATTAATTAAGAGAAGAACCTACTAGTACCATTATATAGGCTAAACAGAGTTTGGAGACAGGTGTGATTATAATATCAAAACAAAAGAAAATTATTACATATAGAAATACTTTAAACCAGTAGCATCTCTGAAAATGTCAATGAAACAATTTTCATTCAAATGTAATAATATTTTTTTACAGTAGCATTATAAACTCTAAGATGAAGCTACATAAAGAGTAAACACTAAGTAAAATACACTGGTAAACAACACATTTCATTTCATAATAGAGAAGCAAAATATTGTCTTGGGTGACCAACAAGGACAAGAGTTCTGCCACATTCTGCTCTATGGAAGTCCTGTCTACACTGGTGGAGTTAAAACTGTGTAACACATGGAGCAATGGACGACAGAAGGACTTTTACTGGCCTAATTTGGTCAATAACATTAATGGGATGTAATTTTTATATTCAAAGTCCCCAAATATTCACATCTTTCTCACCCAGACCAGACAATCTCTTGGGAAACTAAAATGTAATGCATCTTCTTAACAACAACAAATAGTATATTTCAAGTGTGAAACTACTTAAAGAATATTTATGATATTACATTTATATAATAATGTTATAATATATTTATATAATTATATAATAGTCCATAATAATCATATATAATATAATACATGCAAGTATATATTTTTAATTTTAGCATATATTAAGTAGAAAATTATATGGAGATATTTGCTTTTTATGTGATAATGACAATTGGAGGAGTATTATAGAGTATAGAGTGCTGAGTGACACTGTAGGAATGCCAATTTTATACTTAGTGGTATAACATTCTGCAATAATGATTATATTCCATGAAAAAAGGCAATCTGAATTCATTTGTGATGCTGTTAATAAGCAGCCGGGTGGCCGTTCACAAAGGACAGAAGAGGATTGACCTGTCATATGAAAGCAGTATGGTTTAATTAAAAATGGCCTGAATATTTTAGAAGAAATAAGTTAAATGTATGAGTATCTTTTAAAGTGATATTTGATGTCTCTCACCTGTCCCATGAAAGCCTTCCCTTACCAGGAAACTGGCACCGAGGGGAGGACATCCTATTGGGACTCTAGATGAGAGAACAATGGGTGAATAGCAATGTAGAAGGATCCAGTGGGTTCTAGAAACCTACAAGTAGAACATTATGATAGGCAGATTTGGGTCATGGGGTCCCGCTCAAACTAAGGCCCTAGCCAAGGACAATACAGGCCGAATAATTTAAACCCCTACCCTGATCTAGCCCATGGACAAGACAGTCTCCACACTTGAGTGGAGAGAGGGATTTGACTTTCTCAAGTACTCTGGTGCCTCACATCTGACTATGTCCCCTGGCAGGGGAGACCTAGTGGCACTCAGAGGAAGGACAGCAGGTCACTGAGAAGAGACTTGATACCCTATGAGCATATACAGAGGGAGGTAATCCCTCTGAGGAACAGTCATAGGGGAGGGGAATAAGGGGAAAATGGGAGGGAGGGGAGAATGGGAGGATACAAGGGATGGGATAACCATAGAGATGTAACAAGAATAAATTAATTTAAAAATAAAATAAAATAAAAAAAGTAAATAAAATAAAATAAAATAAAATTAAATACCTCAAAAAAAAAATAAATAAATAAAGTGATATTTGAAAAGTAATGTAAAATCACCCAAAAATAAAAGGAGTTTCTCTTAATCTTAAAATCTTAGTATATTTAATTTTATATAATCAAAGATGATTGCAGTAAATGAATATAGACAAAATATAAAATTACATCTAATGAATCCTTAATGCCTAAATCTTTCTGAAAACCAATATATTGATATTCATTGTGATAAAATAGCATTATCAGAGGGATAGCTAGATTTGAGGTATTGTCAAGTATTCATAGACAATATGTAATTTTTCTTCTAATTTTGGAATATTTTTAGATGAAAGTATCTGGACATTTATGTAGGACATGTTGAGTACACACATTGTGAGATGACAATATTTTTACCTCTTAGATTATATAAGATGATTTTATGAACTGGACTCACTCCTTCCTGGTTACTACTCAATTTACATAGCAGGAATATAGCCACAATTTTATAATTAATCTCAACTCATACAAAAATGTAAACTTTGGCTATTAGCTCTCATTCCTTTTATGCTTCTAAATAAATGAGAGGGTTTGCTTCAATTATTTGTCTCAAATATTTGTTCACTTTTAAGAAACTAAGACTTAAATAGTTTAAATTGTCCAAAACTAAAAAAAAAAAAAAACAGTTAAAATATTTAACTTCAGATTGTATAAATTCAGAGTATGTTTCTGCAAAATACTAGATAAGTATACACGAATCATTGTACCTCATAATCTAAAGTTTTATGTACATATTTGCAAATCACAATATGCATGATTATGTAACACATAAATTTGTAAATATATAAATATTTCACAGAACTCATTTATGTGTTTTTATTCATGGGTATAAATACTATTGTAACAGCAAACACGTAAAATGTATAGAAAAGCAATATAAGTGTTAGAGTTCAGTGAGAATTCATGCTGGTCAGTAGCATTTTTTTTTGTTACTTTTTAGTTTGTAGTTATGGCGATCAAACCTAGGGTGCTGAGCATAGCAGGAGAGCAGCTTAACACTAAGCTATATTCCAATATTTGCTGCTGACTGAAAATAATTTTCAAGGATGATTTTATTGGTGATAACTTTTTTCCAAAGACCTATGAATTCCCTAATAGAACAACCACAATGAAGTGATGTACCTGAAAATGAACCTTTACTATTTATGTTTTATGTTTATGCCTATGGAAGTATTGTATGCATCTGTGGTATCTTTAAATTTTTCTTCATAACTCATCAGTTTCAAAATATGTCAGCAAGATCCCAATATTATATTAAACTGTACTATTTCAGAGTAGATTATAATTGCCTCTGCTCAAATATGAGTTATAAAGAATTAATAATTTGTGTCTTTATTTCAACATAAGTCCAAATGTTTATACTTAGAGATCTGTAATAACTATTTGAAATATATTAGAAACCTGAAGACAATTAGCATGGCAGTGGCTTCAGCAAATGGACAATAGATGATTGCAATTATCTTGTATTCATAACAATAGCATAAAGCCTCTCATTTGTGTAGCTCTTAACTAACTCCAAACACCGTGTTAAACATTGCATGTATTGCATTTCATCTTTTTATTAGCCAGTAATGATTTGTTGACTGTATCATTTGTTGGAGGAAGTACTCAGTGTTTTAAGTACAGCATTGTGAGAGCTAGTGACATTATTGCCTTCTGAAATGAAGATTCTGCTAATCCTCAGAAAATTGGGGAATTAGGAATCATTCTCCCCGCCCCCTAGCTTCATAGCTGAGAACTCTTTCCTAAGGAAGAAAGTCACTTTTCAGATAACTTCGCAAGCCTACATTCAAGAAATTTAACTGCTAATTGCAGGCATTTAATAATTTTACTTTGATGAAAATAAGTTGACTATATAAATTAAGCCACTTCATCAAGAACATACAAATTTTAACTTTTATCCAAGGAACCCAAAAGTTATCCCAATATTTCATATGTTCATTCATTATATTTTGGCTTGTAATGTTTTATTTTTTGATAGTTTTGTGCATAATATTGTATTAACATGATTTCCAACATCCACTTCTCTTTTTAAATCCTTCTTTGTTGCTCCATTTTTTCCTCAAATATATGGCTCCTTTATTTTATTTGTTGTGTTATATACATACATACATATATACACACAAACATATATACACACACAAACACACACACACAAACATAACCACACAAATACACTCTCACAAAACTCTTCATCTATATTGGAGATCTGTGAGATTTTCTTCAACAAAATTGATATACCACTGATGTTATCATTGTTATGGTCTTATTTAAACATGCATGTAGTCGAAATTTCGTAAGTGCCAGTTCCCTGTTGTATACAGCAGACATAGTCTCACAGCAGGGTTCTTGGCCTCTCTGGTTCTCACAACCTTTCTGTCTTCAATCAAAACAATTTACAGTGATTCATTATCAATCAACCTCCCATATCATTCTTCAGAGAACCATGAAACAATGCCCTAATATTCATACAGCGCCACACATAATCCCAGAAAACCAAAGCAGTGCTGTTGGGATTACCACACCAGACTTCAGGGTATATTAAATAGATATTGTAATGAAACCAGCATGGTAATTACAAAAAAACAAAAAATCCAAAACAACAACAACAACAAAAACCAAACCAGATGTGTAGACAATGAAACAAAATAGAAGATCCAAACACAAGTGAATGTATATGCAATTGCCTAATAATGGACAAGGATGTCAAGAATATACACTAGAGAAAATATATTCCTCCTCAGAAAATAATTTTTTGCAAATTGGATATCACCGAGAGTTGAATAAACACACCACACACACACACACACACACACACACACACACACACACACTCACACACACACACACACACACACACACATCACTGCTAACAAATATCAACTACAACTATATCAAAACCTCAGTCTGAAACCTGAAACAATGAAACATCTAAAAAGTGTTTCCCAAACTTCCTAATTCTGACTTCCTTTAATATAACTCTTCATGGTGTGGTGAACCCCAACCATAAAATATTTTATCGTTACTTCAATACTCCGATTTTGATACTGTTATGAATCATTGTAAATATCTAATGTAAACATATCTGATACATGACCCCAGCGAGTTCATGGCCTACAGGTTGAGAAGCACTCCTCTAGAAAGAAACGCGGATAGTAAGTACTCTACAGACTGCAGGTGTAGGAAAGGGCTTTTTGACTAGGACCTCATTTGCCCAGATATGAAAGGAAACCATCAACAGGTAGATAAACCTAATAAACCAAAGAATGAAGACAAGATGGGTAAACTGACAGAGAATTGTTGCCAGCTATGTATCTGACAGAGGATTAATATCTAAAAGCCATAAGGAACAAAAAGTAAAATATCAATAACTATAGACCCAACTAAATAATAGGCTATGGATATGAACCCAGAAGAAATAAAACTGCTTAGAAGCACCTCAAAAAGTACTCGTAATCTTTAGCAATTATGGGGATGAAAGTCAAGACAACTTTGATATTTCATTTTTCCTCAGTCAGAGTGGCTAAAATCAAGAAAAAAAAAGTGAAAACAAATAGTGGTGAGAATGTGGGAAAAATACACCATCATCCTTTGGTAGTGGTATTTCAAACTGTTGCATACAATCTGGATAGAAGTGTAGAGAATACTCAAAATGCTTAATTTGGCAATATGTATAACAGCCAATACAGTAGCCAGGCTGATTTTGTCCAAGAATGGTAGGCTATTAAAAAAAAAAGAGAGATGTGGCTTGAGGGATTCTCAGTGGTTAAGAGCACTAGTTGATCTTCCAGATGACCTGAGTTTGATTATCAGCATCCACATGGCAGTTCCCAACTATTGTAACTCCAGTTCTATGGAACACATGGCCTCCAATGAGATTCGCTTCTCAACTGAGGCACAGAAACACATGCATGGATAACATCCATAAACATAACATATTTTTTTTAGTTTAAAGAAAATTCCATTATTATCTTAAAATGCTACAAAACAAAATTTGATAGCATTCAACATTATTCATTACTCTTAATATTTCAGAAAACAAGGAATGAAAGGAATAATCTCAATCTGATACATGCAGTATAAAACATCTCACATAATAAATGTAAATTGTTAGTCCTGACATTCCTTAAAATTTTTCCCATAAAAATTATTATTACATCATTTCATAGTTTCCTTTTTAAAATTTTTTATTAATTTATTCTTGTTACATCTCAATGGTTATCGCATCCCTTGTATCCTCCCATTCTTCCCTCCCTCCCATTTTCCCCTTATTCCCCTCCCCTATGACTGTTCCTGAGGGGGATTTCCTCCCCTTTTATATGCTCATAGGGTATCAAGTCTCTTCTTGGTAACCTGCTATCCTTCCTCTGAGTGCCACCAGGTCATACTTTCATTTTGTATTTCCAACCACACTATCTTCCCCAACATTATTTTCCTTGCTAAATTCATAGCCTCTTTTTCCTAAAATTTGTCATGTTGTGTTTATAAATGTAATATATTGTTACATGAAATATATACTATTATATACACACATTATGTATATAAATACACAATCTACAAACACACATACACACACTCACACCCACAAACACTATATATATATGATTTCAGGGTTTCCCAGGTTGACATTGGTTGACCAATAGGGTTTCACTCTGGGGAAAACTATTTGTTGGGCTTTCAATGGCTCTATTGCATAATATTCTTTGCCTAGGGGTAAAAATCCAAGATATATTTCTCCCTTCCACTTTAGCATATCTATCATTGCTGTCTTTGTTCAGATCTTGTTAAGGCAGCCATGCTTTTCAAGAATCATGCCTGAAATTTCTGATAATTCCAGGAGATACAGTGTCCTGGTTCTCTGTCTCTTAAAATCGTTCTTCCTCCTTCTCCATGATTTTCCCAGAGCCTTAGGTGAAGGAGTTGAGTTGTTGATTTATCAGTGGTCTTATCAGGGCATAAGTAATCCTCTAAGATCACTAACCCTGGGCAGTGGACTAGATTTCCAGCACCGTGCTTGATTTCCTTCCTGTGTAGTTGGCCTTAAGTCCCTTTAGAGAACTGACCTTTACTTCCATGATTGCTACTGTTTCAACTTTAGGAATCTTCCCATACTGTTGGTTGCTCTTGTTCACAGATTTCACAGATAGTTGAGGCTAGTGCTTGGGTTCCTTCCCAGGAATCCTTCATATAGAACCCTCCAGTACTGTAAAGGTCGTCCTCAGGGTTTAGTTTTTCAGGTAAAATCCAGCTTGCCTCTTCTAAGTCCTATCCTCAAAAGAAGTATGTATTCATCAATATGAACTTAGCTTCAAGGGAGACAGCAGTAGTCTGTATTGATTTTGGAATATCTTAGATTCTCATGACCTACTGAAGGACTTTCTCAGACCTGCCAGCAGTTTAAATAAAAACATGCGGCATTTTATATAATTTAAAGGTTATGTCTTTTGCTAGGGCAGACTCCAGGGGTTTCTTTTTGTACTCTGTCGCTCCGGGTATCCAAGCGCCATAAGCTTCACTGAGGTTTCAGCGTTACAGCTCTCCTAGCTCAGAGCTATGTCAATGACACAGCAACCCTTGGACCATATTTAGTGAAACAGCTTATGCCTGTTTATTTGAGGTGGACATGGATTATGTAAACCTTGGGAATGGGATGGAATTTCCAGGGTGTGTTAACCTTACTAGTTGCTTTTCAAGGTATTGGAGTACCTCATTTACATGAAGAGGCATTCCAGGTGCTAAGCGACATCACTGTCTATGAATAACTTGAGAATTGTGGAGTTAGGCTTGCCAGGCTACTTGTCAGCGGAATACAGGCACAGACCAGGGAAGGGGCGGTCCTATTAGCCCTCGGCTCAGGATGAGATTTTTAGTCTCAAGTTTGAGGTGTTTCGGGTTTGAACACATCTGAGATTACACTCTAGCTCCATGCCTGTCGTCACCGCAGTCGCCCAGCATACATACCCCCCGCTCTCATAGGTTCCATTTAAATTGTTTTTTAATTTTTTAAATTAATTTATTCATATTACATCTCAATTGTTAGCCCATCCCTTGTATCCTCCCTTTCTTTCCTCCCTCCCGCTTCCCCCCCTACTCCCTTCCCCTATGTCTGTGACTGAGGGGGACCTCCTCCCCCTGTATATGCTCCTAGGGTATCGAGTCTCTTCTTGGTGACTTATTATCCTTCCTCTGAGTGCCACCAGGCCTCCCCATCCAAGGGTCATGGTCCAATATGGGGCACCAGAGTTTGTGTGAAAGTCAGATCTCCTTCTCCACTTAATGGTGGAGAATGTCCTGTCCATCGACTAGACTGGGTAGGGGTTCGACGTTTACTGCCTATATTTTCCTTGGCTGGTGCCATAGTTTGAGGAGGACCCCATGGCCCAGACCCGCCTGTAGTTTTCTAGGACCCCCTGGATCCTTCTATTTCCTCATTCTCCCCGGCTTCTCACACCTAAAGTCTCAATAGGATGTCCTCCCCTCTGACCCACTTCCCTGGTATGTAAAATTTTTCATGGGGGCGTACCCCTTGGACTAGTGTCTCCATATAAGTGAGTATATACCATTTGACTCTTTTTGCTTCTGGGTGAACTCACTCATTATGATAATTTCTAGTTCAATCCATTTGTCCACAAATTTCGGAAATTCCTTGTTTTTAATAGCTGAGTAGTATTCCATAGTGTAAATGTACCACAGTTTCTTTATCCATTCTTCTACTGAGGGACACGTAGGCTGTTTCCATGTTCTGGCTATTATGAATAACTCAACTGACACCCCATGCTGGCGAGGATGTGGAGAGAGAGGAACACTCCTTCATTGCTGGTGGGAATGCAAACTAGTACAACTACTTTGGAAATCTATCTGGCGCTTTTTCAGAAAAATGGGAATAGGGCTTCCTCAAGACCCAGCTATTCCACTCCTTGGAATATACCCAGAAGATGCACTACCACACAACAGGGACATATGCTCAACCAGGTACCATTTAAATTTACCCAACGATTGGAACCTATGGTCCACCATGTGGCTAGCTCTTTTATTTCTATGGTTCTCCTCCCGCAAACCTGTTCCCTTCTTTGCCTGTTTCTTAATATCAACATTTGCTTCCTTCTCCCTGAATCTCTGCCTCTGTCTTTCTGTCTCTCTGCCTCTGTCTCTCTGTCTCAGTCTCTCTGTCTCTCTCTGTCTCTGTCTCTCTCTCTCTCTCTTTCTCTGTTCCATATGCCCTTGTTCTGCCATCAACTTCCTTTCCCATATATTAGTGTCAGCAGTTTATTACAACCAATTAACAGTGAAACAATGCCAGAAGATCTCTTTCGTTACCTAAGGCATTGAGAAGGTGTTCCTATAGGAAGCCACTCATGGGTCATTGAGATTTCAGCACCACAATCCTGCCAGCACTTAGCGCTCTGCTGGTCCAGAGTTAATAAGTGAAATTACAGAGACAGATTTTCATACACTGTGAAGGAAATTCGGCCTAACAATATCCAACATATGAAAGAATGGTTTTCAGGCTTGGGCCTGGGTTTCTTGTCACCTTGCATATGGCTCTTGGGAGGAGAAATGACAACCAAGTGTCATAACTTCATTTAAATTATATATGCAAATATATACCTTTATGTTTTATGTGATTTTGGAATAATAAACATAAATGGATATGGCCTTTTAAAGAGTTGACATTTTTCCCTCATGCCTACCACTTTCCCTGCATTGACCTCTAACATGCTCCCAAATTAAAGAACGACTCAGTTTTGTGCTGCCACTTTCAATTCATTTATGTTCATCTATTCCTTCCTCTAACACTGTCCCAAAGGGAAGAAAGAAAATTCTTATTGCCCACAAATATTTATGTGTTAGTCGTAACTCACTTAAAATCAATATAGTGCTTCAGCAAGTTTGCAGGATGGAATTCAAAATATGCAAAACAATTTAATTTTTTTAGAGATATAACCTATAGAAGAAAATTAAACTTAAAACAATGTTATTTAACATAACATACTGCAACACAATAATTTCTGCAAGTGACAACTGAGTATTCCTTGAGTGAAATTAATGAAAAAGTAAGAATATTGATGTACATTCCATGGTTATGAAGTGAAAAACTGGGTATCACAAATATTTTTAAATTACTTTTAGATTTACTACATCTTCCTAAAAAATTCCAACAGGAGATTTTGATGAATTCCACAGATAGCTGGTATTTGTTACCAACATGCCAAATGTTAATAATAGGCATTGCACTTTTCCTTGAAGACTAGCAAAGGACAGAGGTGCAGCCTATCAGACATCGAGTCTTAAATATTGTATTTCAGGGGAGAGGTAGCATGCTCTCTGTGAAGGAATAGTGAATAGCTAGAACAGAAGAAAAAGCAAAAGCAGAAGGAGACACATGAATACATAGACAACTCTTCCTCCATGATTGAGACAGTACATTGCAGGAAATTCTACTAGCAGTGACAGGTGATTCCAGAAAAATCATTTGTTCATAATGGTGTCACTTGACCTCACTGTGTCTCGAAAATGAATCTCAATAAATTATGAGTTTAGCTAATAGCTTCAAAATTACTCTAATGTAGATTTATATGTAGTATAAGTTTGAATGTATTACTACATATAATGTAGTGATATGTTTGTCATAAAATATGGCAGTGTTTCTTAAATGTGTCAAAGCAACAGCCATAAAACTAAGAACTTATTTTCACAATAGGCCAACATGAAATTATTACAAGTATAACTGAGAATATAGTTTCAATGCAATTGTCAGTAAAGTAATATTTAGAAGATTCCTAATGGTCTCTAAAAAATAAAAATTTTAGAAAATGATTCAAGTAGAAATGGGCTCTGATCAGACATCTGTGTCGGATGTAAATTAAAAATGTCCACCTGATACTTAATATAGAAAATGTAGAGTTAGCGTAAGAGTACTCAATAGACTCATTGCAGTATAAAGCTTGACAACTCAAGTTCAGACAAAGATGTTGAATGCCATGAGCTTGCTAATGATGCAGTGGTGATACTGGCTTTGGATTCATATTCACCTCGATTCTAAATATTAAAATGTACATGTTTTGTAGACCATCATTCATCCTTTTTGGTTTAGAGCCAGGACAAACACATAGAAGTTACACATAACGGAATATCCTTAGCAATACCTTTTTAGGTAAATTAAATTACCATAAATGTAAATATTGGAATACTACACATTAATGAAATGAAAAAAATTTAATGGCTGAAAACAATGTGTGTGATGCTGTAAGAATAGTATTGCTGTCAGACACAAGACACTCAATGCTTTATGATAGCATTATAAATGTTACAAAAAGTAATGGTGAAGTTTAGGATTTTATTTTTAATATATAACTAGTATAAAAGAAATAGAATAAAACGCTCTTCATAAAATTAAGACGTCCTTAGACACTGGCATTAAGTAGTTATTGAGAGGCAATATCAGGATTACATCAGTGTATTGAATTGGTGGGTAACTACTAACCCATTCATAGCAAATTGTACTATTTGCTGTTTGTTTGTTTTGTATGTGAGGATATTTCCCTATAGAAATGATTAAAAGTTTTTTCTCTGTTAGGGTTTTTCTCCATAAATATTTAATGTATTCTGAGGGTGGAAGAAAAGGGAAGGATAAGCAATAATACCAGGCCGAGGGCACCAGAACTGTGGTCAAGGTCACATTTGTAAGTGGTGACTGGCGAACCAAGGGGAATTCTGACAATCACAGTAAGCCATTTGTGTGTGCAACTCTACAGAGACAAAATGCTTGCTCTAGACACACCACACAGAGAACCCAGTAATCAAATATATTTTTAGGATTTCAGTGATGGAGAGTTTAGTATACTCAAGTGGGAGCAATGAAGGGAGCCTTGGAAGAAGGGAGATGAAAATGAAAATTATTTAGGTAGATTCAAGCTTTCTACACTGCTGGGAGTCATCTTGACACAGTAGCATGCCTATTTTGCTTACCTGGTTTCTCTAAGTAAAGACCTCTCATGCATCATTTCCCAGCAGCAAACAAAGCCCTCATTAGGAGAATTAATTGACTCTACTGACCAATTGCTTTACTTGATTTCTAAGTCTGTTCTGTAGATGGAGTGATGTGATGATAAAAGTATAGGTGGAAGTTTCAGTGCTTGCTAGAGTTGTTCAACATGAAAGCTCTTTTGGGGGGAAAAGGAACTTTAATGTCAAATAAAAAATATTAGCAAAGATTGTTCAAATCTTAAATGAGCCTTTAGATACAAATCTGGTTATGTTCATCCATTCTTCTGTTGAAGGACATTTGGGTTGTTTCCAAATTCTAGCTGTTATGAAAAAAGTTGCTATGAACATAGTTGAGTAAATGTCCTTGTTTTATGGTAGAGCATCTTTTGGGTGTATGTCCAGGAGTAGTATAGCTGGGTCTTGATGAAGCACTATTCCAAACTTTCTGAGAAAGAACCAGATTGATTTGCAAAGTGAATGTATAAGTTTGCACTCCCATCAGCAATGGAGGAGTGCTCCCATTTCTCCACATCCTCATCAGCATATGCTATCACTTGAGTTTTTGATCTTAGTCACTTTGATAGGTGTAAGATGGAATCTCAGAGTCATTTTGATTTGCATTTCCCTGATGTATGTTCACTGAACATTTCTTTAAGTGTTTTTCATCATTCCATGTTCCACTGTTGAGATATCTCTGTTTCAGAAGTATTTACAATAATATTACAATGTAAGAAAGCAGCTGAACATGTTGGACACACCTTTAATACCAGAACTTAGAGAGGCAGAGACAGGTGGATTGCTGTGAGTTTGAGGCCATTGTGGTCTACAAAGTGAGCCTCAGATGGCCAAGGCTACACAGAGAAATCCTGTCTCAATAAACCAAAATAAATAAACAAAATAGAATGCAATAAGGCACACAAGGAAAAGAAGAAATAATTCCAATGAAGAGATGGTTTCAGAATTTCTGACATGTAGTAATTAGATTCAAACATTTAATAACTACAATATGAGACCATATAAATGTGTAATGTCTCATATATATCAGTGTGTGGTAAATTTTAGCAAGCTTTTATTGGCAAGACTACTATTTAAAGCTCATTGGTTCCCATTTTGATCATTATTCTATTTACCAAAACAATTGGTAGAAGAAATCTTCAAGTCTGAAATCTTTGAACTGATAGCACATTATACTGTGAAAGCATTTTACATTATGTATTATATTACATAATACATACTTATTACATTACGTATACAACATATATTTGTTGTATACTAAAAAAGCAGTTCACTATATGTGTGAAAATAGCATGCATTTGTACATTCTTAAAGCTTATTAATGCATATTTTACTATAGAATATTAAATGTAAACTTTAAGAAAAACTCAATATAAATCAAATTACTTAGAATTCACTAAAGGTAAATTGAAATATGAAATGAAAAATACTTTTAACAAAAATTGTAAGTAAATATGTTTATATTTATTGGTTTGTAAATTGTTGAGGTCAGAATTAATGCCTTTCATTTGCTGTACACATTGTAATAGCATGTAAGTCATTGTCCTCAATATGATTCTTCCATATTACAGAGGTAGGTAATATTTACCTAAGGAAAGCAACAGAATGTTTTGGAGGGGGTGTTAAACCTACATAATTTTCTATGAACCTTCAGACAAGATACTGAGAATTTGCCATTTGGAATGTTCAGTTAAACCTTTCCTGAAGTTCACACAATCAAGCACAGAAAATGATAACAGTATTTCATTCATGTGTATTTTAACATTTCTTAAAAATTTTAATATGCTAAATATATATATACACCACTGAAATTAAATTGTGGGCTTAGGTACCTTTCAGAAAACTCTTATTTAAATTTTGACCAAGCTCTTCATGTATTTAAAATAAATCATTCATACAAAGCTTCAGGAACCAATTTTATTGTATTAAATCCTAGAACAACATGCTTGATGAAATATCAAAAAGTCTCATCCCATCACTGAAAACAACACTGTGCAAAGGACAAGTTATTTGGAGAGCTATTCTAGAAAGAACTCCAACACCAGCAGTGATTATTATGCACAGCAGGTATAAATGAATTATTTATCAAATATGTTTTCATTATTTCTCAGTGAAAACATTGAAGATCTTCTTTCCAAGCACTCAGTTTCAACAATCATTTGTACACAGAGCAGGTCTTTACTTAGACAAATATTTATGGATATGCTTTCATATGAAAAATGAAAGAGCTATTGCAAACACAAACATTGTACCGTATTTTGAAAGCACAAAGTGAATAATTACTAAATAATTATGCCATTTGATAAACAGTTTTCTTCATTGTGCACTTTACTCCATTATATATTTTAACATTTGGTACATTTTAAAGGTTTTTTTTTTATTACTCCCTATCTCTAAAGAATAAATTATTAATCTAAAAATCACAAGCCATTTATGGTCTGCAGCATTACTAGTATTGTAATGATGAAATCAAAATTTTCTGATACATATATAAGACAAAAATGTGATCATGGAAACAAGAATTTTAATAATTCAGAAGAGTGAATTATACCTATACATATAAATTGATGGTAAGATACCTGTTAGTACAGAAAACTCAGGGATAAAGGTTTATTCAAAGTTGCATGTTCAAGCATGCACACACACACACACACACACACATACACACACACACACACACACACACAGCATCACCACCAGCACCAGCACCACCACCACCAGCACCACCATGTTATTTTGTCCTTATTATAATAAACATTATGATTATTGTTATATTATTATTATTAATCCTTTATTTTCTTTCTTTTGTGTTTTTAGGCATAAAATCTCTCTGTAAAGGCCCAGCTCTCCTAGAGCTCACACTATGCCAAGCTAGCCTCAAACTCACAAAGATCTGCAGCCTCTGCCTCGTGAGTGCTATTATTATTGGCATGTGTGACCACTGCCTAAGGGATAGGCTAACCATTTTTTGTTAGATTTTTCAATGGACAAGACTATAGTTGAGGAAATCTTGTTTGATGCATCTACATTACTATAATAGCAGTTAAATTCTTTGCCTAACTTTTTCCAAGGCATGAATAAATTATTTTGGGCTGCTATTTTCCTTAAGTGGAATACTCAATTTTTTAATTTCCTTCTGTACTTCTTCTACCGTCTACTTTCTCACACTTCCTGCTCCAGTTAGTCCCCTTTGTCCTCATATGGTTATTATTTGATTTAATGATAGAATATTCATGTCTACAGTATTGATCTCACTTTCCCTTACATATATTGATATTTCATGTGTAACTGTAAAAGACAGAAGAGATGTAGAATTACACCTGGAGGGCACAGGAACGCCACAAAAAGGCCAACAAATTTGCCGTAGGGGGTTGTGGGTGCTGCAGAGACTCATGCACCAACCAAAGACCATGGATGGTGTGGACCTAGACCCCTGCTCAGATGTATACTATAGGCTGCACTGTCTCCATGTGAGTGCCACAATATGGGGAGTAGGGACTGCTTCTGACATGGACTCAGTTACCTACTACTCATTGTTCATTTCCCCCTGGTGGGGCAACCTTGCCAGGCCACAGAAGAAGAGGACATAGGCAGTGCAGATGATACTTGATAGGCTGAGGTCAGATGGTAGGGGAGGAGGGCCCCCCTGTCTGAAGACTAATGGAGGCAGGGAGGGAAGAAGAGGAAAGGAGGGTGGATCAGAGAGAAGAAGACTTCAACAGGGATGCAAAGCGAATACATGAAACGTTTGTAACAATAAAATTTTAAATGAAAACACTGAATATCTTTCTGTCTGAAAGTGACAATATATTATATCCACTATTCTATATAATAATTTTCAAATCTAAGAATATTTTATAATAATTCACAAATAAGGAAATATTATGAATGACTATAAAAATCCTATTATATTTAATGTTGTACTTTTACTTTAAATGATTTTAGAATCTTGAGAATTTACACTGGAAGCACATAGATAAGAATGTCTAAAAATATGAGATTAACTGGGAAAGTATGTGTGATGTATCCTAGAGAAGTTAAGCATAGTTCACTTAATCAGAGCTTTCAATTTAAGGCATATTTTGTAATGTCAAAAGTACTTATCTATATTACAGAGAGGAGTATGCATTCCAACCCGTGGTATTAAAGTAAAAGAATAAGATAGAGTTTTCTAAAGTGGGAGTAATTACTTTTTATCACATACTACTACAGAATAGTGTGCTAAAATTCTTCCACAATGATAAGTCCTTTGCATGTAGGTTGGGAAAATGGAATCTATCTTCTTATATACAGTCCTGTCAAATACAGAGGAATAGATGAGGTTGGACTAAAATGCTTTATAACTAGCTACCACTCATAAAATGTATAATTTGGTATGTCATTGTGATACATCATACTCCATGTGAGAATGGAGCAAAGCTAACCTTGGTCAAGAAGAATAATTTGTACATGCAACTGTACCAGCATATAGGCTACACTGGGCTACACTGTAATGTCTTTTTTATATACCACCTTCATGATCCTCCTACAATCTGTTCTTCTTTTAATTTGACTTACTACTCTGGGTTGTGCATTTTAATATTCAGTTCCTTAGGCTATTTGTTTATTGTGATTAGTGTTGTTTTCATATTTCTAATTCCTTTGATATGTCATCAACTCCTTTTTTGCTTCTTAACTTATTTATATAAAGCCATCTCCATCAATAACTAAAATAGTAATAAAATTATGAGTTATAAGAAAAATAGTAAAATTATCTTACCATTTTGTTTACTGAATTTGAATAGCTAAAGAAATTTGAAAGACTGTAGAAGAATTCAGATTTGGTCATTTACTCTCAAGAAAATTAGTGGTCCTGAAGTCTAAATAAGTAACAGATAAGGAAAAGGATGTCCTTGAGCCAAACCTAGTTTCCTCTCTGTAAAAGACCAATAACACTTATGAGCAACTCCCAATGAAAATAAACATTTGTAGACCAAGAGAGTAAATAGATAGATGTTTTAACTTATAGAGATGAGATATGATAGATATTCATCTCCATTCAGAAATTTGGACCCAACAAGGCAGGAAAGATGTGTACGTCAAATTTGCCAAATACAAATGACCAAATCGTTATGAATGTAACATTTATATAATTCCTGATGGACTCATGGTTCTTCCTGCTGTATGTAAGGTTATATTACTAATGTGTAATAATATAAATGTATATGTTTAAAAAGAAACATAATAAGAAAAGAATAAAATGAATAAAAGAAGTAACAGATAAGATTTGTACTTTACAACTTGAGTTAACACCTGATGATTTAAACTAGAAAATCCACTGGTCACACTTATTGACTCAGTTTTGTAATGTAAAGTTCTAATAAATAACAAAATTGGGTCAGTCATTTGTTGGCCATTGCCTGAATCTCTGCTCCATCTTTACTCCTGCAAATCCTATAGGCATGCCAAATTTTGGTTCAAAGGTTTTGTTTGCAGATTGGTGTTCCCTCCTTCCATTGGGAGTACGGCGTGGCTGTAGGAAGTCACCATTTCTAGCTCCATATAACCCACTGCTAAGAGTCTCAGGTAGGGTCAGCCCCTTAGACTCCTGGGAACCTCCCTAAACCCAGGCCTCCTGCTCATCCCAGAGATGCCCCCCATAACGATTTCATTTCTCTCTACCAGTCTCCCCTACTTGATCTCCCTACACATGATCCTATTGCATCCCTCCCTACTCACACCTGTGTCACCCAATTCCCTCCCTCCATGTACTTGGATGTCTGTTTTATTTCACCCTCTGAGTGAGATTCCAGGATCCTCCTTTGTACCTTGCTTGTTACTTAGCATATTTGGATCTCTGTTATGTAGCATGGCTATCCTGCACTTTAGGGCTAATATCTAGTTATAAGTGAGTACATATCATGTGTGTCTTTGGGATTTGGGTTACCTAGGTCATGATGATATTTTCTACTTCATTTTCTTGCAAATTTCATGATGTATTTGTTTTTAATACCTGTGTAGCATTCCATTGTGTGATACCTGTGGGGAGTAGGGGCTCCTGTCCTCTGAGGAAAAGGAGACAGAGGAATCTTGGAGGGGGTAAGAGGGAAGGACTGGAGGAAGGGAGAGAAGGGGGCTTCAATCAGTATGTAACATGACTAAATAAATAAATGTAAATGTATCAAGATTAAAGTGTATGAAGAAATCTGTCACCAATAACGCATTTAAGAAATGAGCAGCCCTGGAGATGCTTGGTCTATAAATGCACTTACAAACCCGTTGGCTTGAGATTGATCCCTGGCACCCATATGGTAGAAAGGAAGCAGCAATTTCTGCACGTTGTCCTCTGACTCCACATAGGCAGCTCTCAATATTATCAACATGGAATGATGAATAAGTCAATGTAAAAAGTAAAAAAAACAAAACAAAACAAAACAAAAACCACTACAATGATTACTAGTCCCATACCATCCGATTTTCATTAGAGAGCAGAAATGCAGTTGAGTATGAAAATAATGTTGCTTATGAAAGTTATTTTTTAACCTTTGCTGTAAGTAATGAGCTCTTTAGCATTGTTTTCAGATGGTTCCATGATTTCACTGGTGTTAAACAGATTAAATTCAGGAGCAGAATTCATTTGGCATAAATGAATAAAACTACTGTTTAACGCAAAATTATATATATATATATATATATATATATATATATTTCCATGAAAACTAGCAACTATGAAACTTTAGGTTTTTTTTTTTTTTCATTTTTTCTCAAACTTTAGTTCCCTGTAAGGAGACGATAATTAATTAGTGTCTACAGCAGTAGGAAGCAGAAAGGAAACCAGTTGTCAGGATAAGGTACAGGATAAGAGAAGCATTTCTTCATTTCACAGTGGCAGGCTCTAATCTAAGCAAGTAGATAAAGGCCTCATTTCCCAGAAGACAATTGGGTTTCCCACATGAGGAGGAAATGTGGGCTTTTTGAATCAGTTGGTAATTAAGTAATAAGACTTTGTCATACAGTTTATATAGCAGCTCAGAAAAGAAGCCTAGATAATGCTCAGGTTATTCATTGTGGCTTCCTTAATGTATGGGAGAGAGTGGGCTGTGGCTGTGGGTGTGGTGAGGGAGCCATACTACATCCCTCTAAATGGGAACAGGACCTACATCACCATCATTTTAATGCTGCTATGTGAGAGAAGACAATTAAAGTAAATTTGTTAGATTTTTCGGAGCTGAAAAGTCTGTCAAGGCATTGGTTAAGTAATCCAAATGGAGTTAGAAATTAGATCAGTAATTTCCCAGAAGGGTGAGAAAAACAAATAAATGGAAAGCCCTGTACTTTGACTCTGGGTTATGCTGCCTCTTGGCAATGACAGAAGGCAAAATGAGACCTTAGGTTGGTACTCATCTTTACAGATGTTTGAAATTCTGATCCTTCTTCTTCCAAAACCAAACCACAACGCAAAAACAACAGCAAAGCAAATAGCAAAAGTAGAGGTGCTCAGCAGTCATAAATAGTATGACTTTTGAGAGCATGGCACAAATCGGTTAGATGTATACAATTAAGGGAATTTGCCATCATTTCCTTCCTATGTATATATGCACAAAACTTGATAATTGATCAATAATATTTTTTTACTTAATTATGTGAAATAGTCTAAGAAATCTCATTCTCTGTACAGAATTCTACTCTTGAGAATAATAATTAGTGTTTTATTTACAAGCTTTATATATGTTTAGGAATGTATTGTTTTGTTGTGATATTAGATAAGTCTTTTAAATGGATCCTGATGTTGACTGCTAAAATCATAAGCTCCAGTGTGATGGGATATAAATAGTTTAAAGGAATAAAGACAGTGCTAACTGGTTGTTGGATTAGACAAAATTAGGTATGTAAATAGAATTTCTGTGACACTATTCAAGATTAATAGAAACAAACAAAATTGAGCAAACAACTACTGTTCTTTGTAATTTAAATATCAGAAAATAAACTATTAGCATTTCTGACAAATATTTGCGCTTCACCAGTTTGTCTAGACTAAATTGAAATAGACTGAATGGTATCAGGGAAGAAACATGATTGGGACTATAGTATTGTTTTAGGTGAGTAAGCAAACATGATCTGATGTAAATTTTGAAAGGATCAGAAGATTGTAAAACAAGATAATATATAGACATACAGAAATGTCCATAGCTCATTTTATTGAAAAAAAACCAAAACTATGTATATTACCTTGTTTGTGTGTATATATGAATACAACCATACATACATACATACATGCATGGATACAAGATATATTGACAACTATAGAAATGTCTGATCAATACGGGAGAATTTTACATCTCATCTATATGTATATATGTACATTATCTACATCAATAATATTCTAATATCAAGTGATATTTACAACATAATATTATAATGACATAAGTTTATTATTACAGTTTCCACCTGAATCTAGGAGAGTACCACAATGTACAGTGAATATTTTCTTATAAAAGCACAAATTGTTTTTGTATATTGTACAGGAATTGTGTGTATATTTTCCCCTTACAAAATAGTCAAAATAATTCAGTGAACTCTGTTAACATTCACTTTCTTTCTCTGTTAACATTCTTTCTTATAAAACACACATAAGTACATACATGCACACACATTTTTAAAAAAATCCTAAAACGTAGAATATTTTTAGCATTTTTCCAAGTGAAAATAAAGTTGCTGCAAATACGTGAGAGATTTATTTCCTCTTTTCAGGAAAACCAATGGGTTGTGGTGACTTCCTGAAATGAAGGATTTCATCGTTTTTCTGTACATCACTATGGTTTCTTTATGGTTGTGCTTATTTTCTCCTCTGTGGCTCATTCCTTCCACAAACTATTTTTAGTATGCTAATTGATTTCCAGCCTCAATGAACTTCCCTAGTTACTCAACTATCATTAAGACTAGAACCATCCCAATCAACAACCAGAACACACTGCAGTTGATGAGAACTGTACATGTGTAATGGCACACTGCTTGCTTTTTACTCAATATTTGGCTCTATTTATGTTAATGGTTAATATACAGATTTTATTTTTATATTTGCGTGTGTGTTTGCACATGCGTGTGCACATGTGAATGGTGACACATACAAATATGTGTGCCAGAGAGTGGATATGGAGAGCAAGGAGCCACCCAATGGACCATATTCTCTTTTCCCATCCTGTGGGTCCCAAGGATCAAACTAAGGTCACAGCTTTACTTGAAGATTCTCTTACCAACTGAGGCATTTTCCTAGTGTGAATAAACAGCTTTCAGTTTGTCTGTTGTAAGGCTGTCCTGCTTCTTTGTGTACAATACACATCCATTGTTACAGCCGAGATTATTCCAATTGTGCAGCATGCTGAGAGATATAAGAATGATATAATGGTGCTTTGTTTATTAAAGAAATAAACATACGGTAGATTTTGTTATTATTTTTTAAAAAATAACTTATGTGTCCATGAGATGTGGTAAACTAGATATGTTAGGAACAGATTGTTCAATGTACATGTGACCACTATGAAAGAATAACTAGCTATCTAGTGTCACTATTACTTCCCCAAATGTTCTTTAATATAGTTGTTCATCATGATATATCCCTTTGCTGCAATTTTTGATCAACTATAAAAAACTAAAGGAAAACTAAGGTGGCATATATATAAATATAAATTCGATGTGCTAACATGTCACTCATAGCATAATAAGCTGGAGTGGATGACAGTTCTCTCACCAGCTGCTTGACATCTGAACAGCTGCCAATGCCGTAGGAAATGTCACACCATCAGATATAGGCCCTGAGTGTGTGCGTAGCAAAAATGTATCTGGTAGAGGCCAGCACCCCAGGCCATGACTAACACCCCAGGCCCCATCATCCCATAAGCCTGAAGCCTGGGTTGAGCTGTCAGCTTAATAAATGAATAGCCTCTTTATTTTGATCAGCATTGTCAAGGCTTATTTGAAAAGGGGACTCTGATTTCTCTCACAGTATAGCCCAGCCAAAGTCAATTGGTACAATTTCAAGGTGAATTTATTCATTCTTTATAAAGTTCTGTGCACGAATATATCAAGACAGTTGAATAAATTGAAATAAATAGAGTTGGAGTTACATATTCTCTCAGTAATTGAAATAGTTTCCCCCCAATATATTTATAGTAATAATTCTACCTTTATGAAACCTAGTCTAGCTACAGAAAGGAAAGCATAGAATTACCATTTTGATAACATATTTGGAAAATGCAATTGGGACTAATATCCTGATAAGGGCACCTGAATGTTGTCCTTGCCTTTAACCATACCACGTTAAACTTTGAGGAAAACACAGTTTTAGTATTTGCTAAAGATGCCTGATTAGCACCATTGAAGTACAAATACTTACTTTGAATATGGTCATTTCTACTTCCAAATGACCAAACACTTGCTATTTTTGTCTGTTTAGGTATTTTGAATGTGAGTTACACATAGGACATTTAGGTAAAAAAAAAAAATCATCTGTGCTGATATCCCTTAGAAGAGAAACAATCTTGGTATTTGATGTAAAATTAATATAATGCACGTGACCTCAGATATTGCCATTATCATTTTAATAATATACAGTAGTTTTAGCTCACAGGGGAGCATTGTTTTGACTGCTATTTTTTATTTTATATGAGACAGACTGTGGGGGAAGGGTTACTGTAAGAGAAAGACTTACCTCCTGATTGAAAAAGAAATCTCACTAAAAAATTCTGCACTTGATGGAGGGTGAATTAATCTTGAACATTCACTCATACTGCCTGCTGTTTTAAAAGAGATTTTTAATGTAACAAATATGTTATCCATGAAATTTGGTTGTCTATAAAGCCATGCATATGCCTTGGGAAATGCTGTAGTCTGAAGACTGGAGGGAAAAATACTCTTTGACTTGATAATGAAGAACACCTGGGGGTGATTGACATCTTCCAAGGAAAGGCTAACAATGGAGGTGGGACAGTGAGAAGGTTTTCAGGACACCGCTTAGCTCAGTGTTAATCTCTTGAAAATTTGAAGGGATACTTATGGGTTTCTCCCACTGACAAGCAATCCATAATACTAATGCAACTGACCAACTGAGAATGCCCTTTCCATTCCTTCTCTGTTTACACCTCTCTTTTTTCAACTCCATGGAAGCTTCTCTCCTTATCCTTCAATAGGGATATAATCTCTGATGTGAGGCCCAAGGGCAAATAAGCATTGCTTAGCAACTGATAGGAATGCAAACACATACAATAAATATATTGTGCATTACAGCCAGGATAAGGAGACGTATAGCCTGAATAATATACATTTCAAAAGAATATTTTACCTCTGAAGTCATTTTTTGGAAAGAAAGCCAAGTTGTTATTGATTAAAAGTCTTCTTTCATAGCTCTTACAGAATAACCTTAATAATGATCCTGAAGTCTGAGCTTCTATTTTAGGAGATGGATATTTATACCCTCAACACATTATCCACATGGCACCTTTGTGAATAACAGGGATCACATTAGTACCGGGTTTGTGCTCACATCAAATGATGGAGAATCTGCAGTCCTGACGTGAATAGACCTTTTGCTTGATTACTGAGACTTTCCCTATGGTTTACAATGCAAGTGTACACTATATAATCAAATTTGGTCAACAAGGGCCATGTTTGTAATGGATATCCAGTAAGATTATATCATCTAATGATGTCATGGTCATCCTGCTTTGTGTAAAGTGCAGTAGGTGTTGTTTACCTAATGACAAAATTGCCTTGAAATGTGACCCTGCCATTAACTGATGCAAGACTACTCTTCAATACTGTAATTAAGAAAATAAAAGTTAGGAAGGAAAGATTCTATGCCCTAAATGAGATCATGGGTATTGCAGTCACCTTCTACTTTTGGATTTCAAATTGCATGGATCAAATTGCATCAGAAGAAAGACTGACTTCTTGAAAAAATATTAAATTGCTCTAGATTCTTGCCTCAAATTGAGATAAGTATATTCTCCTTCATGAGCTTTCTTCAGAGGTTTTTGTAGAATTAGATCGATTTTGACACACAGGCATATTTCATGTTGATACTGAAAGCAAGAAAGAATCTCTCTAATGCTAGTGAATGTATCCTCTCCCCTATGTTGTGGTTTCAAAAAGACCCTCTACAATATGTGCCCTTCCCTTTTTCTGTAAAAGGAAAGATTCTGCAACTTATTATGTTCTCTGTTCATGTAGTATGAGAGCAGCTAACATGACGTGGATGATAACAGTGTATTCAAAAGAGTTTCAGGTAGACAAATGTGGCCTCTGGACTATAAAATATATAGGTAATAGGAATATGTTTTTATAGTGGGGAACAACAAATTCATATAAAGAAGTATTACCACTTAATGTTGCGATGTTTTAAAATGAAGACATCACCTAGCCTGTTAAGAAATTCAGGGCTCCTCCTAATTCATTAGTCTATTCTCATAAATGATCTACAAATATGAGTCAAGGTTTCTTGCTAGTATTTGGCTGTTGATCACATTTTCATTAAAGGGCTATTCATCAAACTGTTTGTTGAATTAACCCAAACCATCATTTTTTCTAATTCATCTAATCTATGTTATGCAGATCATAAATCTATGTATTAAAGAGCAGAAAAATAGTAATTTACCAAATAAGAAGAATCATTTAAATCCATGGCAAATGTTTTATAGGGAGAGATGATATTGGCATTGCAGATGACAAAGACAAGGATTATACTTCAAATTCAATGGTTTAAGAACATATTATAGGTTTATAATAAAGGCTAAAATTACTGGCAGTGATGGACTATTAAATTGGGACATTTAAAAATATAGCTTGCTGCCACTTCCATACTTTTGGGCTATGAAGTTAGTCTTTAAGCTCTGAAGTTAGGCTTAGGATAGAGTCCAGGTCTTACTATTTAGCCCTGGCTGATGTGAAACTCACTGTGGAGACAAAATTGGACTTAATCTCACAGAAATCTGACTGTTTCTGCTTTCTGCATGTTGGGATTAAAGGCAAATACCAATGAAAGAAGCTCACCAAAGTTTTGGCTTTGTTGTAAAAGAAAGTAATATAATTTTTCTCTGAAGAACAAGCTAGCAGAGTAAGATTTATGACAATCCAAGAAATAAATAATCATGCTTTCCCACCTTCTATCATTATTAGAAGTCATGGTGAGTTTTTGGAAAGCATTCAAATACACATAATTATGGAAAAAATAAGAATTGACTGTAATGAGGAAGGACCTCTAGTGTGTATTGCAGCGTATATGAAATATTTTCAATAAGGTAATAGAATATGCCTTGCATACAAGTCCAATTCCGCTTTGATCAAAAAGGACAATGCCTTTATGAAGACAATAAAGAAAGGCTAAAGAATTGCTTGTTAACCTCATACAAAAGTTAATGTTTTGGCAGCAGAGCCCACACACTGGTTTATCACGAGAGAATAAGTGTACAACTTAAAGAATAGCACACCTGTCTCTCTGTAAGCTCTCAATAAATGTAAACACCATCTTATAGTTAACTACATGAAATGTAAGCGAGATATGCCAACACAATCCAAACCACCAAGAAAAGATTTAGATGAGGAAATGTTTGTGTTATTAGAACAGCAAGATAAAGCTAACATTTTGAACAAAGGCATACAGTTTTGCCATCAAAGACTAGGTTATTTTACATGCAATCATTACATGGTTGCAATCTGACAAGAGACTCTCATTTCAAAATGTCATGGAGAAAATTCAGAAAACCAAAACTATACGGGATAGTTAGAGCAGTGCCTAAAGCACAGCTTTCTGTTCCAGCAGCCTCTGATATTTGTCACAAATGTCGAAGAGGCTCACAACTGAAAGCCAGTGTCTAACTGACAGAGAAGCAGTTGGTACCCATGAACATCTGGTCAAGGTTTTGAAACAACATCCTTAATCAAAAGTAGCTACCATTCTTGATCATTTTAAAGAATTATTAACTTTAAAAATATATATGTAACTCCCTGAACAGGTAACTGTGACAACACTCAAAAGAAAAAAAGATTACATAAGCATTATATATAGCAAAAGTAAATTTTCATTTTATTTCCTAATGCTGGGACATAAGGTATTTTACATGCTGAGCCAATCTGCTCAGGCCTGCTTCATTCATTTCTGATCATTTACTTAGCTATATTTATAAATTTCTGTCTGTTTTGAAACATTCTTGACACTTTCTCTGTGAACAGAGGGACTGGATATTGTTTTATTTTGGAAAGTCATAGCTAGGGTATTTTTATGATATGTAGATAGATGGAGAAGGCACCTCTCGGGGGAGAGAGAGAGAGAGAGAGAGAGAGAGAGAGAGAGAGAGAGAGAGAGAGAGAGATTTACTGATTACTGGAGGAGACCAAGACTTTCTCAGATCAAGGTTCCTCTGCTAAGAAGTAAGAAAGCTCTGTCGCTGTCCTTTTACCTTGCCCTGTATAATCGGAGGCAATCGGAAGTGTTGACTGCCTTGTAGATCGTCCTGATTCGTAACCTATGGGTTCTGCTCTACTGTAATCCAGGACTCCTAGTCCAGACCGTGGGATTCTGACAGTTGGTTTTTAGGTCAAAAATAGGACACGTCTGAGACCCCACCTAATCCAAGTGGGATAGATTTTGAGGACTGATAGATCAAATGTTTAATTCATAAAGTTTTTTTTACTTATAAATACATTTGGGTAATTATATTAATAATATTGTACAAGCACTTATTACTCTTTTAACAATGTCACCAACAATTTGTATTTTCAAATTTTGTCATTTGCCAGCTTGTTAATACAAATATAATTGCTTATATTTTGAATTTTCTTTTATAAAGAATGGGTTTAAATATTAAGTCACATACTTACTGCTTGTTCCATACAGGTGCCTTTGGCCCTATCTCTCAATCATTTCCCCATTATAGCTTTTTTTTTTTCAATATTTTCAATGAAGATTTAGGTTTTGTGTATTCTACACTTAACAGTTTATAATTCCAAATGCCTTTTGAATTTTTGATTCAGTTTTTATTTATAAGTGAGAATTTTAAAAATAAAATGAAAGAAGTTGACTTAGCAGTATTGACATTTATGGCTCATGGGCTACTTTCTCAGTGATAATGTTAAATAATATGTTTTTGTTCTTTTTGTACTTGCAGAATTTATTTCATACAGTTAAATCTTTGTGACATCTAAAGTTTTATTATTTTTTGAGGTAAAAATGGAGATTCCATCTATCCTATTTCTCTTTCAGGACTTAGGGTAGTTTTGAAATAACCCCTGTCAGAAATCTTAATTGTGCTTTGGAACTAAAAAGTATTTCCTGAAGAATAACTTAATCACACACTTGAGATAAACTATTAGCTGAATTTACTAAACCGTTAAATTAAACATTTCAACTAATTACCAGAATTGTATTGAATGGTACGATTTGCTTTGGCCATCAGGCCCTATTCACACAGGGAGGGAATGGAGCAGATTATTTAGTGAGGTCATTTTCAGGACGGATGTTTTGCATTTTCTTCTTATTTTCCTATTTTTCCCCTTTGTTCTTTCTTCCTACTTTCTCTTACCTTCCTTCTTTTCCTTCTTTCATTTCTCCCCTTCTGTTTCATAAACATAAAATTCTCCTTCCAGATACTAATTTTACTGTATATTATGGCGTTAGGAATTCTGTGAATAATTTTATAGACTCTTCTCTTTTAATGTCTTGATTGGCCCTGTGCTTTTTATCATCATTTTCCCCCTTTATTCTTGCAGTCTTCTTTTTTCCTCTGAGCTGGACAGACATTTCCAATACTTAGGACTTTATTATTGCTCGTTTTCAGAAAATCTGCTCCCCTTTCAGTTTCATGGTGCTCCTCACTCTCTTGTCTCATTATGCGAGTAAAACGTTATTTCTCACTGAAACTTTCTGGGCAATTTCATCAGGAAGGTTTAGAAGAATGAGTAATTTTCCACATTTTAATTAACATTTCTTATTAGTTGTTATTTTTTCCTTTACTTTTCATTATATTTGATTATTATAACACAACTGTTTTTCATGTGTACATGTGCATTTTTCTCAAAAAATGTGTGGGAGTCTTTAATAATTTTAAATATGGTTTATTCGTGTATTAGTTTGTCTATGCCATATGTGTGAAGATTTCCATGGAGTCCAGAAAAGGGATTCAGATACCCTGTTATTTGTTTTGTAGGCAGTTCTAAGATAAGTAATCTGGATACTGGAATGAAATTTAGGTCTTCTTCAAGAGCAGAGAGCTCTCTTAATCATGAATAACATCTCCAATGGGGAGCCTCAAATATTTTTGGCTAAAAGAAAACTGGTGAGATATCTTTTATCAAATATCTTACATTCATCTTTACATGAAATAGTAAAATTAAATAGCTTACATATTATTACACAGCTTATAGTTAATTATTATTTTAGCAAAGTTTCAGTGTTCTGTTCCTGGGCATTCCCACCAATGAATATTCTTATTATAACTCCGTGGCTTCTCCTACTCAAGCTGAAGGTCAGCCACTATTGAAGAGCAGATGTCCACTCTTGCCTCCAATATCCTCACCCTTCATCTACTTGTACCACTATGCTCAGTACAAAGCAAATCCAGGATATTCATCATCACCAAACTTTCTCATGACAGTTCACCAAACTGTGGAACTCAGTCTTGATAAAGACTATTTAGACGGTTCCTTTCAGTTATTTTTATTCAATGTAAATCTCTGGGGATTCTATTTAAAAGAAATCAGAGACGAGAATGTGTTTTCCAAGATAAAGTCTAATCAATATATTACAATGACTTAGAAATAAGGATGCATAGCCATATCTGTGTTCTGTGACCTTATCAAGAACCCCAGGACAACCATGATGAATGTTACCAGCCCTATGGCACACTGTAGCACAATACATCAGAGATTTTCACAATTTCTTAGACATTAGAAATCCTTGGAAAATGATATTAACTGATGTTTAGAACAAAGCCAGAATGCATTGCTAGTTTCCAGTGGAAATGAACAGTTGTTTGAAGGAAAGGCACTGTTTTCAACTCTTCACAAAATTCTATATGGACCAAAATCCCACTCAATCTAAGAAACACGTGTAAATGTTCCACATGTTCTTCTCCATATATGTCTTACAGGACATTTCTGATGTTCACTTTGTGTATAAAAGTCTTTCTTGTAAATCTAAATTTGTGTAACTTGTTATCTGACAAAAGAAAACAGTTTTGAAATCATAAACTAGATAATCTTTAATGTTGTTTCTACCTATCCACTTATTTTATTATATGGCACCATGATATTAAACACAATATAGTGTTTTAGTTCATCAATAGAAGATTCAATATCTTAAGTTAGCCACTATGGAGAACTACCCATGACAATTTGCCTCTTGGGCAGAAGTCATGGGATTAGAGAAAAGTAAAATTCTGTTCTCTAAATAAGGATAAATCTATATTTGGTTCAGATGTTCTGGCTCTAAGTTATGCTATGACTCCTTTTCCCTATTAATCCAGAATTTTTTCTATGATGTCTCAGTATTATTTTTGCACCTTTTGCCTCATGTGACTTTTCCTTACTGCTTTTACTATAACGTAATTTATTTACCATCTTTTCTGTTATTCTTTCTTCCCCGGCATATGAAAAGTTAGGAACCATGGGAATACAGTATACTTTTTTTTCACAAGTAAACTACCAGAAGTTTTTTGGTTGAAAAAATATTCACTCACAAAACCATACCAAGGTTCATCATTCTTGAAAACATTAATATTCAGGACGGATAATTTCTTGGAGTTTGAAAGGGGAACTTATCTCATATAAACAGAAATATCTCTTCACACTACTGAATATCTATTAATGAATAAGACTGCTCTACAAAGTAAAAGACTGTATTCGAGTAGAAGAAAAGTTGGCTATTATGTACTTACCATAATATCGCTATTGTTGTCCTTGGATAAGATCATCTTTATTCTGAATCTTTTCCAATCAATACTATACAACCAGAATATTATAGTGAAAACTTTCATACCCAAACAAAACTATTGATTGTTTTTGTGAGAGACGTCAATAAAAGGAAAGACTATCACTGTCTCTCCCCAATTACTTAAAGAAGGAGGTGGGGTTTCATGCCAAGAGCCATCCTGTTAAAGAAAGCTCTCTAGGCATGTGGCCTATCTAAGAGGTGATCTGGTATTTGTAAAGTCTTGTACTATGATGCACCCCCAAACTGCTTCCGGTCTCTGACATGCTGTCAGGAGCTATTGATTTGGGGAACTTCAGTAGGCATGAGAGATTTCTGGATGTGATCCAGTATTTGCAAGGTCTGTATCATGATGTAGCCCAGAATTGACAACCTCTGACTACCCTGTCAATTGTGCTTTGTTGCATCTATCTAAACTCTGGTATTAGATCCAAGTATGGTGGTGCATGCCTTTAATCACAGCACCCATGGAGGCAGAGGCAGGTGGATCATGGTGAGTCTAAGGCCAGCTTGGTCTACAAAGCGAGTGCGGGACAGCCAAGATTAGACAGAGAAACTCTGTCTCAAAAAAAAAAAAAACCAAAAAGTAAAACCATCTGGCATTGCTGTGAACTGCCACTTTCTGGGTATTGACCACCTCTGATTGAGCAAACTTCCTATAGGATTTTGTTGAAGATGCACTGTTTGTCATTCAGATGAACTAATCTCTGATTATGGAATTCCTGATTTGATTCAAATAGTTTTAAAAGTTAAAGTTAGTTTATGGTTACAATAAATACCTTGGTGGACCTCCAGAGGCCTCAGTAAGGAGAGCCTTGTAGTAGATTTGTGACTTCAGATAAACTTCCAATTCAGATGGCACCATGAATTCTGGTATTTCACCATAAGTATAGGCAAGTTTGTTTAAACTTTGCATGAACCCAAGTTGGAATGAAGCTACCTAGAAACTTCTGAATTTACTCTGTTTCTTAGAATGAAAGACAGATAAAATTATTGTCTTAAACTCATTATGAACTAAGAAATAGCTGGATAATCTATAGTTAGGTTAGTCCTAATTGATAAGTTGTATATTCTGTAACATTTAGAACTTGTAACGCACTGTGAACTTATGTAATGGATACTTAGATAAGAAATGTTTAGACTTAAAACATGTAACCTGTTATATTTTAGAATTCATCTGTTTTAATGATTAATTGCCTTTTTTTCGGCTATGAGGTAATACCCTTTTCTCAGAAGTTTAAGTATGGTCATCTACAATAAACAGTGTTAAAATTGGGAACTTTAACTTCAGTTGAAGTTAAGATGCCTGACTTTATTCAGCTTTTCTCTTTAATATATGTGTTGAAATTGGGGAAACTTAACTTCAGTTGAGGTTAAGATGCCTAACTCCATCCACCTTTCTCTTGAATGCACCTATTGAGATGGGAAACCTGGCTCAGTTGAAGTTGAGTTGCCTGATTTCAACCACCTTTGCTCTTGAATGTATGCATGCCTGTGAGTGGTATATTTTCCATCTCTTTCTTATTTCTTATTTATTTCCCTGGAGATTCACAAATAAGTTAGCCGACTCAGGGCCTTCAGCTATCTATGGCTAATAATCCTAAGTTTGCATTGGGCTACTGCAGATCTCCACAAGAAGGCTATGTACAGATCAAAGAGCTTCCTTTTATGACCCCTGTGTGGTCCCTAGCCAGAAGCCGCTTTTACAGCCTCAGCAATAGGAAAATTGTGGTCAGTTTAAGTTCTCCTCTGCTGCTGCAGTATAGCCAGACCCTAGAAAAGGATCCCTGGGCTCCCTTTCCTCTTTCTTCTTTCAATCCTGATCAGTTGCCTGAGCCATCAGTTTGGCCACCCAAGAGATAAATCAAACTAAAGGCCATCTGCATCCAGCCCCAGAGACCCTACCCTGGACCTCTTCAGAGCTTCAGCCTGGCATTAACAGTTTCACACGCTCCTATTTTGTTGAGATATTAGATCCATTTCTACCATTCTCAGGCTTTGTGATTTCAGAACTTGGCATAAATATCTACTGTCTTGCATGGCTTAATTTAACTAAAACACACCCTTGTTTGATATGTATCATTTTTCTTGGCTGTATAGCTAGTGCCTTATTTTCTATGGAAGTGTACAGTATTCCCTGTACAGATACCTGGCTTTTGGTTTCTGCCTCTGTCCTTTCCAGGACCCTGATTATTTTGTTGAAGTGTCCGCAGCAATTTACGTCTGGAATGAGCTTGTTGTTGAGCATGGTGATTTTAAAATTGAGTTTGTTTTTATAACCTAGATAGAAAGTCTTCATAAGGTAGAGCTTGCAAGTTTTTTTCTGCCAATCTATGTCCTTCTATTTATTGGCTGACAAGTCTGCATTTTCCTTCTTAAACAGAACACTTTAGTTTTCATAAAGGGCAAATTATCATTTCGGTTTACTCTTTTTGTGTATATTTGATATCATATTGAAGAATATGGGCTGGAGAGATGTCTCAGAGGTTAAGAGTACTGGCTGCTCTTCCAGAGGTTCAGAGTTCAATTCCCAGAAACTACATGGTGGATCCTACCTATCATGAGATCTGGTATCCTCTTCTGGCGTGCATGCAGAATATTGTATATATAACAAGTAAATAATTTTTTAAAAAAGAAGTAATACTTATTTTAGAAACAAAAGCTTTCATTAGGCTTGGGATATTATGTTTTATTTCAGTTAAATTTTGTGAATAGTTAAGGATGTAAACGCAAAGTTTTTGCTTATGTGTAATTCTTTGCCGTTTAAAAAAATTATCTGCCCCTAAAAGACTTCTTGCCTTTTCCTTTGGTTTATGATTGGTTGTCTAATAGTAGCTTTGCCCAGTGTTAGCCCACTAGAACTTAACTTTGCAGTAGGTATATGGATTCACTATTAAGGTAGGAATGCCATGCCAACATGATCAACCAATGTGATTTCAGATTGAGGACTTCAGATTCAGGACTGCATTTTTGTGTTTATTTTTTCTCTTATGTGTGTAGTATGTGTGAACATTGTGAATGAGTGATGTGGGTATGTGTGAGCCAATTAACATACCATTACTTTGTTCTAAACTAACCAATTATATACCCATAGACTAAAGTTACTCCTTGTCTTCCTCGGTGAAATTTCTCCTTATAGTGAAGGGCAGTGAATGTCAAGCTGAGCCATCGATGCTTAATAACCTGAGAATGAAGGACAGCTGAACCAAAACCCAAATACAAGATTGGAACTAACACATCCATTACCCAGCTGGCATTGCAGATGAGGAGTCAAAGAGAACAAAGGGCCAGTAGCTGGGGAAAATCGCTGCAAAATGTCATCTTCTAGGTTCTACACAACTACTGCAACCGTGTAATAACAGCCTTGAACTTATGCAACTCGCTCTGTTAACAATCACTCATGAGTGGGCTACGTACTCCTGGGATCTGTCCTTTTCTGCTAAACTGTGTGCTATTAACGTGCTCTGAGAAAGGAATGCCAAGTGGCCAAGTGGTCTTCAGTTGTGCATCCACGACTTAGCCCAGTGACTGATAAATAGTAACAAAATCACAAACATGAGGGTAGATATTCCTGGGAGACAAGTCCAGTAAGGAAGTAGTGTTGATCAAAGATGTCAGAAGATAGATGAGAGGTGAAGGTGATTCATTGGCATCTATATCTGCCAGGAAAGATATTTTTAAGTTTCAAGCATAGTAAGAAAAATAGGCTCTAGCTTGAGGTAGGTGGGTGGTAGACAAGAGAGGAAAGAGAGGAATGGTCACCAAGAGAAATGAGTTAAAACATAATGAAAGGCTTATCTCTGACATCAATGGCACAGGTGAATTCAGACCATGTCAGTGCAAACATTTGGAGCTGATATAATTTGTATTATACTGAGCTAACTCAGCAATCCCCCAAGGTTGTGATTGTAAGTTCCAGATTCCCCTCCAGGGCAGAGCTGTAGGTTTTCTAAAGTTTGCATCTAGAAAGAAATAACTGCCAGATTAGATGATTTCCACTGTCCTTGGCTTAGTATGGCTGCCCAGTGAGGATCACAGGTATGTACCTAAGTGATCCCTCTTTGACCATGATGCGCTTATATCATTGGGCAGCTTGGATTTTCCCATTGATACAGATAGGAAAAAAACCTTCATTTTAATTTTTTGTTACTTTGTTGTACTGAGTTCAGCCTACACACTTTTTATACACTTCCATCAGAATTTTGTTATGAGAAATGCAAAGCCATTCATGACATGGAAATACAAATTTACAGAATTTTCTGCCACAGTAATATATTGAGAAGGCACAACTTTGGATTTAAGATTTTTATTATGCTCTGAATGTATTAAGTATTCCAAAACAGACTGTATATAACACATTTCTTTTCATTGAACTTACACAACATGCATAAGCCCTTGTAATCAGGAGTTTATAATGGAAATACCGATGCTGCTTTACTCTGTTAAACTGAACTGTGCTATACTGATAAGAGGGAAATGTATCTTTGCCGTTGGAAGCCACATCCTGTCTCCAGATCATGATTAGTGGGTGGCAGGACAATATAACACCATAACACCGAGTTGTATAAAAAGAAGCCTGAATTTTTAAATATGAATCATTTGCTGGTGCAAGAGATGAAGACGACAGTTGTAATCTCTTCAGATTCATAATTTACCAAGTGGTAGGCAGGTGAGCAGTGATTGATCATCCCTAGTCATGGTTTTAGTATTGTAAAAGTCTTCTTATAATATTACTCAAAAGTGAGGTTTAAAAGTTTTAGGCTGTTCTCTTGGGGAAAGTCTTAGTCCTGAAAATGGATGCATACACGAGTGTCCTTACTGCCATGTACCTACTCTTGGAGCTTATCATTGTGTCTATTAGGCTTTATATAGTGGATTGTTCACAGTATGAAAACGTTTTTATAGTGTGAGCACATGCATCCTCTACGGAATGAAGTATCACAGAGAACTATGGGCTTAGCTACCAAATAAGGGAAGGATAGTTGTCACTGCGTCTCTTGTCAACAAAGAGCACTTTGAGATGGAATTATTTGAGGTATATGGGGTCAGAAAGACTGAACTCACTCACAACAATAAAACTAATACTCTATTGTGATTTACTATAGCAAGCGGTATTTATTTTTTTTTCCATTCAAACACATCTGGAAAAGACACACGAAGAGCCAAACAATGAAGATGGAGAGGTCCTTAGCACAGACTTTGTGTAGGCTTTTGCTTTATTGTCACCTAGAGAAAGCTTGTGAAATTGTGCAGCTTGGGATACAGAGCAAATAGTGTTTCCCAGAATATGAAAGGGTATTTCTTTTCACTTCATGTTCTTCGTCCTAACATTCTCTCTCATTCTCCTTCAAAAGAAGATTTCTGAGTGTTATTTTGTGATAGATGAGAGCTGAGCCATCACTCACTGGGGATTTCCTTTTCCAAAATCCCACCCTTCCATTGCCATGGTCCCAGGGCTCTGTCTGAATATGAATTTAAGGAGGAGGTAAAGACAAATTTCCTACAGAAACTTGCAGGATGTGATTATTCTCATCCCATGGGATGAGAGCTACCACTCAGTTCCATGCCTGACTCTGCAAAATGAAGGTTTTTATACAGTTGTAGGATTAAGATCGTGATTTTAATGCTAAGATGGTACTTTTTTCAGTATGTAGTGGGGCAGAAATTAGAGTCCTTTACTTAGAATGTCTAAGAAAGGAGTCCCAGGGGAATATTTGTCAAAACAGAAGTCTTCCTACAGATCCTATATAGCCAGCTACCTTTCATAAACTGAGGAGTGGAATCATGGCAGAATCTCTGTGCTCTACAGAGGAAATGTCATCACCCATCTGTTTATATTACAGTAAGTGCACAGAGGTTTGCTTAGTTGGGAAGGAAATAATTAGTTAGTGTGCCCACTAGACAATAACAATGTGAAATTATTGGGAAACTTTTCAATTTCTCTTCTTAGAGCTTTAGTCTTTAGAAAGAATTTTCTATATAATACAGATAGGGTTTTCTGGATTATTACTAATGGTTTTCATCTCAAATATCCCTGCAAAGCACATGAGCTAAAGTCTTGTTTGCTAGCTTGTCAAGTGTTGAAAGTAAGTAGTGAACCTTTAAGTGATGTGGCCTGGTGAGCTATTTGGGGAAGGCCATTCAAATCTATACTTCATCTTTTCTCCTCTCCCCCTTTCTGGCTCCCTGGATTCTCTTAAGTAAGCTATTTCATTAGTCACAAGCTCATATCACATACACACACACACACACACACACACACAAAAAAAAAAAACCCACAAAAAACAAACACGACTGCGAAAACATGGATAGAGATCTTTGAAATCATGAATCAAAATAAGAACATTACAGTCTATACGAAGATCACACGTGGTATTTTGTCACTGTAAAAAGAGGCTTACACTCTGTCTCTGAACAATCCAAGCCACATCACAACAACAAACTAATAGCTTGATTCTTGTTCTCAGCCTCCAGATATAAGTTGTCCAGTACATCTGATTCACACTAGTGGTGACTAAAAAGGCAAAGGACATCCAATTCACCAAGATTCTCTAGGGGTAAAGAAACAATAGAATGTCTAGACAATACATGGGTGTTTAGTAAATTGCTTATGTGATGTGGGCTGTCTAGTTCAACAATGGCTATTTTAACACTGAAAAGGCTGAGAACTCCTTTGCTGCCCAGTTCTCAAGCCTGGATGCTTAACAGCCTCAGTCTGGTGCTGGAGACCTGGGAGACTGATAAGAGTTGCCTATCTTGAGAACATGTTTGAAACCTAATAAACTGGTACATAATTTCAAAGAACATTGGGGGCAATACGGAGAAGGCATTCACAAGCAATAAATAAAGGGCAGCAGGTAAAGCCAAGAAAGGGCAGCATTTTCCCATCAGACTTCGTTATACTGGGCCAAACCTGGAAGGTGCTATATATTCTAAAGGAAGGTTGATCCACGGTCAGTTATTCTGTGAAAAACGTATCCTCACAACCCTTCCCAGTGGCATCTCTTAGTTTCTTCCAGATCCAACCAAGTTAGCAACCAAGATTAATCATAATGACATCTAACATCATCTATTTTGATTCCATACTTTGGTACCACTACAATTAATCTAACAATCCCCAAATCCATAGTCAATTTGCCATTGAGACTACAAAGTAGACCACACTCAACTCTCCAAACATAGAGCTACTTGCAAGGCTGCACTCATTGATATGTCTCACAGGAGACTGGCTACTTGTGCTTGTTTTGTTTTTTAAGCAAAGGCACCTAGTCCTTCTTAGAAGAAATAAAGACAGTGATTATGCAAATAGATGTTCATTTCAACCATCCACCCATTCAATGTCCAAAGAGAGAAAAGAAAATATGGTAAATTTGAAATAGACTCCACTCTAAATGCCTATGGGCCACTTTGTTTTGTATGATAGTACCTCAATCTCTGCTTTGGTCATCCAGAAATTCACATTACCTCAACATTACGAACACATTAATATTTCATATTCTTGTTCTTGTTTCATTTATTGCCCACAAGAAACCAAGATTTCTTAAATGCAGTAATAAGCTTTGCTAATTTCTCAATCATTTCCTTTAGTGAGAATATATAGAAGAGCAGAAGGTGGGATGAGGCTAAACATCAGTATGTGTGGGAATAACCAATGTGGATGCACTAACGGATTAATGAAGGAACTTTAAAGATAGGTGAAAATATTCAAGAAAAACTACTATGGAATTTTTAGCAAAATTCATTATAGACTCTATCTTGCAGACTCTGTTTGTCTCCTTGTGAAGCCCTTCTCCCTTCCAGATCCTTCAATCCCCAAACTTTTCCATAAGTCTCCCTGTGTTCTGCCCAAAGTTTGTCTGTGAGTCTCATCATCTGCATTAATCCCCGGATGGGTGACATTTACTATGTTCATAAAACCTTTATTCATAATAGCCAGAAACTGGAAACAACCTATAAGTTCCTCAACAGAAGAGAGGATAAAGAAATTGTGGTACACTTTATTTACACAATGGAATACTACTCGGCTACTAAAAACAAGGAAATAATGAAATTTTCTGGCAAATGGATGGAACTAGAAAAGATCATCCTGAGCAAAGTAACCCAAACCGAGAAAGACATACATGGTATATACTCGCTTATAAGTGGATAGGAGCCATATAATACAGGATAGCCATACTGCATTCCACAGACCTAAGGAAATTAAATAACAAAGGAGACTCTAGTGAGGATGCTTAATTCTTATTCAGAAGAGCAAAGAGATTAGATACTGGAAGCAGTTGAAGCAAGAGAACAGGAAGACGGCCTAGCATAGATCAAGTGACTTTTTAAAGTTCACCTGTTAACAGGGATGATAGGGCTTACTCACTAGAAGTATTAAATTCTTACACACATATGCATGTAAAATATATTTTGGGATAGGATTTTATTTTATGTGAATCTCATTATTAAACTCTGTAAGTTGTTGGACAAATATGACATATTCTAAATTCGTCTCATTTTCTAGTGTCTTCTCCAGTAAGCAAGCACTGAAATCCCTTCTCTCAACTCTAACAATTGATTAGATATTCTTTCTACTCAATCAATAATCAGTGACCATTGTATAGTATTATTCAGAATTTCTACATCCATCTACAACAATATCCTCGTTCACCATCCAGCATCCCAAATAACTTTTGGATGCTATATACTACAACCAAGACAACATATGTTATAATTTCCAATAGCTTTTACAAAAATTATGATTTGTAATTATACATGTTTATATCTGTGTGCATGTGTGTGTGTATGTGTATGTGTATGTGTGTACATGTGTATATGTTTGGAGAAGAGAGAATGGTATGCATCAGATATGACACTCAATTGATTTCTACCTTTTTTGTTTTTGAAACATGGTTTTTCATGACCCTAGAGCTCCATGATTGGTGTAGACTTGTAGTCCAATGAGCTTCAGGAATCAGTTTGTCTCCAACTTCTATTGTTAGGATTTGAGTTATATTCCACAATGCTATAGGCTGCAGTTTGTAATTGGCTATAGTTAAGATGCAGCTGCTCGAGTCTTATATCCTCAGTCTCTAATTAATAACATCCATATATTAAACTAAGATATTCACTTGACAGAAAAAGGCAATAGTTGACCTTAGGGAACTGTGTGTAGTTAATCCTTTGGTGTATTCCCAGCCTTGTTAGCATGTTCTGTGATTCTCTTGCTTTAGGCTCAAGATAAACTTAAATCAGGTCTTGTTCTTGTTCACAGACTTTCTTATTCAAATTAGTCCTTGTTTCTGGCTTGTTCTCACTCAGCTACTTATCCTGAGATTCTGACTAGTTATCTTAAAGAGAAACTTCCTTCCTTGTTTTAGCCACTTTCCATAATAATTCAAGTATTTTCTTTTTACAAATTTTTATTACATATATATTTATATTATTACACATATATACAATAAACTACCTACAGCAAGAATGACAAAACAATCATATATATATATATATATATATATATATATATAT
>OU015755.1:70986852-71009360 GCA_907169655.1 Acomys percivali | reverse complement strand
AAGAAGAAGAAGAAGAAGAAGAAGAAGAAGAAGAAGAAGAAGAAGAAGAAGAACTTGAAAATCACCTCAAATAAAAGAAATGTCTTTCAATTCTATGCAGAGGTCAAGGGTGTAATACGTTGTTAGCAGCAAAAAAACAATTTAGTTATCAGCTTATCAAATATTTTAATTAATTAATTATATTCAGAATGTTCTGTATATAACATAAAATTATGTTAGAAAACTTATGAAAATACATCTTTTCTACCTGTCTATATACCCGTTCATCTCTCCAGATATTCATGAAATGCCTTATCTCTTTTACTTACTAAAAAAATACCTATTTTAGAGCCTATTATGTTTCCTACCATATTTTCAGAGCACTTTCATTCCATTTTCCTTTGACAAAACAATCCATCAAGCACTATTACTGCAAAATTGTTATATCATTTTGAAAGATATCAGATTTTGACATGGCTGAATTGTAGAATATTTGAATAGTACTACAGAAAACATTTTCTTCTTTCAGTTGAATTATAAAACAGCCTTCATACAGAACTTAGGTTGGTTTATGTGATCACTATTAAGTCATTCAACTCTAAGAATATTTGGGTTAGAAAAATCTTCATCATGTAAAGATAAATATCAGGTAAAATCTTCATAAAAAATAAGAACAAGATGTTCTATGCAAAAAAAGTACTTGCCATTCAGTCATGAAGACCTGAGTCGAATCTCCAGAAGCCATGTAAACCCATGTATGGCAATATATGTCCTCATCACCATCATTGTCCTCCACCAGTGAGACAGAAGGCAGAAACGAGAGAATACTGTTGACCATTTAGTAAAGAGAAGCTGATGTACAACATAGCAAAACAGTACACTCTGCCACAAAAAGTGAACAATTAAGACAAAGCATCTGAAGTTACATTCTGGTACATGTCATCACATATATTCACAGACACATACATACTCATAAACACACATTTGCACTCACACACAAACACATACAAATAAAAACACACAAACACATACAGAAAGCACAAAACAACCACATGCACAAACACAAAAATGCATATGGAAACATGCAAATACACGAACCACACAAAACTTATACAAAGACACAGACATGCGTTCACACACACAAACACAAACACATATATCAGCACACAGGGACACACACACACACACAACACACATACATCTAACACACATAGATGTTAAAAAATAAGGCAGAAAAGTGTAAAGGACAATAACATGAACCTTAGGATTACCACTAGCCTTTATCCAAGTTCCTGTCCATGATCACAAATGACCATTCTTATTGGAACTATTACAGTTCACTCAGTGATGCATCCTAATCAGAAAGTTCTGTAATTCCCTCTGTTATCTATGAAGTTTTTAGTGCATAGGGATATGGTTATTTAAATTCCAACAGATTATAATGAGCTAAAATCAGAGTTCAGTTTCCATTCAGTTCATATGCTAGATGCTGAGAATCACTTCTAGTTAATCCTTTGAGCAGTATTAAATGTTTTCTCTTGGAAGAAATGAGCCAAATGCCTATCCAGCCTACATAGGCTATCAATGATAAGCCAAAAAAATCATTCTAGTCCAGTGCAGTCTGGTAAAGTCGTCACTATCGATACTACTTACAGAAACATGGGGGAGTTAAGGGAAATGGCATAACTGAAAGCCTATTAAGCGCTGGTGAAACTGAGAAAAGCTTATCCCCTGAAGCTTGCCGCCCATGTGCGAGGAAGCTCCACTGGTTCATTTTACAGCAGGTTCACTGCTTGTATGACCTTAGAGCGACGCCTCCTGAGTCTGTGGTCACCTCCAAATGGCTAAGTCTTATGTCTTCTCCAAGAAGAGATGTTTCCATTCAGTGGAGGAAAAGCTACATAGTATCAGGGCAGAATACATGTCTTCACTAAACAAAATAATTAGGGCTCACACTTGGGTAATTCTTTCTCAAGTAAGTACTTCTCTGTATCCATTCTCTTTTTGTTACCAATGTGATGGGAAGAATGAGTCTGAACCGTTTTATTTTTGACTCTCTCTAAACTGATGTTTAAGGAAATAAGTGTTCTGTGTCCCTTAATGGAAAAATGTATTCCTTGCTTAAATCTTCTGTTGCTGGATCAGAAGTATTCACTCCCACCAAGCTCATTATTAACTTCAGATTCAAAGGGGAGTGAGACATAATTTTTGGGGGGGTCAGCTTCATCATGCCATCATTTTCTTCTCAAGCTTTTCAAAATGTGTGTATCTATATTTAGAATAAGTTACTAGCATTAACTTTCAAATTATCATGTCTTATAAACTGGCAACAGTTAGCAGACACCAATTTTCATCTGGACCTTGAGCCCAGTGTAAAATATTAAATATTTTTACATAAATGAAGTGAAATCCAAAACATTTTATCACAAATTTTAGCATATAATTCCGTCATTGTATATGCCACAATCATTGTACATGGATTAATAATTATAATTTCTGAACCTAATAATTTATGCATTAATATTTTGTCCCTGTCATGTCTTTAATTTTTGCAATTAATTGTTTTAATAATAGAAAGGTTAATTGCACCATTCATCAGACTCGCTTACTGTGAAATAGTAGACAAATAAGAACCTTATAGATAAAGGGCACACTTACTAATCAAGCCTGTCACTTAAGTAGAAAGTAAACTGGCTGCAACAGCCACATTCATCCATGTAATTTGAAAAACCTTAGGGTTAAGAAAAGACTACTAAAGCAAATAGAATTCAAACATACTAGTAAATTTATGCTCAGACTTATTCAAAGCATCATGCCTGGACTAATGTGTAGATCTGTATATATGTATGTATGTGTGTTGTAGGTACATGTGTACGGTACTCCATATTTATTTATTAATTTGTAACTGAGAAATTAATATTTCAAATCAGAAAGGCACTATAAAAAAGAAGGATTTTCTTTTCTCTCACAAAACTTGAATTCCAGTAATTTGTGATGAAGGGTAACTGACATCTAGTTTATTCTAGCACCTTTATCATTGACTTACCACTAAAATATTACCTCATGGCTACAAGGAGGTCATTGAGACATCAACAATTTCATCAATATTTTACTTAGGAATGAACATTTATAAGGGGAATAATATCCAGCTGAGTTATTTATCTCCTATAAAGGATCTTTTTACAGAGTTCATTGAATGGGACTAACTGCCTCTGTCTGCTAACATAGGTCTAGACCTGGGAGTTTCCAGCCTCTGTACAATCTAATCTAGGCCTAGAAGTTTTCAGCCTCTGAGACTTGCTGTTTAATAAACTCACCCTTTCTAGCTCTTTCTGAACTCTGGCTGGCTGGTTCAACTCAGCTGCCTGGCTCAAATTCCGCTAAAGCTGACTGATTCAAATCAGTACATCTCAACTTCTGTCTGAATTGCTATTCTTGGCCTCAATCTAACTCCAGTAATCTCTTCGAATCTTCTGGTTCATCTTTATTCTCTGGCTCATTCTATCTTCTATGTCTTATTCTGTCAAATTTTTCTTTGGTTCCTTACTTTTTAAAAATCATATGACAACCTTTTTATGCCATGACTAGGACTCTTATCTCTGCTTACCCAAGGACAGAATCAATACTTGGGCAGTCTTGATAAGAGTAGAGACCCTCCTTCCTAGTACAGTTCTAGGCATAACAGTTAATTTCTAAGGTTCGTATTATCAGCCTGCTTTGTATGTTCTACCCCTAATTTCTTTCTTTAAATGGGTTTATCCTAAAAATTTAGTACAGTTCCAGTCAGTTTATTTGTAGTTTATTCCTTGATTGAATAACCACACTGAAATCTTCCTTAATTTCAGGTTTAGCTTCAGGACTCTAGTGATTTCCTTCTGAGTTTATCTCTTTTGCTTTTATTGTCATGATGAGGCTTTCTATTATGTTTTGCCTTTCTGTTTCCTCAACATTAACTATAAACTCAAGAGTTCTACTCCTAGACTACTTTTAGTCTAGTGAACGTGTCACTAGTGTCTTGAACAAGAACATAGTAACTTGTTATCATCCTGGCTTTTAGGGTTGACACCAAGCATATCTCTAGCCATGACACCAATTTGGAAGAAACTTCTTTTAACCAAGGTAATTTTAGATTCCAGATAGCAATTCCTCTTTCATGGCATTTAGTCAACATTGGTTTCAGGACAAGTACAGACAGTAGACCTTTTTCTTTCATTTCTGTTCTCAGAATCATTTGCTTCACTTGTAGATTTTCTTTTCAAAGAACTTGACAATAATCGTCAAGCAAGGAACCAGTAAATACTACCATGATTCGTATCATTTACCACTGGAATTTAGCTGGTTTCACTTTCTAAATAGATTTTGGAATAATCTCATCTTGCAAGTACAATTGTGACTCTTTTTTAAAGACATCACTATGTACTGATATTTTGAGGAAGTTTTTTTTTCCCCATTGAACAAGTTTTTGCCATTTTTAGAAGCATTGATTTTTGTAGAAACCAAAATGTATGGAAACAGAAGGCATATATTTCTATGCTGTAAAAAATGCAAGTCTTATACTAGGAACAGATATTGAAGTCAGTATTGAGTAAGTGCATGTAGTTTAAAGATAATGCATCCAATTCTTAGTGAGAAAGTTTTACTGGCTCTGAGGATAAGGGTGGAAAATATATACAGGGTAATATTATTCATACCATATCACAAGCAGTTTTCTAAGTAGCTGTCATTTATTAGGCACTTAATAGCCAATCAATAAGCCTTCTAATATATCATATACTCTACTAGGGCATGAGAAATAAAGTAAAATGAAATCAGTCAGTCCTTCCTCATGCTCATAAACTTTGAGTCCTGATCTTAATGTAGACAAGGCAGTTTGAAAATGATCCATACTGTGGTAGAAAATTCAGAAGAAATGAGATGGCAAGATACCCATATAGCATTATTAGGCGTTTGTTTTCTATTCCAAACAATTTTTAAATGTTTATTCACAAACGAGGGTCTAACTATGACCCTATCTTGTCTATTTTGTGGTCTATATAATTGAATGACAGAAATACTAATCTGTTTGGTACCACACAATGACTAATGTAAATGTGGTGTTCTCTAAATTATTTCAATATGTATCAAGCTTAACCCCTTCCTATCATGAGACAACAACCATGACCAATTTGAAAAGACACAGGAAAAGTGAAGCATGAGAAGATGGTCATTCCTGTCAGAGTAATTTGCTGGTAGAATAATCTCACAATGGAATATGGTTGTATAGTTGTTAGTATTACTATTAAAGAGGCAGGTGGGTGAACTCCTATACACTATTTGTGCTACATGACCAAAATGCAGAATTTATTCCTGATGTAAAATGAAACTATAGAGTGATACTAAAATCCCATTTTCATCTGCCAAGAATCACTTCCCCTTTAATGCTTTGAAATATAAGTAAAGCCATAACCCACTAGTCACAAATAGGATGATCTTCCTAATGTGGATTTTGCTCATCTCATTCTTACCAGGAAACCAAATCAAAAGTGTTATCTTTGGATAACATCAGTTTCTTTAGAATCCAATCATTCCTATGGATTCCTCCTCGGTTTTGTGGCTTCTCATTAAAGTGCAGAGTAATAAATAATACCTGTTTCTGCAGTCTGAAAGAAAGAAATGAGCAGATGGGAGATCAAAGTAGCAGCTGATGAGGGAGTGTGTATTAGACACAGGCTGCCAGTGATAGATTGACAATGAAAATCTGAGTGCCCAGCAAAGAAAGAGGGGGTAACATGAACACCTCTTTAACATCATGGTGGGTATTAAAGTTTTGCTATCTTTTCTGACAGAATTTTACCCTATGAGATATTTCTGTTTCTTTCCAGATATCTGTAGGAATTGTTTTTTTTTTTTTTAATATGTAGTGTTGTAACCTTTATAAAAGGAGTACCTGTCAAATTGCATTGTAAGAAAAATAAAATACAAGCAAACAAAAGGTTTTATGTGAAATATTAGTTCTCTAGAATTAAACAAGTACTCTAAATTTGGGGAGATTAATGTAAAATAACCTCTTTTACAAACTGTAGTCAGTGCCTACTCTCAAAAGTAGTGGGCTTTGCCAAAGATGGCGCTAAAAAACAAAAGTTGTTAAATATATGACACAGACCAGTGTTTCTCAACCTCCCTAAAGCGTCTTCTCTCTTTACTACAGTTCGTCATGTTCTGGTGACCCTCCAATCATACAATTATTTTCACTGCTACTTCATAACTATAATTTTACTACGGTTGTGAATCACGCGGTAATACTTTTGGAGATAGTAGTTTGTCAAATGGGCTACAACCCATGAGTTGAGAATTTCTACATTGTACGAAAACATGTCTTCTTCAAACACAGTGTACCTCTGGTTAATCTCTTTCTTCATCTCCATACAATAGATTCCGTTTTCTTCTCTCAGCTGTATATGATGTTAGGGGGATACACTCTATCATCCTTCAAAGACTCACACAGTATACACTATGCACTTCACAAAGGTGAAAGGAGGAAACGTTTTAGATGCCATGAAAATAATAGGAATTCATTTTGGCACTTTTAGATACAAAATTATTTTCTTCTATTATGTGGATTAATTTTTACTTATGAATTCACTTAATATTAAGAGAAAAGTAAAACAGAGACTTGAAATGAAGTCCGTTAGTCTACATGCCCCTTCCTGTAGTTCTACCTACAAATTGCTACAGTGTCCGTTCTTACAAAGTCAGTATGTAGCTTCAACACAGTGCTACCCAAGATCTTACTCAGCAAGTCATCTCCTGTGAAGTGAGTGGGAAAAGATGCTGAACAAGCACCAGTTGACAGAATTGTAAATGAGAAAGGACATTAAAAGACGAAAGGAGTTAATAGAATGTTATAGTAATACAGACGAGTTTGTTCTACATTAGTTAAATTAGAATGCTTTGATATGTTCATCATTTATCATTTTAAATTATGTATCTTCTAAAATCAAAGAAACAAATAACCTATAACTTGTTATTCATTTAGCATAAAAACTTGTCTTTGGCCATTAATCTCAGCACTGGGCAGGCAGAGGCAGGTGGATCCCTATGAGTTCGAGGCCAGTCTGGTCTACAATGCGAGTCCAGGACAGCCAAGGCTATACAGAGAAAGCCTGTCTCAAAAAAACCAACCAACCAACCAACAAATATACACACACAAAAAAACTTGTCTTTGTGTGGTTATATCCTTTAGAGATACAGAACTTCTGTTTTGATGTAAAACTTATCAACATAATGGTTATACAAGTGAAATCTTCAGTTATTTTTAAAAAGCTTCATAAAACTCCATTGTTTTTCCCAAAATTACTTAGTGAATTTTATATGCTACAGTGATAATCCAAGTGCATAGAAAATATAACACAAAACACACACACACAAACAAAAAAAGTGTGTGCACTCTTATGTATTCAGAGAAACTAACATATGAATTTTATTCTTATATTCATATTTATTATATACATGTTTTTAATAGTATATAACATTAAATATTTGCATTGTAATTATTGTGATAAAATGGTCAAGGTATTAACTGAACTCAAAACCCTTATATGTATGCATTGGTAATTATAGCAGTTCTATATATGGTAGGGGTGGAGGCACACAAATCACTGAAATCACTAATAGGCCTACAATCTGCACTGAAGAGGCACATATAAACACACATAAACACAAGTACTTAAAAGGAAAATTATCAAGTGGCTCTACATTAAATTAACATACATGGCACTAATAACAAATTCAGGTGAATAGAAGGCTCCCCATACCTAACTGTGGTTTTTTTGTTTTATTTTTGTTTTTTTTGTTTGTTTGTGTGTTTGTTTTTCTTTCTAGATGCACTCCTTTGTCTTCAGCTAAAATTAAAGGGAATAATGAAGCTAAAAAAATACTAAGAAAACCGTAATACTCTAAAAATCATGTGACAGTCAGATTACAAAGAGAAAATGCAAACTTTGCTTAATTTACTGAAATGTGTCTCAGCAATACAAGAAGCCATAAACACCTACAGAAATGAGAAGTGAAGCTCAGTAGAAAAGTAGGTGTTTTGAGTTGGAATGTGCATGGAAAACAGTTGAGAGAAAAGAATCAGAGAATATTTTTCCTAGTTTTTTCTTCAATTGTAACCAATGCTATTTCTATTTATTTATTTAATTTTAATTTGATCACTTTACATCCCAATTGTAGACCCCTTCCCTGTTGCCTCCTGGTCCCACCCTCCCTCCCTCATACCCCTCCCCCACTGCCCTAGTCATGAGAAAGTGAGAAGCCCTCCTCCCCTATCTGACCTCAGCCTCTTAAGTCTCATCTGGACCGCATGTATCCTCTTCCTCTGTGGCCTGGCGAGGCCTGCCTGCCAGGGGGAAGTGATCAATGAGTGGGTACCAGATTCCATGTCACAGATAGGCCCTACTCCCCATATTATAGGACCGACAAGGACACTGTGCTGCCTCTCTACTACATCTGAGCAGAGGGTCTAGGTCCTCACCTTGCATGGTCCTTGGTTGACGCATCAGTGTCTGCGTCATCCCGTTCCCCCTGGCCTGATTTGTTGGCTTCCTCTCCTTGTGGAGCTCCTGTCCCCTCCATGTCCTTTTATCTCCCGACTCTTCCATGAGACTCTCTGCTCTCTACCCCAAGCCACTGCTTTGATTCCCCCATGGCTGGAGTCTTTCAGAGGATTTCTATGGTAGGCTCCCTTCCTGTTTCTTCTCTTCAGTTGCTTCTTGTGTCTATTCTATGTGGCCTTCTGAATGAGAATTAAGTATTCACCCTAGGCTTTTACTTGTTATTTAGCTTCGTTATGCCCATGCCATTTCAGTAGTAAGAATTTCTTGTTTACAGGAAGCTGCTATTTTATTGAATACATAATAACCAGCCATTTTAATACTTCTATGGTTTATGCTGCATTGTCCTACCATTTCAGGGCAATTTTTCTATGATTTTACTTAAGGACTCATTCATTTTTAATAATTTTTATCTTTTTTCCACTTTTACCCATTCTTCTTTTTTAAATTAATATTTATTTTTACATATACATTTGTATTATTACACATATAAACAATAAACAACATACAGCTAGAGGGATGATGAAACAATCAGGAATTATATAAATGTTACATTCATAGTACTTTGGCTATTTGTGTCTTTGAATGTCATTCCCTAAGGTGTAACTCTACTAAATATATGTTCAAACCCTAGTTTAACTGAAAGGATTACAAAAGCATTTATGAAAAAAAAAGGCAGAATAGTAAACATTATACTGAATTTCAACATCCAGAAACAATAATTTATTTCTTAAACTTAAAGGAAGCTTTATAATGGTGGGGAGGGAGGGAGGGAGGGAGGGAGGGAGGGAGAGAGAGAGAGAGAGAGGGAGAGAGAGAGAGACAGACAGGCAGACAGACAGACAGACAATTAGGAATGAATGTTTAGTTGAGACAGACACTCTATAACATTTAAGTACATTACTACAAATTCAATCACCTAGCCCATGCTCAGAGTAATTCTGAGCTGAGTACATGATCAGAGAGTGGAGGACAGGTTTTGGTGTGTTCTGAATGATGCTTACCTCCTGTCATTCACATTGAGACATTATACCTTCCTTGTAAATATAAACTAAACTGCACTTTTTCTTTTCTGATGAGTAGGGTTCTATAGAAGTCATGGAATGTCATATCTAAGATTAATTAATATGAAGACTGAGACACCTTTCATGATGGTTGTCTTTTCCTGACATATTCTTTTTCTTTCCCTAGGGCTTAAATCTGCTGTGTTGTAGCCACTCCACGGTGATGTCTAGATTCTGAGGTGTGTCTGTCTATCAGTCTGCCTAAGTATATATGTATCTGTTTATCTACTGTCTATCTGTTTCATCTATATGTGTATCTGTCTGTCTGTTTATAATCTATCTATGTATCTATTTATCTATCTTATAGAATTCCATCAAATACTCATCCATATGTTACCTTTAGCTATAAAATCATGGGACATTATCATGTGTTTCACTCATAACCAGTGCTGTAGGCTAAAGCTATTATCATATGCAAACACAGAAGAGAAACTCACAAAAGGAAATTAAACAGAGGAGCAACACCTTAGTGTTTACAAAAACCGAGTAATTGAATGTTCTTGTTTCCTGGTCTCCATTTTTATATGAATTTTATGCTATCTTCATTTCATTCATTAGACAGTTTTAAATTGTTTTTCCTTCTAAATAAAGGAAATAGTCAGGTATGGAAAGAACTGTGCTTTAAGAGAAATACTCTTTAAGAAGAGGCATATTTTATTAAGCGCCTATTTAAATGCCCTTTACTCTTTGGAAAATCAAGATCTTTCCTTTAACATATTATGTAAAAAGATTTCCCTGATACAAGAACTTCGGCAAGTTACCATTGCCACCATCTTATTCTCACATCATTTCTTATTATGAAACATAATAATCATACCTTACAATCTAGGGCAGTATTCCCTGCAGCATAAATCACTGTAACATTAAACCTTAATATTTATTGCCTGTTCTATCTTGCTGCTGACATTCCTATTAATGCTTCGCTTAGCAAGCCAAAAAGTGATACCTCGGTACTATATAGTACTGGAGAAGACTGAGAAAATTCTTTGTACACAAATCAGCTGAAAGCATAACTTATCTGTTACGGCACAGGAAGATTAAATACATGGCAGTAAAAATCCCCGCAATCACAGTAACTGGAGTTAAGGTTGTTTCTATTGCTTTAATAAATCCTTTAAGTATGCTTTCAATCTCTCAGCAATTCCTGACAAAGCCATGTGCTGTTGTTGTGGATCTGCCTACCTAGAGAGTCCTGATGGTGAATATTTCATATGGCTTATCACTTCTCCATGTCCCTAGTCTGGGAGAAGCTAGTGTACTGTGTGCCGCTTAATACCTTATTAGTTGAAGATGGATTTGTACTCTCAGCCTTTAGCCACCTAATTTCCTGTTACAGAAGATAAAATTTTTATTTTTTTTTCAAATGATGAATGAGGTGATTATACTTCACAAATTTTAAGACCATGGACCATTAACTGAATCACTCTGAGCACTTGTCATCTTACACATGCATTTGCTATATGAAAAAAGACTTGCATTTTCATAATACCTGAGCATTACTTCATGTGAAAACTTATTCATATAGGCATCGGGATGTAAAGAGTTAACATTTTTAAAGAGAATCAATTGCTCATACTGAAGTTTGAATTCGAAGCAGTTTTTTACTTTTTCTTTAGTCTTTGTATCTATGATATAATAGCAATGAAATAGTTATTTTTTATTGATGGAAAAATTAGGAGAACATATATTCATAAATATTATGTTTTGTCACTTGATGGTTACTTTTAATTGTCACAATTTAGAGTTGCCTGAGGGAAGGACATATAAGGGTATCTCTGAAAGACTGCCTCAGCTATGCTAATTAAAGTGGAAAGACCTGCCTGCCAGAGATAGTACCATTCCCCAGGGTTGGTAATCTGAACAGGATGAAAAGGAGAAAGCTAGCTAAGCATGCACACACTGTTCAATCACTCTATGCTTTCTGTTGTGGATATGATTTGACATGCATTTTAAAGGTCTTACTATTTTGACCTCTCCTACATTTCACCTCCACCCTGAGATGAATTAAGCCCTTTCTCGCTTAAGTTACTTTTGTCATAGTGTAAATTTAGATAACTCTTCTTATTATTTTAGTATGGAGTTATTGCACCAGATATTAACACTCAATTGTTAACAAGAACTTAATAAGGTGTTACCTTCCTGGTTGAAGATAAATAATTTTACTTTGATTCTACTGGACATTGATTCTAATCTATCTCTGATTTAATGTTTCATACTTATCAGAGGTAATAAGTTAAGTAAGCAAAAGCAATACTTTCTAAAGTGTTAAGACATTATACTTCAGAGAGGACAGTAACTTTGTAAACAAATTTATTTTGGGTAATTTTATGCATGTATATTATATATTCTTGTTACCCTGACTCTCTTATCTTCATCCTATCATCGATACACCTTCCTTTATAAAATCTCCGACCCTATGTTATTGTCTTTTTGTTTTGTCTTGTGATCCATTGGGTTTAAATGGGCCATTGGATTTGCTATGATTATCCAGTGAGCTATCCAGTGAAGTTTGGTCTGCTCAGTACCTGGTTACACTTTGAATTTTTTTCCAGACTCCATCCACACCTAATATTTCAGTAAACATAAGTACAGCCCCATGAGCCTCTTCTATCCGATACTGGATAGTGATAGGTCCAAACTTGTGCAGGTTCAGTGTAGGCAACCACACACCAGCTGAAAGCTCACAATTGCAACAGCTGTGCTATATTCTTGAGGTATAGCATTTTGTAGACCTTCTTTCTATCTTTTGCCTCTTAGTAATCTTTCTTCTGCAACATACTCTAATCTTTACCTTAAGTGGTATAAATCCTCTGTTTAGGTTAACCACCCTTGATTATTGCCATGTTAAGAAGCTGTGTCTCCATTAATTACCACCCATTCTTGTACAATTAGGACAGAGAGATCCTCAGTTCAAACCAGAGAACTATTGGTAGCCCCCATAATAGTAGTACCATTATTAAAGTGGGGTTGATATTGCAGTTTATATGATTAAAAGCTGGGGATAATCAGAATCAGAAATGTATTTTCTCCATAAGCATTTGACATCGTACCTTTTGGCATATGAGGGCTAATCAGAAGCAAGTTTTCTATGCCAAGGGAAAGATGGTTTGTTGATCTGGAGAACCTTACCCAGAAATTCTGCCCTAGCACTGAATGTATTCTGCAGCTGTATCTTTAGAATAAGGCCCTGTGCACATGCTTCTTTCTCTTCTCTCTCTTTCTCTGTATCTCATTCCACACATGTTCTGTCTAGGAATTAAGCCAATTATAGTTCTTTATAGGAAAAACATAATTGCTGGTAGTTACTAACAAACAATAAACATTTTATTTATGCAGGTTAATTTTGTCTTCTAAGGCTTTCTATATTATTCTCTGATTCCAGTAGAAGACAATATCTCTGATAGCATTTTTAGTATGTATTGTATTATTGATCACTACTCAGACTTTGTAATAAAATTAAGTATAATATAAATTTTAGTTTATTTAATAAAATATAAAGTTATATTGGAATATGAATAGGAAATGCACCACATTAGAATTCTTCATGAGAAATATATGGGCATTACACTTTCTTCAATAAAACAGTTTAAAAGTTACTATACTTTTCAATGGTGTTTTAATTCTGTCCTAGGTGCTTAAGTGAATTAGGTGACATGCCATGCACCATACATTTTTTGAGTGTGTGTGTGTGTGTGTGTGTGTGTGTGTGTGTGTGTTGTCCAGATAAGACCTCACAGCAGCACTGTGAACTAAATTGGTCAAAAAAAAAAATGAGGAGGAAAGATAACACACAAAATTTAAAATTTCTTTTTTTTTAATTTCTTTTATTTATTAATTTATTCTTGTTACATCTCTATGGTTATCCCATCCCTTGTATCCTCCCATTCTCCCCTCCCTCCCATTTTCCCCTTATTCCCCTCCCCTATGACTGTTCCTCAGAGGGATTACCTCCCCACGTATATGCTCATAGGGTATCAAATCTCTTCTCTGTGACCTGCGGTCCTTCCTCTGAGTGCGACTAGGTCTCCCCATCCAGGGGACATAGTCGAATGTGAGGCACCAGAATACATGAGAAAGTCATATCCCTCTCTCCACTCAAGTGTGGAGACTGTCCTGTCCATGGGCAAGATCTGGGTAGGGGTTTAAAGTTTACCGCCTGTATTGTCCTTGGCTAGTGTCTTAGTTTGAGCGGGACCCCTTGGCCCAAATCTGCCTATCATAATGTTCTACTTGTAGGTTTCTAGGACACACTGGATCCTTCTACATTGCTATTCTCACATAGTTCTCTCATCTAGAGTCCCAATAGGATGTCCTCCCCTCTGTCCCAGTTTCCTGGTAAGGGAAGGCTTTCGTGGAACATGCCCATTGGGCTTCATATGGAAAAACAAAAAAACCCAGAATAGCAAAAACGATCTTGTACAATAAAAGGTGCTGTGGAGGAATCTCCATACCTGATCTCAAATTGTACTATAAAGCAATAAAATTTAAAATTTCACCCCTCTAACTTTTGAGCATTCTTAGGACTTAAATGTATTATTTTGAGTATTTCATATAAATTCAAAATTTTTTAGAAAGTGAGCTATGGTAGAAGTATATGAAGTACACTAGTCAGTTAAAAGACTCAACAAGTATTTTATTTAGTTTTTGTTTCCAAGAACTTTCTTCATATCATTATATAAAATCCCACAGCTTTCAAGAGTCCTAAGGCAGACGATGGCACTCACTTATTTAATTCAGGATAGATTTTCTGATGAATGAAATTGTCCTTATATAGTTAAAAAAAAAAAGGAGAGGAGAGCAAAAAATTTATTGTAGGCCTGTGATAGACAAGAGAAATTTCATTTCAAAGGCTTACTAGACCATGCAGAGTTAAGTTGTACAAAGCAATGGCTATAGAGGAGGGCTCAGTACAGAAGCCTATGGTGTGCTTCTCCAGAGAACTGGGTAGGAATCTTAGCACCCACTTGGTGGCTTAAAACCATCTGTAACTCTATTTCCACTGTATTTTGATATCCATTTCTTTCCTTCATAGGCACCAAGCATGCACATAGTGCACTCATATACATCAATCCAAATACTCATACACATAAAATCATATATATATATATATATATATATATATATATGTATATATATATCCTCTGGAAAAATTTTTAGGAATGTTCCAAGTTGAAGACAGACATGGTGTCTCTCACTCAGTCTGACACTAACAGTTTTCTCTCAGAGCTACAACAGATTGCTCTTTCTCTGCTTTAGCCCCAGAAGGGATTAGCTTGTGTTTAGGGACCATGTGGTATGAAAATCACATAAAACTGGTTTATTGAGTCGCATGAACTCAGTGGGGGTATAAACATGAAGCAGTTTGTGTTTCTACATTCACTGCTTTTGACTACAATCTGTCAAGATGTGCTTATTGACATCTCTGACAGATTTTGCAATGTTTCAATCATTTTCATTATTTAAATTCCCCTTGAATGTTAAATCTTTCTCTCATTGTACTTGACTATCATCTTTTCATATGGAACTGAGCTGGGAGCCATTTCCTGTGGGAGTACAGGATAATAGCAGAGAGGAGAAGACAGCTGACTTGGAGATTTTCTCTTGATTGTCACGGTTTTCTGAAGTGATGCACTAAAGAGATGAGAGAAAAGAAAACCGGAAGTGTCTCCATGTAGTTTGAGGGTGCAGTGTAGTTTTTCTGAGCAGTGTCCTTTTTCCAGGGTTAAAAGAGCAAACTTCTGATAGTGAGTTATCCATGTGATTCATGGAAGGGCATAGTGGTCTTTTGTACTTTTTCAATTTATTTCAGGAGCTGGGGACAGTTATCAAAAGTGATCTTAGTTAACCTGTACTGGGTTTCTTTGACTCAGTAGGCAACCATCACATGTGAGACATTGACAGGATAGCTTCAGCCCTTTTTGTTTTATGGGCTACTATTGGTCCCCTGAAACACACACCATGAGTCCCCCCAAGAGTGGAAAATCATGATGCTTTCAAAACTTAGCCTTCTCCCACATCTCTGATTCTGTTCACACGGCCTCAGCATTAGCACAGAAAGACAAATGTTTAAGCAGACTGCAAACTTGGAAACCAAATAATGACCTTCTGTTCTTATTAGTTCTCTCAATCTTTGTAAGTGCTTTCCATCCCAATCCCCTTCAGTTTATTGTGGAAAAAGATGACACAGCCTCTTTCCTCAAACATTGTTTTGCTAAAAACTCTTTTTTCTTTTTCTCAGACTTTCTCCAAATATTTGTGTTTAAGGATTCAGACTACACTTCCGATAGACATTGTATGGAAGGACCCATGTGGCCAGACTAGTGATGTAATGTCAGCAAATGTTTCCTCTCCTACTTTGTTCCTTCTCTTCAGCCACTACCTATTTCCCCTACCAAGTGAGGTTTAAGCATCCTCCCTTGTCCCCTCCTTGTTACTTATCTTCTTTGGGTGTGTGCATTGTTGTATTCTTATTCTGTACTATATGGGTAAAATCCATGTATAAGTGAATACATACCATGTGTGTCTGTCTGGGTCTAGGTTACCTCAGTCATGATGATCTTTTCTAGGTCCATCCATTTGCTTGAAATTTTCATGATTTCTTTGTTAGTACTTCATTGTAAAATTTTGTGTTAAGAAATTGTGACACAGATAATTCAATTTGCCCAGGGGTAGTGATGATGGCATCAATATCAAGTTGTTAATGTAGCCATCCCACTGGTTTGACTTATAGTGACTTAATATTGCTGTAAGAACTGTGAGAGTACACATTGCTGGAGTTTCCATGGTGGACTGAAGGTTTGTGTGGTTTTTGTTGTGTTAACTCTCTCTGCTACAGCCCAAGTTTGTTCCTAATGTTTTAAAACTGACACAATAAAAGTTACATTTTCATGAAACTCTATATAGCCCCAATACTATGTATGCACAGCACAATTTTAGCTCAAGTGAACATATATATTTCCTTTAAAACTGTAAAAGTCACTCAGAATTAAATAATGGTTGCTAAGTAATAATAAGAAACAGAACTTAGCTCCTAGCACCTACTAAGCATGTTTAGTATCTTTCAAACACTACTAACTCCAATTCTAATGACAGTTCTAGTGCCCTGTTACAAATCAGCAGTGCACATGAGCATTATCTCCAGTCACATGTACACATATACTCAAATACATACCCAAAGAAAACTAATATTAAAATATTTCTTCATTATTAAAGCTTTAACAATATTCTCATATCTGTGTCTATATATCTATCATCTATATATCTATATCAATACTTATATCTATATCATATTCACAGTTATGATGACCATGACAACTCTCACCTCTCATGAGAGAGGACACTTAATTAAGGGACTCTTTACAAACTAGAGGCTTATTCCATTATCAACATGGCAGAGAGTATAAGGCAGAGTTTTTAGGACAAGGGCAAAAACCAGCCACATTGTTTGCCAAGGTATCACAAGAATGGTTTCTAGGCAACTTATTAATATTCTTCTCTTCTGAAACTTCTTTAGGTAGAGCCACACATTTTAAACAATGGCCCTACTAGGATGCCCCAGTAAGCCGCAATTAAAGCACTTGGCTGCTTTTTTAGTCCAAAGTCCAATGTCTATCATATCCTTCCAAAAGACAGCATGTCAGTAGTACAGTCACAACAATACCAAGCTCTCTGGTATAAATATCTATCTTAGTCACTGTTGTAGTGACATTTATCCAGCCCCTGGTCATATAACTTAAAACTTATTTTATAATATAAAATTGTAAGATTTCTTTCTGCTTTCATTAACAATGTTTTTGAAATTGATACAACTGCCGATATTTTTCTGTGTTTCATATGTTCAGAGTTCCTTGTAAAATTTTCTATGTACTAATGTGACAAGAATTCAAAATTCAACCATGTAACATATACAACTATAGATTTCATTTGCAATCAATTTTAAGTAATTGGGCATTTACATTATTTTATGTAACTTTGACTTGCTTTTAAACACACATCCCATCGAATGAATATACTGTGATGTTTCGGTTTTTTTTTTTTTTTACAGTATATTAGTATTAAAAGCCAGGTGATTTTTAATGCAATTTGTAGAATTTATTATGACAAATTATAGATAATTTTCACTCTCCTAATTAATTTTGTGTGTGTTATCATGTTAAAATATTGTGTGGTCATTTGGTAAGCTCTTTCTGCAAAATGAGGAAATATAACCTTATCACCAGTTAACATATCAAGTGTCTAACTAAATTTAGCAGAGACATGTCCCTTTATATGAGTTCCCACTTATCCAAGTTGACTCCCATTAGCCACTCTGCCATAATGGCTTGTGGGAAGACTGAACAGAAAATTGAATTAATGCAAGCCATTTCTCAATCATTTCTCATTCTCATAAAATGATTAAAGCTGATGTAAGAGGGCTCATTAAAACGGAAAACATTAGGCTCATTAAAAAGCCATTAAACCATCTCACTTCCCTGATTTATTTTATCATAACCATATTTAGCCATTGTTTAAAAGTCACTACACCCCAAATTTCTGTCCTTCTGATGGGGCAAATGTGCACACTCTGGATATGTGGCCACTTGAAGATCAAAATCATCTCATGCTATTCTCTGTAGGGTCACAGCTTTCTAATGCCAGCTAATAGTAAGTGCAATTTGTAGGTGTTGTCTCAGTGTTCATTGAGAACTGATTTACCTTCCAGTGTTTATTTTGCCTATATTTAACCTGCACAAAATTCTACATATTTCAATTCTCTATTATTTAAAGTTGATGCTGAATTACTACCTATGTAGTCAAAGTGAATGGCCATTAGTCACTGTAAGATAATGGTGTGATTTTTATTAAGAATATTAATATCTATTGTCAAGCCAAACAAAGGCTCTTCCCGGGGAAAAATAATCTTTGGGAGAATTATGAATTCAAGCTTTAAGGATGATTTTTTATATTCCTTAAGAATATGGCTAAAAATTAAATCTAATAAACTAGCAGGATTTTTAAAAAAGAGCTTCTTTGCTTATTAAAATTTATGAAGAATATAACCAGGTTTTGTAGCACATACGTGGAATTCCATAAGTGGAGTCAAGAAGATCAGTAACTTGAGGCCAGCCTCCACTACATTGGTCATTCCAATCTGTTCTGGATTATATCAGTTCCCGCTTCATGTGAACAAGCAAACAAAGTAATTAATATAGATAAGAAATACTTTACAATATACACTTCTATTATAAGCTCCTGATACTAGCCTAATCAAGACGTTAGATAAACCTGTAATGTCAGTGCTTTCATGGTGCTGTCATAATCTTACACTGATCCGATTTGCCCTTCTCCTGAGTGGAAGATGGTAGACATGTTGATGCACTGACCACATCCTCCTTAAAGCTCATTTTGTTGTAAACACAATCAAAACAAACTGCCCATTTGATATTACAGGAGGAGATCCTGGACTAGCAATTGTCGTAATTATAATGTACAGAGAGGAACATAAAACGTCACACTATAATATCCCCCACCATTTTCTTCAATAATCCTAAATTCTCATTACTCCTTCCATCACTATCTTTTTTTTTTTTCAATTTTCAATATGAGCTCAGTCTAGTTAAGAGCATGGCACCACATGAACTGCAAAACAGATTTCTGGGAATGTTGAAAGATCATATCATTCTCAGAGCCACTGTCTACACAGTAATACTAAAAATGAGGTGTTAATATAACACAGTAAAAGCATAATTGATTAATGTAAGTTTCATTGATTTTTTTGGTTACATATTTTAGACTTTCAAATGGTATGTGTCTGGCCCTTTTTGATAAATATAGTTAATATTTACAATATTTTCTGTTGCTCTCTACTGCAATTTTATTCAAAATAGAAGAAACAATAAAAAGAAGCTTGACTTTTTCTTCTATGTTCAGTTACAGCCTAATATGGTTGATCTTAGAACTAGGTAACATCACAATTTGAAGTATTTCATTGGAGAGTTCTCTATCTTTATCTAATTGCTGAGCCAAATTTTGTTTTTGTCTCATAAGAGACTCATTAATATAATTTTGACTACAAGGAACTATATATGTACCTAATTTATGGTGCGATCAGTCAGTTATAGTTCCTCTGGATAACCAGTTTTTGCACATTCAATTATATACCCTTTGCATAATGACTAAATGGAGGTCAGAAAAATTAGAAACCTCACTCCAGGTAAGCATTCAGCAAGGTTACCTGTGGTGATAATTTACATACATCTGATACCAAGACTGTCATTAATGCCTGTAGTTGATTTCTTCGAAGAGTAATTCTTTGAGAAGTTCCTCCCACTTCCTTTCCTTATATTTTATCTGTTTTGAACAAGGAAGACCAAATATATCTAAATTCTGTATAGTGGTTTAAACATGAACTCACATACATATTCATATACGTAAATAGAAAAGAATTGTTTGTTCTAATATTCAAATACATTTTTGTTGTTTTAAGATATGCTGCTCAGAAGCAAATTATACAACTAAATACCAATGAGAATGCTGCTTGTATCTATCCATATTTAACTGAAAATAATGGATCACAACAAAAGATAACATGAACTGGTTAGAAAAATGACAAAGCAAATACCATGCCAACATTCTTTATCGAAATGCCTTTCTTTCTTTTTTTTTTTTTTCTTGGAGAATGTAAGATTTTATTTATGGATAAGGATTTTGTTTATTGAGTTCAGAGTTCTATATATTGCACAGAAAAATGCCTGACAAAAATTGTTTAATTAATTTCTTTGTTATCAAACTCTTTCCATTTTTTCAAACCACGAAATGCCTTTCAATCTAGACTTACTACTCATAAGATTTTTAGTAAATTGAGGTATGTATCACATGGCACTGTTTCCATTAATGGAACAATGCTGATATTATAAGTTCACTCTGCCAATCATATTAGATATTAATAAACATACTATTGATATAAATGCTCAAAAAACAGATAAATTACAAATCTTAATAAGTTAGGAAATACTTCTTGACTTGAATAATTAAAAAATGATGGTGATATCTGAAGAGAAATATACTTAGACATACGGAATATCTTTTGGAAAGTCTTAGAGACCACGAGCATGCCCATTTCTAGGGCAGTTTGTGTTAACCAAAGTCAAAGTAGTTGTGTAAAAACTGACACCTAATCATGAATTTCTAAAAAGAAATCTTTAGAATGATGGGATGCACTTCTTTTTAATAATCAATGTAGTATCTTGTCATAACTCCTTATTTATCTATTTATTCATTTATTCACTTTACAATCTGCTCATAGAGCCATCCCACCTCTCCTCCCCATCCCACCCTCTGCCTCTCTTCACTCTCCCCTTTCCCTATTCCTCAGAAAAGGGAGCCCCGCTTCCCATCCAATCCAAGACATCAAGTCATGTCAGGACTGAACCTGTCCTTTTCCCCTTAGACCTGGCAAGGCAATCCCACCAAAGGTAAGTAATTAAAAAGCTGATAAGAGAGTCCTAGTTCTCCTTACATGAAGCCCGAGCTGCCTACTAGCTACATCTTTGTAGGGGGTCTAGGTCTAGTTAATGCAAGGTTCTCCTTTGGTGCTTCAGTCTCAGTATGTCCCTCACAGCCCTGGTTAGTTGGCTCTGTTTGTCTTCCTGGAAATCCTTATAAACATAAGTAGGCTTGGTAAAGATGACATAACAGAAGGGAATCACTTAGTGTTATTGCATTGACCTTAGTGTGATGAATCCAACCTTTCTACTAATGCTGCAATCGCATTGCTTCCCATCCTCTTTACAGAAGGCAGAAAGCATGGGCAAGGCCAGCTTCTCTATAGTTACATTTCCAGGATTTCACTGTTTCTGATTAGGACACATATAAAAACACACATTCCTTTGTATTCAAACTCCTGACTTCTATTTTGATGTGTTCATAATTTCAATCACTTTCTAGAAGGTCATTCTTTCCCTTAAAATTTCAATGAATAATTCTTTCTGAAACATTTGATATTAGTGTTATGATTAAATTAACATTACATGTATCTAACATTCATAATCATTAAAGTTAATACATTTTTCGGGTAATAGAGCTAGGATTCAAACTGACCTTTTCTGATTACTTAAAATAATTATTGAGAATTGTACAAAGTTCCCATTCACCTTACATCCTCAAGAAGGCTACTATATTTCCTGAGATTTAAGTTAGAATTTTGACCTCTTTTTGAAACTACATTTTAAAAAGAACAATTTTTAACTTACAGAAACTTTATGAGAAAAAGAATTCTACTATACATTTTAGCAGGTAACTCTGATTAGTACCATATAATTTTAATATGCTACATTTGTTACAATTAATGGATCCCTATTACATTAGTATTTGAGATACATAATTTATTTAAATTTCCTCAGTTTTTATCTATTTCACTTTTTCTTTTTAATTTTTGTAGCTAAGGCAATTTATCACTTTTTATATCTTTCAATCTGATCACCTTGGCAGAACAGAAATCACATCCAAAGACCTAGGTCTGTGTGATCTGGCTCAAAAACATACACACCATTAGTACCCATATTTAATCCCATTGGCTGAAATACACATCCTTAATCCCTTTTACTGGAATACAGACAGGACAAGCCTTTAGCCCCTCTGGCTGGGATTTAGTGCACACCTTCAATCCCAAACAAAGTTGTCTAATTGAGGAGAAGACAAAAAGATGAAAAGGAAAGCGAAGCATATACAGGTACTTAAGAGCAGTTCAGAGACAGAGAGAGAGAGAGAGAGAGAGAGAGAGAGAGAGAGAGAGAGAGAGAGAGGGAGGGAGGGAAAAGAAGAAGAAGAGAGGGAAAAGAGCAGAGAAGAGAGAAGAGAAGAGAAGAGAAGAGAAGAGAAGAGAAGAGAAGAGAAG
>OU015755.1:70971993-70986842 GCA_907169655.1 Acomys percivali | reverse complement strand
GAAGAGAAGAGAAGAGAAGAGAAGAGAAGAGAAGAGAAGAGAAGAGAGAGCAGAAGTTCTTTGTTGAGGCAGTACAACACAGCTTGGAAATGCAATAAAATTTTGTGAAGTTCCATGAGTGCAGTTCAGTTCATTCAGTTCAGTTCATGGAGTTCAGAGGCAGTTTTCCAAGCATAACAATTTAGTGAGAAGTAGAGACAAGCCAGTTGGAATCTATCAGTTTAGAGAGGAGTTTAGGACCAGAACGGCTGAGTTAAACTAACTAGCCTGAATTCAGAAAGAACTAGAAAGGATAAGGTTATTTATTTATCAGTAAGCCTCCGAGGCTGGAAACATCTAGGCCTAGGTAAGCAACTGGAGGCTAGAAGCTGAAATCTTTAAGGACTGGGCTAGAAGCTTCCAGATCTAGGCCTAGGAGTAGTTAGATAGAAATGCTGTTTTGATTCAGGCCAAGTCATTTATTCCTAAGGCTAAGGAATGGCTCGTACCACTTCCCTTCATATGAGGAAATAAAAACATCAGTTACAAACATCCATAGAACATCTACTTATTGAGATTTTCCTGAAGTGTTTTCAAGAGATGGGATATGAGCTTTTCACAGGAACCTAATAAATATGAAGTCTTTTCATCACTCAGCTCCAAAAGTATATAACTTATGGCTGCTGGATATGACCTTGTTTACCTTAGAAACTTGTCCAGTTTCCATACTATAAAATGACTTTTTGTGTCCACTCCTTTTTCTATTGTCTGTTTAGAAAGAAGTCACTATGGACATCTGACATTGAAGGAGTAGGTTGAGGGACATTCACACCAATTACTAGGAAGCATTCTACTGTTACAAAACAAAATAAAAGCAATTACATAACTTTGAACTTTCTCACATTTGTTTTTGACTTGGAACTTACTTTCATATTTGTAAAGAAATTTTGCTGCCTTGGACATTGGTAGCATTTTGTCATTTTGCTTAGTTTGATTATAAAACTTCTGTAATTAGTTCATTCATTCTTCCTTCCTTCTTTCCCTCCTTCCTTCCTTCCTTCTTTCCTTCCTTCCTTCCTTCCTTCCTTCCTTCCTTCCTTCCTTCCTTCCTTCCTTCCTTCCCACTTGCATTCTTCCTTCCTTCTTTTCTACTAGAGTATACTGGGAAAAAACCCATATATATTCACTCTTGCATCATAGAACCAAGTATTTTTTTTTGTTTTGGTTTTGTTCTTTTTGAGACAGGGTTTCTTTGTTTAGCCTAGGCTGTGTCTCAAGTAGCGTCATTCTTTGGTTGGCCATTCCCTGAAACTTTGCTCCATCTTTGGGCCTGCACATCTTGTAGGCATGACAGATTTTTGGGTCAAAGCTTTTATGGGTGGTTTGATGTCCATGTCCCTCCACTGGAAGCCCTGCCTGACTACAGAAGGTGGACACTTCAGGCCCTATGTCCCCCATGGCTAGGTGTTTCAGCTAGGGTGACCCTCATAGACTTCCTGTGCCCCTCCCCTATCCCAGGTCTCTGGCAAATCCCAGAATACATCCATACCTCAGATTTCCATTCTCTCATCTGGGCCCCTCTGCCCTGCTCTCCCTGTTCCTAGTCCCCACACCACTTCTCCCTCCCCATCCCCTCTCCTACCCAATTCCTCCTCTGTCCACATCCAATGCCTATTTTATTTCCATTTCTGAGTGAGATTCAAGCGTCTTCCTTTGAGTTCTCCTTGTAACTTAGTGGTTTTGGATCTGTGGGTTATAGTATGGCTATCTTGTACTTCATGGCTAATATCTACTTAAAAGTGAGTATATGCCATGCATATCATTTTGAGTTTGGGTTACCTCACTCACAATGATTTTTTTTCTGGTTCTATCCATTTTCTTGCAAATGTCAAGATGTCTTTGTTTTTAATAGCTGAGTAGGAATACTATCATATGCTGTCTGTTCAAAGAGAACATGGATTTGGGTGCTGTTTATTTCTAATGTTACCGTAAATAACCAACTTCATATGAGAAAAAATATTGTATAATTATGTTTCTGATTCTAATCTACAAACACATGAATCTTTGTAGCTTTTTTGGCTTATTTACCTGTGAATTAATTACCAGTCCTAGAATGGAGATCTTGGTTCTTTCCCCACACAATACATTCACTTAGTGGTTCCTTTTCAATACTTGCAGATAAGAGATGTACAATTAAAAAGAAATATCCCTATGGTAAGATTTATCAAGTAGAGTAGGTGAATTATTCCACATATTTACAAGTTATTTACATCATTATTGCCATCTTTCCCATCCCGTTATTTACCTTCTCTCTGTATTTCTTCATTATTTTTAAACGCACCTATATTCTCTTATATTTTATAATATCAAATAGAGTTACTCTTTTCTATTACATCTGTTGTTATTTCTTGGGAGGACTTGACATCCTAAATGATTTCTCTTGTTACATATTTTAAGGTTCATTGTCTGTGCCGTGAAGTCCAATGGTCTTTGTCAAATGTTTATAGACATATATCAATCATTATAGAAACCTACAGAAACATATTTTTTTTTTGCCTTAAAAATAATCCCATTGATCTATTTAACTGTCTGGTTTCTACATACTAATTAACAACTAAACTTTCAGCATTTCTGTAGTTTGACATGTTCATTTTCTGCAGTTGTGGTCATTTATCTTGTGTCATTTTCAAATTCGCTTCTTGCCATAATCAAGAAGTATTTAAGGTTCAATCTTATCTTCCAGTGTCTTGATGCTTACACTAATATTTGTCTTTGATTGGCGCTGTGATCCTATTGGAAGCCATCAGTGATATGTTGAGGAAAAAAGACCCTCCATTGTACTAAAATTTTACTGATTGTCCTTGTATTCTTTTCTTACATTTATTTTTTCTATTTTAGATAAAATTATATCAGTTTATGAGAATTTCATACAGTTTATTTTGGTCATATTCATCCCTCCACAGACTACTCAAGGATCTGCCCAGTAATGTCATCTTTTTACATTAAATGATATATTGCATATATATGTGTGTGTGTGTGTGTGTGTGTGTGTGTGTGTATATCTATATCTATATCTATATCTATCTATCTATCTATCTATCTATCTATCTATATATATATATATATATTGTATTTGCCAATATACTCTGCTCAGTCTGTATAATGTAACTTGTATGCATATATTCAGAGATGAACATTTCATATTGAATAATCGATTGGTGTGCTCTTCTCTATGGAAGACTATTTCTTCATACAAGGCATTCCTTATTTCCCTATACATTTTGAGTAGGTTAAGACCATTTAGGCTTTTCTTCTCCCATTTGGCATGTCTGTTTTTTGTTGTGGGTTTGTGCTCATGTTTAGACAGTCATGTTGTTGAAACTTTATGGCTGTAGTTTCTGATATTAAAAGTAGACACAGTCTCAAAGGAAATTTCCTGATCTTCCAGCTAGTCTAGTCTTCCACTGACTTTTCTGCAATGCTCACTGAGCCTTAAGGTACAGGAATTGTTTTGTATATGTATCTTTTGGGACTTGGATTCACAACTCTGCATTTTGATTGGTTGTGTTTTACTGCTGTGGCTTCTATCTGTTGCAAGAGAGATTTCCTTACTAAAAGGCAGAGTGAAAACTAGATTTGTCTGTGAATATGTATACATCTATACATCTATACATTATATATATATATATATACATATTCTAATGTTTTTAACTTGCCAAATTATCCTATAAATTTTCCTGCTTATATGAGGTTCCCTCAGGTCATAGTGAATAGAGTTCAATTAGATTTTTCTTTATGTAGAGTCAAAGAAAGGATTTATATTTGTTCATTTTTGCTTGGTGTTAGCAGAGGACAATATAGATGGAAATCTTTCACATCTTGATTGTCAAGCATTCTAATTCTGCATTGCAATTTTGGCAATGTAAACAAATATTAAATAAAACACCATATTATGACAAAGAAGAGCCAGTGAATTGTTTGGAAATTGTAGATTTTATTTAGTTGATGGCATACTGAAATGTTAAACATTTATTAAATTCAGAAACAGATGAAAATCAACAATAAGAGATGATTGTGTATAATGCTTAATTAAAACAAGTTCGTTCTGCCTACATTGCCAGTTTTAACTTTTGGGTAATTTTTTTCCTGTAGCCAATAATCATGCATGACACATGCTTACAAATGTCCTCTAAGCTTACAGTTTAAATCAGGTCAATGTTTATTTACAGAGTGTCCCAATGATGTGTAACATAAATGCAAAGTGAGCCTTTGCCTTTGTGAAAGGATGCATGATCAGTGTCACAGTTTTCTCAATATGACAAGAAAGATGACATGGAAACTTGTTTAGAATGTTGATTGCAACCAATAGTGTAGAATTCTTCCACAATGTTTTCTCACATTTCACAATTTCAGATTGCTTTGTAACACTGGAGACTGATTTTGAAGATTAATATGCTCACTTACAATAACACCCTGGAAAGAATTTTGTATTTCACAATAAAATAGATACATTGAAGGGTTAATGTTCTAAAACTTCAGGTGTGCTAGGGAACCCCACGACAAGAAGATTGGTCTGTGACTAATATCTACAGACTGCCAGCATCCAAGAAACTCCTGATAAGGAATTCCAAAAGTAGCATCATAGTTGTGTTCTATTGTTATGAGGACCATGATCAAGGCAACACTTGTGAAAGAAAAATCTTTAATTTGGGGCTTTTTTTTTACAATGTCAGATGTCCATTATCATCATAGCATACAGTATGGCAGCATGCAGGCAGGTGCTGGAGTAGCGGCTGAGAGCTACATCTTGATACATAGCCAAAGAGCCTGGACTTCAAAGGCAACCCCAATGATATGCTTCCTCTAACAAGGCTGTACCTTCTAAACTTTCTAATCCTTTTAAACAGTTCCACTCCCTGGTCACTAAGCATTTGAATATATGAGCCTTTGGGGGCATTCTTATTCCACCACTGACCATGGGGCCTCCTAAGCTGAAGACTCTTTTACCTCTGAAAAGAACATTAGCTCCTTGTGATAAGGGCACATACCAATCTCTATTGGCTATTATAACTGTGACTTCAAATAATTGAAAGGATAATGGAATGTTATATCATAAAAGTCATTTTTACCTGCTCCATTGGAATGAAATCATCAGTTTCCCCAGGTATGCACAACATTCATGCACAGTGTTTATCTCCATTGAGAGATTGCTGAACTTCATCTTTCTGACTAAAAGACAACATGCTGTTGTTTAGTCTCTCTTTTATATCCACATCACCTCCATCAATCCTGATTTCACATAACTGTACCTCTCTCTCTCTCTCTCTCTCTCTCTGATGTATATGCACACACATGCAACTATAACATCAGAGGACAGTTTGAGAAATCATGGTTTTCCTTCCATATGGGTTTGAATGGTCACATAGACCATCAGACTTGGGGGCCAGAGCATTTACAGATGGAACAATTTCTCTGGCCTCAAAACTGAATTTTTAATGGCAACAGTACTCTTGCACTAGGGCTCAAAGTACATTAATTCATACATTAACTTTGATTCTGCCTCTATTTGTCTGAATATAGTAGACAAGTTCATATTATACTCCTTGTGAAATTAAAAGTATAATTCTAGAGAAAGAATGGAAGAGCAGAAACTAAGTTTCATTTTCTTTACATGTTCATAATCTATGGTCTATTATTAAATACTGTACTAATCTAATATTTTGAACAGTAAACCAAAAAGGTTTTTGCCCTAGTCTCATTGCTCTAAATACATGAAAAACAAGTTTATTCACTGTAATTTAATGTAAAAATTATTACTAAACATAAAAGATACTTGAGATTCTTGGATGGTACATGAAAGAATTATTACATAATGCATGAATGGGTAAATGAATGAAAGAACTGTACAGTAATTCTCAGATACTTTTACCTTTATGTGATAGAAAACTTTTTACAATTTTTATTAAACATTTTTGTTCTTTACATATACATTTATATTATTACACATACATACAATAAACTACTTATAGCAAGAAGGACCATGACACAATCAGGAATTATATAAATGTTATATTCTTAGCGTTTTGGATATTTGTATTTGTCATGAATGTAAATCTGAATGTAAATCAGAATTTATCGTATCTCATAATTATCAACTTACAACATCTATCTAAAACTAAAAACATCTTAACGCCCAAACAACTAAGCTTCATTGTAAAACTGAGTTATCTGGTGTTCAACCCATCAGAGACTTGAGAAGGCATAAAATTGATTACCTCAGTATACTGGGAGTGCAGGATAGTAGCTTTCCAAATGACAAGGTGACAGAGACAGTTTGCTACCTGAATAGTTACCCAAAACTCTTTATAACATTGGATCGTCTTCTTCAGACTTCTGGTGCAATATATCTGACAGACATATTTGTGAGGCAGGAACTATAGAGGACATGCTTACACTAGTCTTGGCAGAGTTTGTCCATCTACTCTGCCTGCATCCAAGCTTGCCCTTTTTGGCAGAATGCTGTCTGTGGTAGAAAAGAAAACACTTGGCCCATGCCTAGTCTGAAACATTTGATGCCATTTCCCTAAGGAGGTTCTTTAATGCTCATCACTCTCTGTGAGGTACTCTGGGTGCTGCCCAGAGTTAACCTGTCTCATTGTCAATGAATCTTTAAAATAATAAAAAACATTTTTAAATGCCATATTCTATATTTCTCTGAGGTGTTTTTTAGACCTTATTTAACTATTTTACCTTATGTTTCTATAGAATCATATATATCTGTTGTACCTAAGATGTATATTCTTGTGATAAAAATAGAGTAGATTTTTTAAAATCTGCAAAGGCTTATTGTTAGAGATTATAATATTTTTCTTTTATGTAGAGACAGAATTCATCTCAGATTTCCAAATTAGGAAAATTCTCAGAAATTGTTTATCACATTTTAAAAATGCCATATAATTTCCCCCAGATAACAGCTTCACATTTCTTTTGTCAAATGATTATGAACTTCATACATTAAATAGTTAATGTTAATAAAATGATATACAAGTTGCATTTATTATATTTTGTTGATTTTAGCACATGATGAATTGTGTAACCTAACATCTTTCAACATGATTATGCATTCACTTGTAATTGAATAATATTATTATTCTAAATGATATGTTCTGTAACTATACTGTGCAATAGAGCTTGCATGAATGCATAAATTTGTTTACTGTGTGGATTTATAATATTGATTTACCAGATACATAAAAATCAGAGACTCATTTGCTAATATAAATCACAAGTTAAATATAACTCAGTGTATATTTAAATATATTCTTAAGTATATTTTCTAAATAAAGGCCATAGGTTATTTTTTCTTTCCAATACAGTCTGACAAAAGAAAAAAAAGTGCTCCCAGGAAAACAAATAAAAAAACATGTGCCATGATAATACCTGCCCATACTTACTCAGAAGCATATTCCTACCCATACATTTTCAAACATTATCTTATTTAATATGGATCCAGAATTTGACATTCGTGCTATGTATTAGGTCATTCTTTATGTATACAGGCAATGTGCAAATAGTTACAGAGCTCACTCACACTCAGAGTGCTGAACAAAATACACGTGAAAGAAGAAATGATAATACCTACCGGCATGCATGGGATAGTTTACCAGAGTGTGAAAGACAAAGAAAATGATGTGTGGGATGTGTGTGGGATGTGTGTGTGTGTGTGTGTGTGTGTGTGTGTGTGTGTGTGTGTGTGTTGTTTGCCTGTCTGTTTGTCAGAGTATGTAAAGGCCAGAATTCTGATAAAAGCATATTTTGTGCTTTTGAGTGGTAAGTAAAATAACACGTCATCAAATAGTCATTTGGGTAAAATCTTGAGCATAAATAAAGAGGAAATCTGTGATTAATAGAGAAAAGTTAGAGAAGTGTACATGGGATAGTAGATTGTTATATTTTAAAAGGCATAGAGGAAGTCTATGTAAAAAAAAGTTTTTGAGGTGGTCATGGTGACACACACCTGTAATCCCAGCACTCAGGGAGGCAGAGGCAGAAAGCTCTTTGAATACCGTGCCAGCCTGGTCTACAAAGTGAGTCCAGGACAGCCAAGGCTACACAAGGAAACGCTGTCTCCAATAAAATTTTTTGATTGTTTAGAAGCAATGGTGACTTTTCTCTTTGACTTATAAAATAACTCTTTTTTTGGATCCTGGTGGAAGCTGGAAACCCCTTACCAACTCTCAGATTCACAAGGTACACTTGGACATAAAGTCAAGCGGCCCCTCATCTTGATGGGAAGAATGCAGCCTTCACAGCTCTACATTTGTATTTAATATCTATTGCACAAAGGTTAAAGAGTAAATAAGAACTTTTGTTTGTCATAAGTTGAGAGAGTTTTATAAATTCCTTCACCATGTTGTCACTCCAGAAAAAGTTAACATGTTCAATTCACGTTTCTACAAACTAGTTATGAAGTTTTTAGTAAGTCAAGGTACAGAATAACAGATGGGATTATATTGAACTCATTTTAAATCTCCGACTGTGCAAAATCATCAGTATTAAAATAAATAAGCATTTATTGATTTTTGTTTAATTTAGGGGGTAACTCGATTAAATTCACATATTCTCCTTAGTCACTCACCTGGGTAAACTTAGTGTCAGTAGGGCCTCACTATACATAAATCTGTAGAAGTCCCAACTGGCTGCTCATTTTCTGTGTCTTTGTAGCTCTTTGTGCTTTACTTCATTTTTAGCTATTTAGGGGAATACAAATTATCACACATTCCCCATGACATGGTTATCTTAGTTCTACATAGTGGTCATCATAAGCAAAGTTCCATGCATTTTAATCTGCCTTCTGCCTATTGTCTGTAAGGTTTCTATTTTCTTATCATATGCCACTCTGTATATGTTTAGTATTCTTCCATTTTTTTTTATCAAAAAATCAGAGAGATAAAAATACATGGAAACAGCCTAAATGTCCCTCCGTAAAAGAATGGATGATGAAACTGTGGTACATTTTACACTATGGAATACTACTCAGCTATTAAAAACAAGTAATTTCTGAAGTTTGTGGACAAAACAATTGAAATAGAAATGATCATAATGAGTGAGTTAACCCAGAAGCAGAAAGAGTCAAATGGTATATACTCACTTGTATCTGTACACTAGCCCAAGGGGCATGTCCCATGAAATTCTTCACTTATCAGGAAAGTGGGACAGAGAGGAGGACATCCTATTGGGACTCTGGGTGAGAGAAGCATGGGAGAATGGGGAAATAGAAGGATCCAGAGGGTCCTAGAAACATACAAAAAGAACATTATGATGGGCAGATCTAGACCCAGGGGTCCTGCTCAAACTATGGCACTAGCCAAGAACGATACATGCAGTAAACTTAGAACCCGTACTCAGATCTAGCCAATGGACAGGACACTCTCCACAGTTGAGTGGAGAGTGGGGGACTGACTTTCACATGAACTCTGATGCCTCATATTTGACCATATCCCCTGGAGGGGGAGACCTGGTGGCACTCAGAGGAAGGATAGCAGGCTACCAAGAAGAGACTTGATTCCCTATGAGCATATACATGGTAAGGAGGTCCCCCTCAGCCACAGTAATAGGGGAGGTGAGTATGGGGAAAGTGGGAGGGAGGGAGAAATGGGGGGGATACATGAGATGGGATAACTATTGAGATGTAATATGAATAAAATAATAAAAAAAAAGAAAAAGGAGAAGAAAAATAAACAAAATAAAATAATCATGTTAAATTTTTGCATATAAAGATTTTCTTATAGGAAAATGCGACATAAAAGGATAGCTATGAAAATTTTGTAGAATAAAAAGAATTCATTAAATACCAAGTAATAGTAATTCTGTAGCTCAATAGAATGGAAGAGGACTGGGATTACAGATTTCAAGTTAAACTATGCCCTTTGTATATGTTTTTAAATGATATGACACCCTTGAATCCACAGTCAGGTGGAGACAAGTGGTGGATGATAACAAGGAAATAGTATTTTCTGGATACAGCAAGGCTACAATGAGGTCACAGGGGTTGAGTAAGTCCACATGAAGCCCATGTAAGCTCAAACTAACAAAATCCAAGCAATGGGTTGGGGTTAGGTGGGCAGAGGGTTTTTACATCTAGCTGAGGAGCCATTGGTAGCAGTTGGCTTAAAGATGGGACTGGTAGGTTTTTTAGAAAGGTGTGATCTCCGGCAGATGTCCACAAACCCGAGAGTATATAGCCGGAACTAATTGTACTAGATTAGATTTAAAAATTAAGAGAAAAAAACTGAATGGATATAGAACAGTGAGTAGACTTGGGGTGAGTTGGGAAAGAGGATGATATGATCAAACAAAATACATGAAAGTTTCAAATAATTAATAAAATACATCAAAGCAAATCTGCATTTGCCAGAACAGTCTAGAGAAAAATAAATAGTAATATACAGATTACAGTTTAAATAGCAACATTACTAGAAAAACATAAGAATGTCTATAATCTTATTATTTAAGTTGAGTAAAATTGTGAAATATGTTTATTACTTTATATATGATATGCATATATAAAATTACTATTTAGATTTGTAAAAAATTATATTAATTCAATTTATTTATTCAATCCATGTGTATGTATGTATGTATGTGAACATGGGTGTATATGGGCAGTGGTCTTTGTGTGTAGGTCGAAAACAATTCTCTCTATCCTTGTGAAACAAATGAAATCAGATTGTCAGCCTTAAGTGTCCATGCTGCTGAATACTTCGTCATCTCACTAGTTGTATTTTTTTTAGTTTTTAAATTATTGTGTTCATTGTATACACTAGCAAAGAAAGCTTGGTGTTATTTGTACATGCTAATTTAAAATATCTTTAACAAGGCAATAAAATTAAAGCACAATAGGAAATAAACTACAAGACATTTTTCTCTACCTTTGGGGAGTAGGCAAGCGGCAAAGGGAAGCTGTAGAACATGCTTGCATGTTCTCAGTCTTTGAGCATAACATATTTAGGAGCATCTAAGAAATCAAAACAACAGAGGAGATGGACAGATGAGCTCAAGGTAAGGCTACTTAATGTTAAAAAGAAAGCAGAACCAAGATGCCTTTTTGTGTTATACAATAATATTTTATGTCCAGATTAATATATATTCATACTTTTAAATAAATTGTCAAAATAGCAGGAGTGCTGGACTGACAATATTTTATATATACATATTCTAACATCTTGAATGAGAAAATCTGACCAGGTTTTGAAAAGGTGAAGTCGGCCCATCTCCGTCTACGGCCATACCACCCTGAACGTGTCTGATCTCTAAAAGGTGAAATCAGTCTAATAAATTATTTCTCCTTTACTCAGAAGCAGATGTTTTACATGCATATACATATATAAGCCAATTTGAAATCTGATAAGTCAGTCTGATGGTAGTATTCATATGTAATCTACATAAATTGATATGTCCGCATTATGGTAAATAAATGATTTTCTAAGGCAAATAATGTGAAAGGTGACCATTTGATGTGCATTTAATACATTTATTGCTGGACAGCAATTTTTTATAATGAAGAAAGCACAATCACAGTCTTCTCTACTGACTGCCATAAAAATAATTTCTAATAATATAATCTTACCAATGATAGAGCATCTGGTACATTCACTTAATAGATTGATGCAAGTGTTCCAACTGGTGTTTTTAGGGGTGGAAGATACATTTTTAGACCCAACAAAACAAATTGATAGCATTAGAATATTTCTCCTTCCTGTAATCTGTATCAAAGAAATATAAATGAGATTTAGTACCACATATAGAAGAGTAAAAAAGGTGAATTCCTAATATGCGTTCATTTTATTTCAACTTAGATCTTCATCGCCACGAGGCAAAAAAGTTATTGAATTTTACTACGTATGACTCACGTTGGTTTCCTATCAAACAGACTAGCACTGGAACCCCTCTGCCGAACTCCCTACACGAAATTCTCCTTTTGCGCATCTCACAATCGGCAAATATGTGGCCAAGCATCTGGTGGTGACAAGCAGACGTCTTTGATTTATTGGCTAATATCACTGCTTGTTAGTGGATGGTTGAGCAGGAGACTAAAAGAGCATCAAATCAGAGAGAATAAATTATGAAGGCACCGAACTGTGCCATTATAAAGCCTTCCTTGTCACAGCTGTGACATCTCCTAGGAAATGGTGGATGACAGCAGCATTCCTTCTTCAAAGGGCCAACCCCTTCTACTTGTGAGCCTGACCATAAATAAATAAATAAAGCAAACAAACCACACAAGAAAGTGGGAAGTCACACAGAAAATACCTGCCCCTCTATAGAGCACAAGGGTTCCTTCTATTTGAAAGTAGAAGAGAACAAAGCCAAGTTGGATTAGAGGCATTCATCAGCAAAGCCTGTAAATATTACTAAATCTGTCCTGTGTGCTAGAACTTGAGCAATTTAAGGAGTAGAATTTCCCCATGTGGCCTTCCTTGTAGTCACACAATAAAGGTTCCTCTGATATAAATTAGTTATAAAAAATCCTCCTCTACTGAGTCAATTTAGTCAATTCACTCATCCCATGAATGTCTGCCTGATATTCAGAAAGCCTAGCACCAGTTTGTATTTGGAAAAACAGTGCTTTCAAGTATGTGAAAATTATAAACTGGCCATTGAATTTAATCAATTGAAGTTATTAAACTATCTGAATATAAATATTAGTTACAGGCACATAATACTAAGAAAGAGTATACACTCTAATACAAAAAAACACAATATTTCACCAGATTCTAAAATGATAAATGTCTTTTATCATAGAGACTTGTAAATAGAGTTGACTTTTTGTAAATGACCGAGTCTAAATATGATAATGAAAAAAACAAAGCAATGATTATGCCCGTCATTTCCACAGAAGCTATTCTAGCTGCAGAGTTCACATAATTTATTGCAGTATCTATTGAAAGATGATCTTTTATGATAAGCTTCAGCACAATTAAACATGGTGGCTGAGGAAGTGTGTTAAAAAGGGTGTGAAGGGAGACATGAATTCTGAGAGAAAGAGTAGAGAAAAGAGAAATCCAAAACCGTAAAAACAGCATTGAAAAGTTATTGGCAGCAACATACTCTAGTTTGCTTGTTTATATCCCCCATGTTTTAAAAGGATTTATGATTAATTACTAAAATACATAATTCATTATATATGTACATATAATGAATTAGAAATAAATAAAAAGAAAAATGACATTAATAGAAAGCCAAGAATAAAACTCTAGTGAGATATAAAATTGTAGTGGTCTCTACTGCACTAATGGTGGTTCATAGCTTTAGCTCAAAGCTTTAAATCTTTTTTTTTTTTTTTAAGATTTATTTATTTATTATGTATACAATGTTCTGTCTGCATGTATACCTGCAGGCCAGAAGAGGGCATCAGATCACATTATAGATGGTTGTGAGCCACCGTGTGGTTGCTGGGGATTGAACTCAGAACCTCTGGAACCTCTGGAAGAGTAGCCAGTGTTCTTAACCTCTGAGCCATCTCTCCAGCCCAAAGCTTTAAATATTTTACCATGAAATGATCACTATAGTTTTAACTAACTTGAATATTGCATGAAAATATAGAGAAAAGTGACAATTATCTAGCAAAAATAAATATAGTAGCATAAAATATATTTGCATTACATAATAACTATAAAACATTATTAGAGGCTGTCTTAGTGGTCCATACCTTTAATTCCAGCATTCTGGAGGGAAAAGATAGTTGTATTTCTCTGTCTCAGGGCCATCTTAGTACAAAGAACAATTACTGGGCTAGCTTGCTCTACACAATAAGAACCTATTTAAAATGGAAAAAAGGAAACCAAAAAAGTATGTCATACCAAAATCGCTTTCGGATGGGACAATTCAATAAAGGTAAAGGGAGGAACGCAGACATAATCAAAGTCTGAGTAGGTACACCATGAGGACATCTTTATGTGGAGGCACCCCACTTCTTGCTAGACCCAAACCTTTCCCTCCAAGTAAATAAAATAATTTTTAAACATTTTCTAAAATTTATGCTAATCTTTTTTACTTATTTTAAGTAATTTTCTTAAGCACATCCTATACACAGAGGCATTTTATATTTTAAATATTAAAAGAAGATACTATTGCAGGTAGGACTATGACAAACTGAATTTCTAATATCATCCTTTAAAGCAAAAACTGAGCAAAATGAGACATGGGTGTTAAGTTTAATAAACACACACAGATACAAACATATACATGCATGCATGCATACATACATACATACATGTGTATATAGAAACATATAAGCAGACACACTAAGACACACACACATATGTAATATGAAGGTCCTGTGGTTAGAAATACCAAATGGGGTCCATGTCAACTCATAAGGTGTAACCTGAGAAGAGTCATAACTCTCATGGCTACATCTTGAAGTAAGGATCACAGTTCTTGCTTTTTGTAGTTAAAGTCTGAGCCTGGCATTCTGAACACATCTCTTCATTCAGAGAAACTGACTTTGAAGTGTGAAGGTAGTAATATTTACCATGAAATTCATGGGAATATAGAAATATACAAGCCAAAGGTTTATATATATATATATATATATATATATATATATATATATATATATATGTATAGTGTTATATATCATGTATACACACATGCACATACACTCACACCTATAAAGGATCTCAACAAATGTAAGAACATTTTTAACATTTTCACATTCAATAAGAGGAAAAGTAACGAAGCAATCCAGTATTTTTTCAATGAGTTTTTAAATCCATTTGAACTTGCCCCACAAAGTTCAGTAGCACATCATTCATAGGAATCTCTTTGAAACTATTTACCACTTAGTGTTGTTACAATTGCAAATA
>OU015755.1:70910446-70968600 GCA_907169655.1 Acomys percivali | reverse complement strand
CACACACACACACACACACACACACACACACACACACACACACACACCTGATGGGCAGCTTGGTCCCTATGAAGGTCCACTAGTGTGGAGTTGGGGCGCTCTCTACCAAGGACTCTGTTGAACTCCTTTGAATCACTCCATCCTGATAAGGCTGCTACTCCAGGACACAAAAGGAAATAATGTGCCCTGTCCTAAAGCAACTTAATGTGCTGTGGTGGGTTGATAAGGGGAGCTCCCTTTTTCAGAAATGTAGGGTAGGGGTGTAGAGAGAAAAGGGAGGGAAGGGATGACCAGGAGTAGAGGAGATGGAGATAAATGGAATAAATAAATTGATTAATTATTTAAAAAATAAATTACAGAATTTTAAAATTAAATAAAAGAAAAAATTAATTTGAAAATTTCTGCAAGTGTTTGTGACCTAATTTTGTTTGATTTTTTGTAATCCTGTGTTTGGTTATGTACCTCATTTGTCTTAATTATTTTTAATAAATTAAAGTAATTTAAGTTTTCTTAATGTTTACACTATTATTTTTATTCTTATATATTTTAGAAATATACCCTTTATTAGGTAGTAATGTAGAAAGATCTTTTTTCATTCTGTAGCCTGTAATACTGCCCAAATGATAGTGTACTTTGTGATACAGAAACATTTCCATTTCAGAGGGCTCCATTTATTGATTGCTCATCTCAGACTCTTTGCTCTCAATGTTCTGTTGTGAAATTCTTTAGCCTAGTTTTTTTTTTAACAAAATTCAACATTCCTTCATGATAAAACTACTGGAGAGACAAGGAATAAAAAGCGCATACCTCAAAATAATAAAGGTAGTATATAGCAAGCACACAGACAACAGCAACTTCAATATTACTCAGAATATTTTGAATAAGATCTAGAACAAGAAAAGGTTTTCCATGCTCTGAATACATGCCCAATATACTACTTGAACTTTTAACAAAAGCAATAAGACAATTGAAGAAGATTAAGGAAATACAGCTCATTGGAGAAAGGGAAATCAAAAGATATTCATTCACAGATGATACAATTTACAAAAAATGAAAATTAAAACCCCACCAAGAAGCAGCTACAGCTGGTAAGCACTTTCAAAATAGAAAGGCATATAATTAGAGCACAAATATCAGTGGTCTTCCTATATAGAAATAACCCAGAGTAAGAAAAATATCAAGGAATTAATATCTTGCACAATACCCTCAAATCTCACTTGTTCATGAAACTATCTATTTTTCATGACAATTCCTGACACCCTTTCCAAACACTGTTTATCCCTAAGCCTGGATCTCTTTTCTTTCTAGGCTCTTTATTTGCTTCTGTTTTTCTGTTTTCCTTTTATGTAGTACCATAGTGTATCAGCTAATGTTGATTTTGTACCACTGTCTGAAATTAAAAGACTATAATGCCTCCAGATATTCTCTGTCTGTCTCTGTCTCTGTCTCTGTGTCTCTTTCTCTCTTTCTGTCTCTCTCTGTCTCCATCTGTCTGTATCTCTGTCTCTGTCTCTGTCTCTCTCTTCTTTCCTTTTAGCTATTTTAGATCCATTGTGCTTCCATTCCACTTCAGTATAAATTCCTCTAATTCTGTGAAAAATACCATTGTAAGATTTTGTGAGACTATATAGAATCTGTAAATTGCTTTAAATATTATAGATACTGAAGGAATATTAGAGCTTTATTCCCTATTCATGAACATGGACTATATTCCCATTTTATGTATTATCATCTTTGTATTAATATGTATAGTTTTAGCATATACATTTCTCACACATTTAAATTCATTCACATCTTTTAATAATATCTAAAATTACTTATATAATTTCCATTTGATATTTTTGTTTATAAAGCTGTTTTTACTACAATTTTAGCTTATCAATTTTGTGTCATGCTGCTTTAATGAGTTGTTTACCAGCTTTTTAGTTCTATTTCAATTTTTATTCAGATATTTCTATCAATAATTTGTAATATATGCAAAGGCAATTTTGATAACCATTTTCTTATTTTAATATCTTTCATTAATGTACCTTGTCTGACTGTCCCATCTAGAACTTTGAATAATACATTGACTAGAGGCCTGGAAGAGGATAACCTTGCCTTGTTCCTTATCTCAAATGATAAGTTATCTCTTTTTATTTTTAATGTCATAGAGATTAAGAGCTTTACACAAACTGTTTTTTCTCTAGCCCATCTATATTAAGTTTCTTGAAAAGCCTGGCCTACCTAGGTCACAAACAGGGTGCCAAGAGATACAGTGATCTCAGCCGAAGTGAGTAGGGATTTCTTTTACAAATACATTGACTTTTTTTCTCAAATATTCTTCTTCCATTTTGCTTTAATGCTTTCACACACAGATACACACTTATTTTTTTTGTATATGTTCAACAGCCTTCATATCCTGGAAATTAAAACACCCTACTAATAAATGGTCTTTTGATGTCATGCTAATTTTGTTTTTATAAAGCACGGCTATTATAATTGTAGCTGCATTTACCAGAAACACTCTTCTGTTAATTGTGGAAATTTGCTTTGATTTAGACAAAATGTAATGTGGACTTTAAAAACATTTCAAAATAAAACTATATTATTTATATTGTATTTCTTTTTCATCAATAATACTTATTGCTACATTATTTCAATTAAAGTCATTTCAACTGACTTGTTGATTTTTTGGTAGTTACCTTTGCTTTAATTATTCTCTTTGGGGCACTATGTGCCTCTTTTTCTTCTGTTTGTGTTGGGCAGCCGTGTTGTCTTTTGAACAGGTACTCTCCAGTAGATTCTAGACAAACTATGAAAGAATTCTACTTAAACAACTGACCTAGGTTTTCAAAATCTGCATATGATGCCATGTTTTTGGCTTTGTTTCTAAGAGAAAAATTAAGTCTGTAAATCTAATAATAACCTATGCATTTATTTTTGTAATATCATTTAGCCTGTGATTTTTTTTACTGTGATTTATATCTTTACCAGAATTTGTTTTCAAGTTTCTATTGGATCATAAATTTAGCTATTCATAGATTTTCTCTTCTAATATTGTATATACTGATCAAAATATATTAGAAACTTTACTTTTAAAATCCTCTGGTGCAAATATTGATTTGTATAAACATGTTTAGTGGTTGAAAGAATTTACTTAGTATTCATAACATGTTATTAATTATCTCATTTAAACTATATTTTTGTAAAAAATTCAGATGTTTTTTGTCTACTAATATATTTTATGCTATTTTTAGGTGTCCTGTCAGGAAGTTTATTTATAGTAAAATTGTATACATTCATCCTCTAAAGTATAATTAAACACACTTTCACTTACATATTTATGTTCTTCAGTTGTTGTTGTTGTTTTGTTGTTTCTGTTTTTACTCTCTCTCCATCTTTCTTTTATTCCCTCGCTCCCTTTCCTAATTTTCATGTTGCTACAACACTTTGCAGTATCTTCATTCTTAAGCTATTATCAGGTTGTGATAGAAAAATTAAGTTAGTAAAAATTAGTGATCTTTTAAAGGCTTGTCCCAAGTAAATAATGCACAAAAGCATTATTGTAGCAGTTCTCACAGTGAAAAACAGGCAATGCATGCTCAAGATTATGACTACCTCTCTACTTCTAGGGACAAAGAGCATTTATGATTCTCAATATAATTCTGATTGAAGGCATGATTCTGAATTCTCTCGTAGGAATGTTGTTTACCAGAATTGGCAGTTAAGCATTGTTTAGGGAATTATAGCGTTGAAGAACTATTGCATTCCTGGTTAAAACATCTTAGACTATCTATATCATGTTATCATTGGTAACGAGACTATAAAAAGTACCGCACTTACTTGGTGTTGGAAACAAAAATTGCAATTATATCACAAGTTTAGGGATGCATTAATTGGATACTAAGAATACTAGCTTTCATAAAAATTTTCCACCCAAGTACTTTCCAAGTAGCCAGATTTGTTTTAACTTAAACTTCATTGTTCTAGGGCCCATAGTAAGTATTAAAGAAATCAGTGACACAAAAAACGAAGTCATGACCTAGTAAAAAATGAAGAAATAACTATGTCACATAAAAATGTAGATTTAACTACCTTTTTAAAAGAATAAATTAAGCCAGGCATGGTGCCACATACCTGTAATCCCAACATTTGGGGAGGCAGAGTTAGACAGATCTCAGTGAGTTTGAGGCCAGCCTGGTCTACAAAGCAAGTTCAGGGCAGCCAAAGCTACACAGAGAAACCATGTCTCAGAAAACAAAACAAAACAATGCAAAAACAGAAAGAATTCATAAATATTAAAGGAGAACAAGTATGCAAAAGCACAGATAATTTTGAAATATTCTTATGAGGAGAAATGAAAATTATTGTGTCCATTAAACTTCTAAGACAGGAACCGGAAACATTTGGAAAATGTCAATTTTTAACAATAAAGAATACATATTTTATTTAAATGTTAAAAATATTTTAATAGACATTATTTTATCTTACAAAAAACAAAGTTGTCAAAAATAAAATTTTGAACACAATCTTTTCAGTAAAACATCTACTGTTCTATTACTATAAAAGTTAATTATAGGAGCTCAAATAAAAGTGAGGAAATGATTAAACAAGCTAGGAATAGAACTTGTGGTTGAGTTTCTAAATGTTGAGAAATTCCAGGCTTAACGAGAGACTTGTGTGAAACAGTCTGAAATGCTGGACCAATTGGGATCAGAAACTTTCGTCAAAGCTGTTCAGGGAGCTGTCTTGTTCTGAAGAGGAACAGCAACTAAAGTATTTGGTGCTGGAACATGAAGGTTGCAGGATGTCATGTCCAGCATGCTAAAAGGTATGAATCCTGTCAGGTCTGGTCCAGCATAAGTTTACGGTTCTTTTGTTCTGAAAACATAATTTCTCACAAGTATTATACAGCCCTAAAATTATAAACGTATGAGGTATGCAGGATGCACAGTCAAATAAGGTTGGTTCTTTGTTCTTTGTGTGAGCAGAAAAAAGACATCTGTAAATCTTCATTTATTCAATACAAAGAATGACATCTAATAATAAATAATAGGATTCTGTGACCAACATGAAGCTTTGTGTATGCATAGACATTCGTGTCTCAGCCAGTCTTAGAGCTATTTCCATGTAGTGGGATTAGAAATATAAGATACCTGCTTGTTCTGAAGTTTGCATCCTTCACATCCCAACTGTGGCCCCATCCTTTGTCATCTCTTATTCTAGATAGATGTTTTAAGTTGATAATTACAAGATTTGATAGATCTTGATAGATCAGAATTTTAGATGCGCCAAGACAGGGAAGATGTGTTATTTAAAATGCCAAATGCAAATAGCCAAAACACCATGAATGTAACATTTATATAATTTCTGATTGTTTCGTGTTTCTTCTTCCTGTAGGTAGTTTATTTTATATATGTATAATAATATAAATGTGTATGTAAAAATATGAAAGGGCTGACTCTCACAAGCTGTCATCGGATGTCCACATGCAAGCAGTGACACATACACACTCACATAAAATAAAGATGTTTTAATAAAAATTTAAGTATAAAAAATTTTAAATGTTAATTATATCATAACTTTTGAAAAAGAAATTAATTGCCTGTAATTGTTCATCAAGTTTTGTGATGTTGTCAGATTTCCAGTATTTCTAAGTTGGCATTTCAATTGTTGATTTTGTTATAAATCTATTGTTTAGGCAGCCATGTTGTTGAATTTTATAGGTTTTTGCTTTGCTGTTATATATAAGACACACTAGCTTGCAGCAGTCAATTTGAATCTTACAGTGTTTGTTTTTCTTATTTTTTATCTTCTCTCCCACATTTACATCCCAACCACAGTTTCCTCTTCCTCCACTTCTGCTAGCTCCCTGTCCCTATGCCCCAGATTCACTAACCCCTCTGTTCCCTATTCAGAAAAGAGTAGGGCTCCTAGAGATGACAGTAAAAACAATGGTACCAAACAAGATACAGAAAGACAAGGTGATAGCTCTCCAATTGAGTTGAACAATGTAACCTAATATGAGGAAAAATATTTCAAGAGCTGGCCAAAGAGTCAGAAATACACATGCTCCCATCGTTATGAGTTTCACAAAAACTCCAAGTTAACAGCTGTAACATATATGCAGAGGGCTTGGTGCAGACACTTGCAGTCCCTGTGCTTGCCACTTCATTCTTTGTGAGCCAATGGGAACCCTGTTTAGTTGAGTGAGTGGGCCGTTTTCTCCTGGTGTCCTCAATCCCCTCTGACTCCTGCAATAATTCCTCCTCTTTTTCTTTAGGCTTCACCATCTCCAAGGTGAAAGACCTGATGAAGATCTCCAATGTAGACTATGTCTCCCAAAATGTCATGCTATGGCTCTCTGCAACCTTTCCTATCTGCTGCTGGAGGAGACCTCTCTGATGCTGACTGGACAAGGCACCAGTCTATTAATCTGGCAGAGAATCATTAAGAATCAGTTGTGTTTTGATCTATCCAAGGTCTCTGAGCCAACCAGTCTCTGGTTCCTGGCTCTCCTGGTAGTGTAGGGCATGGGCTCCTAGTTAAATCAAACATTGGATGGCCACTCCCACAAGTTCTTATGTTAACATTGCCTCAGTTCATCATGCAGGCAGGACAAATTATAGATTTAGGGTGGTGGCAGAGTTGGTGTCCTGTGTCCTGGTTCCTTTTTACATACTCTACAGAGTACCTTCTTATGCCAAATAGAATAGACTGTATGGTTGAAGGCTCCATGTAGGCACCAGCTCAAACTTGGTATGATCAATGAGGTGCATGAATGTACTCCTTGGCCTTGGGGCCCAATGTCAGTTTTTAAAAAGCAATCTTCTGTGTTAGCATCAGCCTGCGTTGCTTAGAGATATTCAATTCAAAGGACCTCCTTGGGTAAAAATGCAACTGAATGTAACAAGTTCTACTACTGGAAGTGTCGCCTGCTTACAAAGATGGCCAGTTCACACTCTATATTCTCCATTACTAGGAAACATTACTAGGGTCACTCTTATAGATTATAGGAATTTTCCACTGCACCAGAATTCCACACTGCACCCCATGGCCTCCAATTCCATCTGTCTCTTCCTGAATTCTCACCTTCTAAATCCCTTCTCCACCTGGCCTTAGTGCACCCACAGAATCTATTCCTTTCCCAGTTCACAAAGAGACCCATGCTTCCTTCCTAGATCATTCCTCTTTACATACCCACTCTGAATATGTGGATTGTCATTTGAATATAGTTTACTTAACATCTAATATTCACTTATAAGTGAATACATAGCATGCCTGTCTTCCTATTTCGAGGTTATCTCTCTAAGCGGTTCCCCATTCTGCACACCTGGATCTTAGAATCTTTCCATCCACTGCTTGCAATGTTCTTTGAGCCTTTTTGTATAGAAGTTTCTTTCTAGATGTATCAACTGGGATCATGCACTACACAGTCTGATTTTCTTTGCATGTGGACCAGTTGTGGACTTATATGATAGTCTTCATCTGCTGCAAAGAGAAGCTTTTTTGATGAAGGGAACTGAGAAATGCACTTGCCTGAGGGTATAAGTATAAGAATTTGGAATGATGTCAGAGATGATATGGGTAGTAGATAAACTGGAGTGCACAGGAAGTCTTGGAGTGAGGAAAAGGAGGGTGGAAATGATATAAATATAGTAGTTCTGTATAAATTTTTCAAAAATTAAATTAAACAACGATTAAACAAAACACTAACAGGTGAAATCAATCTCATAATGCAGTCAGTATTCTATTTAATAATAATAATATGTTATTTATATAAAATATATTTATATAAATATAAATATATATATGTAAATTTCCAGGGTCATTACAACCAAGTTCATTGATAATTATTCATTAAATAAGCAGCAGATTGCTATCACCTAAGAGATATAGAACATAAAGCACAAATAAAAAGAGAGCCACTCTTGGATACTACTACAAAGCACTTAACAAAACTGGAATTTAAATAAAATGTCCTGTACATTTCTATATTCCCCCTTCTTTCGTGTTAACCACTTTCTCGAAACAGGATGTCAATATCTAGTATGCTGTGAGGAATGCATCCTGTCAGGTCTAATCCAATGTCATTGTCTGGTTCTTTTGTTCAGAAAACATATAATTTCTCGCAAGCATTATACAGTCCTAAACTTATAGGTATATGAAGGTGTGTATGATGCATGGAACAATTAAGGCTGGACTTCTGCTCTTTGTATGAGCAGGAAAAGAAGACATCTGTAAATCTTAATTCATGACATATGAAGAATGGCATCGAATAGTAATTCATAGGGGTTCTGTAGCCAACAAGAATCACTGTCTACGCCTAGACATTCATGTCTCAGCCAGTCTCAGAGCTAGTCCCATATGGTGGGATTAGCAATGTCAGTTACCTGCTTGTTCTGCAGTTTAAATTCTCCACATCCTGATTGTAGTCCCCTCCCTCATTCCCTCCTGATCACCCCTCTCTCCCTCATCTCCTCTCCCTCCCTCCTTTAGTACTAAGAGAGGGGAGCCTTTCCCCCCTAATATCTGACCTCAGCCGATAAGTCTCATCCTCATCTATATTAGCTGTAACCTTTTCCTCTGTAGCCTGGCATGGCCATCATGCCATGAGGAAGTGATCAAATTTCGGTGGCCAGAGTGCATGCCTGAAGTTGTCCTTACTCTGGGAAGCTACTATCCTGCACTCCCGGCATACTCAGATAAGCAAGTTTACTCCTTCTCAAGTCTCTTAAGGGAGTTGAAGCTTAATTGTTTAGGGGTTAAGAATTTTTTAGGTCTAGACAGGTGCTCTAAGTTGATAATGACAATATGTGATGGAGATTGATTTACATCCAGAAATTTAGATTCACCAAGATAGGATAGAAGTCCTCTTCATGGCTGTCAAATACAAATAGCCAAAACACAACGTGACCTTTATATAATTCCCGATTGAGTCACGGTTCTTCTTGCCATAGGTAATCTATTGTTTTATATATATATATATATATATATATATATATATATATATATATGTGTGTGTGTGTGTGTGTGTGTGTGTGTGTGTAATAATATAAAAATATGTGTACAAAAATAAAATAATTAAAAAATGTCATTGAAATTCAGTGTGATGATCACTAAGTGTGCTTCTCAACATTACAAGTGCTGGAGAGGAATGTGAAAACATCATGATTCAAGCAAATAATATAAAAATGTTATCCTATATAGGGAAGAGACATTGTCAATATTATTCAACTTTTTCTTTCTTAAGAGAAAAAAAACACCAAAATATTTACTATTTATAAATATATAGTTAATATTCTTAGAAAAAAGCAAGCAATTATCTGTCAATTATAAGAAAAAAAGAAAGGTATCCCCATAAGATAATACCAAGACATGAGTTTTCCTGTCTTTGCCATTATTAATGAACAATATTAAAAATATGAGTGCTCTTTAATTACAAAAACAAATTGAGTATAAAAATTGAATGGAAAAATGTAAATTTTTCAGATAATATGAATATATAGCTTGAAGGCCAAATAATTAATTAAGGCCAAATAAACTTAGGTAATAAAGACTTTAGTACAGTGATTGAGTAGCATAACTTACAGAATAAAAAATAAATTATTAGTAATTATAAAACTTACCAATATTTGTCAGGTATAATCTGTTTCTGTACATAGTTGGGGAAATGTGTTATCGATATTCCTAATATGGGGGTTTATTTCCATTAAATGTTTACTGCTTTTTGTTTAATGTAGGGTTATTTTGTGAAATAAAATTTTAAAAGGTATATTAACACATTTTATTAAAAGAGATTTTTATTAACAAATTGGTATCTTCACACTATTGGGTCTCTTATTTTCTAGAGTTTTATAATATATTCAAGCACCTTAAAATATACAAACTTTAGGTTGGGCCTGATTGCACATGCCTTTAATTCCAGCAACTGGGTGTCAGAGACAAGTGTATTCATTGAGTACGGGACCAGCCTGTTTTGCATAGTGAATTTAAGAAAAGAGAGAGCTATGTAATAAAAGATATACAAGCTTTCATTTTCTTGATGGAGAATTTTACCTTTCTCTACATAGCTCTATCTCTATTGTAAAGGATAATTATTAGATTCCATTAAAATTTCAAAATAATATATTAGCCTAAGCTTAGAAATTTTTGATGTTTGATTTTTATGGATTTCATTTCCAGAAATGTTTTAATATAACTACTATAGCTTGATCAAATGATATCTTCAATAACAGTTAGTTAAGTTAATGCAAAGATGTATACGTGTATGGGTTCTGTAGAAACAATAAATTTGACTTTCATTGTCGCATGTATTTGTAATAACAGTGGGGATCATTCAGACACTTAGCCAAGAATAAATACACCCTAAAAGACTCCATGCAAAAGTGATTATTAGGAAAAATATTTGTAGAAAAATGTAAATAGAATTACAGTGTAGATATTAAAGAAAAGTTTTTTGAAAGAAAGAAAGAAAGAAAGAAAGAAAGAAAGAAAGAAAGAAAGAAAGAAAGAAAGAATCAAACAGGTAAACCCTGGTATATTGCTCAGCATCCAGTGGGCAGGAGGTCCAGGCACTGCTTGCTTCCATATGAGAACAGAGGGACCTTGAGATTAAAGGTCCAATTTCCATATGAGGAGCTTTTTTAGAGTGCTTGGGGCAAGGCCCGTGAGTTAGGCCAGGTTGTGGAAGGAGTTTTCCACTGAGTATTACAGTTTAGGTATTTAGAATGAAATTGCCAGTATCAGATGGCAGTGGAAACTCGGGTGATTCAAAGGCCTATGAAGATACCTTACTACTACAGCTCTTTAGTTAAACGATTGGGCTAAGCATGTCGGAGAATGCAGACACGTGCCTCAGAAGGCAGGTCAAGTGAGATGTGAGACTTAGGCCTACCATTGATCGTGCAGAGTAAACCTGAGCATTGATGAGGGCTGTGGGGTGAAAGTGTCTGATTTACGAGGTTCTCAGGTGCCAGTATACTTGATTGGCATGCAGTGGTACATTTACATGCAGTAACACAGGGCCCTATTACAAGAAGGAGAACGGAGTATTTAATTAGCCTATGGGAAGAACTTCCGGGTCATTGAAGGTCATTTGCTGAAGCTAGGATCTCCATAGCACAAAGTGGAGTATTTCCAGGAATCCTCACATGCTTACTGAACAGGTCTATCAGGAGAGATGGGGCGTGTAATCCTTTTTGAAGGCTATGTGACCCTCCTTAAAATATTTGGACTTCCTCAGATAGAGCAACGAGAAAGGAAGTTCATTGCTATATACTGAGATTGAAGGCTGTACCCAATGCCAGACTTCCACCTTAAAAGCAAGGTTCCACACTGGTGTGATGGATATTTAAAAAAAAAGAAAGAAAGAAAAGAAAATAGTAAAGATATCTATACTACATCTACCAAGAAAAACTGTGTGGTAGAAATTAAACCAGAGAAGATGAAGGCCTGAGTGTGTGAGGCCAGGCAGTCTTTGTCTTGTTGTACAAAAGCACTTCAGAAATGTCAACATAGTAGTGACTTAATCTTATATATTTTTAAAATTAATTACAATGTTTCTTCCTTCTCTTTCTCTCTTCAAACACTCCTACTCACTGCTCCCATTCTCCTTTAGAATCATGGTCCTTTTTCCCCACTAATTGCAATTGTATGCACACATATATTCCTAAATATAACTTGTTCAGTCCATATAATTTCACTTGGATTTTATAAAGATTCCCTTCTTCTGTTATCTTTGATATACTGTTTTATCTTCATATTATGCTGCTTTATAATTGTAAATATTATATTCTGTCTTTTGTATCAAACTGTAATGTGGGTGATAGAAGGTAAAAGAATAAATGTCATTTAATCAATATTGACTTATGTTGTTGTTGCCCTAATGAGTCTAATTAGAGACTGTGTATATATTTTTTGATTATTTGTTTCCATGTATCTCCATCCATCACTGATCTTTGAATTGCTGAATTGAGCTTTTGTCCTCTTTCCCCTTAGTTCCCTTGCCAGTGTGTCAGAACAAACATTTTAAATAGATTATCTGAAGTCTGAAGCCTTTATATGATGCATTAAAACTGAGCCATAAGCTCTGAGTTATGAGGTGCAATAATTAATTTCCTCATTTCTTCACATTTCCATGCTGGTAAATGTTAATCAATTCCTGCTGTTTTAGAGGTCAGACATTTAAATGTTAGAAATAATATCCATAAGGAAATACATTTATTGATATTTAAGCTATTGAAAACAAAAAAGATAGAGTGAGAAACCATTGAGCATAAAACTAAATTAAATTTTTGTTGATATCCTCCAAGAGCTGATTTCTACAACTGCCATAAGAATAAATATCACTTAATAAAGCCCCAGGTTTTCAGTTTCTTCCTATTGTTTCTCTACTACAAGGTTTATTGCAGAGTGTCAGCATTTATTTATTTACTTTTAGTTACTTTGGAGTTGTACATAAGCATGGCACTACTAACATGTATTTTCTTATATTCTTCAATTATCTATTAAGCAACTTCTTTGTGCAAGACACTTTATGTTTATACTTCATATGTATGGAAGCTAAGGGACAAAGGCATTTCATACCAGAGTGTCAAAACAAGCAAGTCTAAAAAGTTGCATGGTGTTTTACAAAGTGATGGTAGTTGTGGATAGAAAGAAAATTAAAGTATATAGATCAGAATGATCAAGTCTAAGAGTGTAAGAAGAGAAAACCCAAGGGTGTGGAACAATTATAAAAGATGATATCATGAAAGATATCAAATGAAGAAGGTAATGGTAATGTATTGTATTGGCAATTGGACAGGCCATGGAGTCAACTAAGAGATGAACTTCCTGATATGCCAGTGAGAGTATATTGATTAGGATATCTCAGATGGGAAGACCTACTTTAACCATGGGTGGGACTACTCTTTGAACATATCGGATGGAGGGAGTAGAGTGCTTGTAATCATTGCTCTATGTTATTTCATTTGTGTGTGCTATAACCAGATGTTTCAAGTTCCTGCTGCCTTTACGTCCCTTATGTAGTGCACTCTAACACTCACTTGTGAATACAAACATAATATTTCAAAGTAAGTTGCTTTCTTTAGGTTGTTTTATTAGAGCAACAAGGAAGCAAACTAAGATGATGATGTTGGGAAAAATTATGAAGACACTAAATCAATAATCAAGCAGATACCCTTGTGTGTTATCTGGAGGAAAAGGGAACACATATAACTAGAAGACAGTAGAAAAGAGGAATAAGTCATTCCCACAGGACTTTGCAAACCCTCTTGCATAACCCACTGGCTCTCTTTCAAGTTCATGGCCTGTTTTAAAGTAATTGTTCCATGCTTAAACTCTTTTGAGAAAACATTGAAAACAGGATAAAAGTAGGTTGCTTTCGTCTTCCCAGCTAATATTGACACCCACCAAGAAATTATGACATTTCAGAAAAGAAACATTAGGATTTGCATGATTGTTGTGGAAAACTGAGATCCTATGTATCATAGCATAGAGTGATAAGCAAGGACTGTAACCACAACAGATATCCAAGAAAGCCTTGAAAAGTTCCACAGTTGCCTTCCTTAAGGACCCTATGTTAAGCCTTATGAAAATGGAGTTTATCTGTCTTCATTTCTTGTTAAGAAAATATCATAAGTTGCATAGCTTACAAACAGCAAAGAGTTAATTTCTCAATCCTGAAGGCTAAAAATTATAAATCAAGATGTAAATAGAGCCATTGTCTGTAATGTACATGATCCTAGTGATCACCATATGCCATCACCTTCGCATGTGAGAAAACCAGGAAGTTGAGATACCATGTCTGTTCTGGACTGTTTCATTTTATTTACAGATCCCTATATATTATCAAACTCTATGAAAGGATCCTGTAAATATAGTATTACAAACAATTTCTGATATATAGCAAATGCTCTGTTATTATGCCCTGTCAGCAAGCGAGAATGCAATAATAAATATAATTCTCTTATCCCTCTATGTTCATTTCACATACATTTTATTATCTCTCTTTCTATTTGTGCTCAAATGTTTCCTTTAGGTTTCTTATCAAATGTATTTCAATGCCTTCTCCTCTCTCCTGACAATACCTACTCCATGGCTCTTTATGATATTTATCATCTTTAAGTAACATTGACTACCTAATTTCTTTTCTTCTCTTTTATTTATTTATTTGCTTTTTTTGTTTTTTGTTTGTGTTTTATTATATATTTTATTCATTTATTCATATTACATCTCAATTGTTATCCCATCCCATGTATCTTCCCATTCCTCCCTCCCTTCCACTTTCCCTCTACTCCCCTCCCCTATGACTGTGACTGAGTGGGGCCTCCTTCCCCTGTATATGCTCATAGGGTATCAAGTTTCTTCTTGGTAGCCTGCTATCCTTCCTCTGAGTGCCACCAGGCCTCCCCATCTAGGGGATGTGGTCAAATATGGGGCACCAGAGTTTGTGTGAAAGTCAGTCCCCGCTCTGCTCTCAATTCTGGAGAATGTCCTGTCCATTGACTAGATCTGGGTAAGGGTTCGAAGTCTACCTCGTGTATTGTCCTTGGCTGGTGCCATAGTTTGAGCAGGACCCCTGGACCGAGATTCGCCCATTATAGTGTTCTTCTTTTAGGTTTCTAGGACGCTCTGGATCCTTCTATTTCCCCATTCTCCCATGCTTCTCTTACCTACAGTCCGAATAGGATGTCCTCCCCTCTGTACCACTTTCCTGGTAAGTGAAGACTTTCATGGGACATGCTGCTTGGGCTAGTGTCCAGATATAAGTGAATATATACCATTCGACTCTTTCTGCTTCTGGGTGAACTCACTCATAATGATCATTTCTAGTTCAATCCATTTGTCCACATATTTCGTGAATTCCTTGTTTTTAATAGCAGAGTAGTATTCCATAGTGTAAATGTATCACAGTTTCTTTATCTATTCTTCTACTTAGAGACATTTAGGCTGTTTCCATGTTCTGGCTATTATGAATAAGTCGGCTATGAACATGGTTGAGCATATGACCTTGTTGTGTGCTGGAGGCTGTTGCTTTGTTCTGTAGACAGTGTTTCTGCCTTACAGAAGCTTCTCAGCCTCATGAGGTACCATTTATTAATTATTGTCCTTACGGCCTGGGCTCTTGGTGCTCTGTTCAGGAAGTTGTCTCTTGTGCCAATATGTTCCAGGCTCTTCCCCACTTTTTCTTCTAGCCAATTAAGTGTCTCTTTTTATGTTGAGGTCTTGGACTTGAGTTTTGTGCATAATGACAAATATGGATCTAATGCAAATTTTTACATATAGGCATCCAGTTAGACCAAACACAATTTGTTGAAGATGCTATCCTTTTCCCATTGAATAGATTTGGCTTCTTCGTCAAAAATCAATTGACTATTTGTGTGTGGATTCATTTCTGGGTATTCGATTCGATTCCATTGATCAACCAGCCTATTGCTGTGCCAGTACTATGCTGTTTTAATTACTGTTGCTTTATAGTACAGCTTGAGATCAAGTATGTAGATTCCTCTGGAAGATCTTTTATTACACAAGATTGTTTTAGCTGTTCTGGGTTTTTTGTTTTTCCATATGAAGTTCAGAACTGAACTTTCAATGTCTTTAAAAGTTGTGTAGGTATTTTGATAGAGATTGCATTGAGTCTGTAAATTGCTTTTTGTAAGATGGACATTTTTACTATGTTAATTCTCCTGATCCATGAGCAAGGAAGATCATTCCATCTTCTCATGTCATCTTCAATCTCTTTCTTCAGAGTTTTGAAATTTTTTTCAAACAAGTCCTTCACTTGCTTGGTTACAGTAACTCCTAAATATTTTATATTGCTTGTGTAAAGGGTGTAGTTTTCCTAATTTCTACCTCTGCATGATTGCTATTTGTATGTGGAAGACTATTGACTTTTTTTTAGCTAATTTTATATCCAGCCAATTTACTAATGGTGTTTATCAGCTGTAGGAGTTCTCTTGTGGAATTTTGGAGGTCATTTATGTACACTATCATACCATCTGCAAATAGGGAATTGGATCCCCTTGATCTCCTTTTGTTGTCTTATTGCTCTGACTAGAACTTCCAGTACTATATTAAAGAGATATGGAGAGAGTGGGCAGCCTTGCCTTGTTCCCAAATTTAGAGGAATTTTCTTGAGTATCTCTGCATTTATTTTGATTTTGGCTATTGGCTTGCTGTATATAGACTTTATTATATTGAGGTATGTGCCTTGTATCCCTGATCTCTCCAAAATTTTAAACACGAATGGGTGTTGGATTTTGTCAAATGCTTTTTCTCAATCTAAGGAGATGATCATGTGGGTTTTTTCCACTCAGTTTGTTTATATGATAGATTACATTGATGGATTTCTGTATAATAAACCATCCCTGCATGCCTAGAATGAAGCCTACCTAGTCAGGGTGAATGACATATGTGATGTGTTCTTGTATTCATTTTGCGAGTATTTTATAGAGTATTTTTGCACCAATGTTCATAAGAGAAATTGTCTGAAATTCTCTTTCTTTGTTGGGTCTTTGTGAGGTTTAGGTATCAATATGCCTGTGGCCTCATAGAATGGATTTGGTAATGCTCCATCCATTTCTATCTGTTGGAGTAGCTTGAAGAGTATTGGGTATTAGCTCGCCCTTGAAGGTCTGGTAGAATTCTGTGCTAAAACCATCTGGCCCTGAGCTTTTTTTTTTTTTAGTTGGGAGACTATCATGATTGCTTCTATAGTGAAATGAGACTATTTAGCTTGTTTATCTGTTCTTCACTCAATTTTGGCAAGTGGAATTGATGAAGAAAATCATGCATTTCCCTTAGATTTTCAAATTTTGTGGCATATATCCCTTCAAAGTAGGATCATATGATTCTTTGTATTTCTTCAGTGTCTGTTGTTATGTCTCTTTTTTCATTTCTGACTTTATTGATTTGGATACTGTCTCTCCGCCTATTAGTTAGTTTGGCTTGATTTTCTTAGGTCTTCATTGTGTGTCATTCACAGATGGCTGTTGTGTAAGAACTATGTCTTAACACCTGTGACTACTCTAGGATGAAGAGGCTTTCTCTTTGTGTTAATCCTGTTGCTTTTGGTTACTTCTTTCCTTATGACTTCATATGTCAAATGCTTATCTATAATACTAAGATCTATTTCAAATAGAATCACCTTCATAGTGCTTTCTCTTTTTGATCATATTACTTTTAACACCGTACAGCCACATTCCATGACCTCACCTATATAATTCCATGTGTTTCCAATATGGTGCTAAGTGTGTTTGCCCAAAAGTGTGTTTGAAGTTGGTCAAAAAGAAATGTTTTCACTAGAGGTATGCAAAGCTGCTTTAACTAGGTGACTCATTCCTACAAGGAAGATGAAACAGGGGCTCTTACCTAACATTAAGATGAGACTCCTTACTAGTATTTCTGACACTACATTTCCCAAATATCTTGAATATATCTGTTTATATGTTAAAGTCGTCATTCAGATTTGTATATAACACATTATTACCGATACAACGTAATAATTATTCTCGTAGTATCAATGAAAACAAAACCAACAGCAGCTTTGAAATCATAAATCTAATAGTCATTTCAAGATAAAATATAATAATTTCTATTTAATGATTGTGTGTTTCTAATTATCCATGAAAAATATATTTAAGCTGTATCATAATTTTGATCCGTGTATGCAAAATATTTTAAGTAAACAGAAATGAAAGAAAAATTTTGAGTTTATTTTTAATGAGGTTTCCTTTTAAAAAGTTCTTTGATAGCAATATTTCATTTCTAAATTTTTTAAAATATAGAAATAGGATTTACTCTCTATAATAAAATAGGTTTCACATTAGTTATAAATATAGGGTCCCAAACACTCCTTTGGATACATTTTTGACAAAAATAATGCCAATGTTAAGAAATAGCATAATAAAAAATGAGACATTTAGAGAAACATACATTGTAATCACAGGAGAACAATGCAGCGTGAAGACTGATGTGTGAGAATTAGTGTGTAATGGCAACATGGTGTGATGTAAGGTGTGTGATAATATCTATCATCTTTGCTTTTTCATTCCTTCAAATTGAAAAATGCATGCAGAACCAGAAGGAGAAATGAAGTACTTCCTGTGGGGAATTACAGACAATAACATCGTGATATTTAAAATGGAACTATTTTAATATGTCATGGTTTTGACTTGCAGTGACATGACAATTCAAATAGATTATCTTTGCATTATAAATATGATATTTATAGGTATTTAAATCCTCCATGTCCATCCTGAATGTCAAGAAAAATGTCTAAGTATATGTCAGATAACTATAATTCCAGAATGACTTTATCTTATCCTGTTTATGTATATTTTAGGCCTACAGAGTAAAATATGTACCAAATATGAGGATTTCTGGTACATTAATGTATACCCTTTCAATAGGCATTTCTTTAAATAGTTATAAAACTAAAAAAGCATTTATATGTGTATGTGATTTTAAAATAACTTAGGATGGTTGCTCTTCTTTCAAACAGTTACAAGGAAAATATATAATCTTAAAAATATGTAATCCTAGCCTTTAAAATGAATACATCTATTCAATGAGATTCATTCTAATGAGGTCATTTTGGGGAAAACATGTTTGGAATGGGAGTCATTCTGAGTCAGATATAGTGCAAATATTCAAGAATGCAGAAACATAGACAATTAGGGAGAAAAATGACAAGCCAAACATTGATTTTTTCTTATATTGTTGTTGTTGTTGAGGAGGAACTGAATAGAATTTCATGTCTTTGGAAGAGTTCCAGGAAGAAGAGTTGCCAGCTTTGAAATTTTAATTTCTCCATGTCATATTGTTAAAATACTCAGAAATAAGTTCCTTTTAAAAATAAAATTTAAATTCAATATAGCACAGTATTAATAGTAATAATAAAGGATTTCACTATGTCTGATGAAAATAGTCTTAAACATTAAATAATATTAGCTTGTGTTCATAAAATAAGTTACATGGATTCCTGTGTTCTAACAAAATGCTGTATGGAAATAATTATGCTTGATATGAACAAATTCTAAAAAAAGAATGTAAATTTATAACAAAATAATGTAAATACCAGACCAGGAATTAGTCACTCATAGTCCCCTGCACTTGAGGCTCTTTTCCTCCTGTTGGGTTGTGCTCTGTCCCACCTTGACAGTAGGGCTTTCGCCTTGTCTTACTGCATCTTGTTTTGCTCTGTTTGGCTGTTGTCTCTAGGAGGCCTGCTCTTTTTTTTTTTTTTTTTTTTTTTTTAAGAAGCAACAGGTATAATTATGTATATGTAAGAACCTGTTATATATTCTGTGCACTGAATATGCACTCATGATCAGTTCAGAGCAATCAAGATTATATTGGTTGCACTGGGGTGGTGTGCAGGGTGTCTTATGGAAGACTTGGGGAATAGAAGGACCTGGAGGGGTCAGGAGCTCCACAAGGAGCCAACAAATCCAGGTGGACAAAGGAGGTGACGCAGAGACTGATGCACCTACCAAGGACCACACATGATGAGGACCTAGAAGCATTGCTCAGATGTAGTAGATAGGCAGCACAGACTCCTTGTGGATCACATAATAGGGGGAGTAAGGACTACCTCTGACATGGAGTCTGGGCTCCACAAGTTGATAACTTCCCCCTAACAGGGTGTCCTTGCCAGGCCACAGAGGAAGAGGATGCAAACAGTCCAGATAAGACTTGATATGCTGAGGTCAGATGTTAGGGGAGGAGGGCTCCCCTTCCTGACTACTAGGGAAGGGAGGAAGAAGGTATGAGGGAGGGAGGGTGTTATCATAGGTGACAAGTGAGAGAGCTATAGTCAGGATATAAAATGAACAAATTAAAAAAATTAATAAAGACAGGAAGCTATGGACATGATTCTACTTCAAATCTCTTCTAGTCTAAATTTCAAGATGTCCATGTTTAGTCTGATCTCTAACTTACTGTATTTTTAACAATGCTCTTTTCTGCCCTTCAGCGTTTCCAGATTTTCTTATTCTTTGCATTTTGCTTGAAGCTCAGAAAACATTATCATAACAGATGTGATTTTCTCACTGTGAGACACTTCTCTCATCTCCTAAAGAAAACTCACCTGCCCTGACACCCTATCTCCATAGCAGAGCAAGGTCACAAAGTGCTCACAGCTGCCAACCAGTAAGTCATAGGCTACCTCCTGCACAATAGCAAACTCTGACTGTTGCATCTTCCTCCCCAGGGAGAGAGGGTAGATTGTGTCTTACTTTTTATTTATTCTGTAATTGTCACTTCCCACAATGCCCTTCAAAAGCTGCATTTTTACCAAGGCCTTTGTGCTGAGCACAGACTTGTCGCTTGTGAATGATGAAGGAATGCCATCTGTAAGGAAAATGTTGGTTAGTAGGACTAAGTGATCCAGGCCACAGAGTTACTATGACATCTAGAAATGCTGGTTTTGTTTGGGAGCTAGGTCTGGCATCTGCTCCTTATGCAATATACCAAGAGCCCTTGTTCTTATCCACATACTCTGTGTTATCAATCACAGTACTATATGAGTGAGAATACAATTTGCATGAAGTTCTCTGCCTGTTCGTGGGAAGTAAACCTTTTAACAATTGAGTCAAAAAAAAAAGTAGTTTGTTTCTCAGGTGAGACTCCCTTGGAGAAAATAAATTTTTTCATTTGCAAACAGTTATTAATTGGAGGTGGTTTCAGTTTTAGGTGTGAGGTCATGTGTCTACATGTCCTTTCATCCAGGACCCTATCTACTGAAATTCTGTGCAGGTTATGTGCATGATACCTCACTTCCTGTGAATTTATATGTACATTCATCATATTAATGTAGATGGCATTGCTTCCCTGGTGTCACCCAGTCCATCTGCCTTTAAAGCACTTTCTCCCTCTTCTTTTACAGGGTTCACTAAGCCCTGAAAGAAGAGATTTTATACCCTCAATAGGGCTAAGTGTCTCAAATTTTTTCATTACCTGAATAATGTATGGCTGTGGGTATTACTCCCATGTGCTGCAGGAGGTACATCACTCATGTTATGATTTGAAAATTGAACTGTAGCATAGAATCAGAAAGCAAAGAGGCAAGCACCTATTATTATACCTTTCTTTATATTCCCCCATTTTTAGATTCATAACATAGAGAGTTTAGCAGTAATTCTTCTATGATCAAAAATTTTAAGAAGACTTTAATCAAAAGCAATTATTAATTACAAAGAACTGTTATGGGATACAGTGCCACAAATGATATTAATATGATATTAATATTGGCAAAACAAGGTAAATTGTATAAAAATACAAGTTTCACAGTAAATGATGTAGACTTAATATTCATGGCATCTATCATAGCCCAAATCAAATAATTTGTTACAAGTTCCTATCCAGATTTTCATTATCTTAACAAAATACTTGTGAAAATACAGTTTTAAAACATCTTTTCAATATGTCTGGGTCAGCTTTTAGGCATTTCTCTCATGGTCTTTGATGTATCTGTGTCTGTGGTGATTTAAAGCATCATGTATGGAAGTGTGTGGTAGAACAGAACTTCTTATTACATGGCATCCCACACACAGAAAGAAAGGAACTGGAGTCCTAAAACCTTTCAAGTGCCTGCTCTCATGACAAAACTTCTTCCACTGAGATGCCATTCCCTCACACGACATCAGCTAAAAAGCATTTGTATACACATGTGTTTAGGGTGGCCATTTAAGATCCAAAGTGTACCAAGACTTTTACCTGCCTGATGATGAAGTCTGAGAGGTACTAAAATCCACAGTGTGAGGGGATGTGCACCAAGAGGATGGAGGCTTGTCATTGCATCCCAGCTAGAAGACCTTCAGATGTAGAGGCTGAATGTGTCATGTTTCACACTTGGAAGTGCTTAATTGTCCAGCATGCATCATCTTAAGATGAATGGTGCTTCTTATGTAGCTACCTTTTCATAAACTCATCTAGACAGAAATAGTAAGATATCACATAAGACAAATGAGGACACAGTCCTCAGCATGATTATTACACAGCAAAAGAGAACTGTCCAGAAACACTGAAAACAAAAGTACCAACAAAATAGGCAAGTTTTGTATAAGAGATTGTTCCAAAAAAAAAAAAAAAAAAAAAAAACCAGTCCATCCTAATAATACCGAAATTCATACTAGAAATGACATCGTTAATACCCTGGTTTTCAGTATGGTATTTTTGTGTTCTTTTTACATAGATTTCCATAATAAATAACTGTGAAAGTTGAGGAAAAACAGATCTTTTTATATACTTTTACTTTGATCACATTTTGGGGACCTTTTGAGTTAGCTGTTATCAATAAAAGACATGTTTAATGTTGAATAGAATTTAGAACCAAAAAGTATTGAAATATTTAAAAAATATTTTATTATGTTTTCTTGCATGTGAAATTTTTGAGCATTTGATCACAGAAGTTTATTTTGTGTGTTCCAAAGTTAAAGTTTGAAGTGCAGTAAGGGAGGCATTTATTTGGCTAATAGTATAAGAAATAGAAGTGATAAAGATATTAATGAAAAAGAATTCTCTGTGCCAAGATGCAGGACAGAAGAAGGAAATGATATGATTCCTGAATCACAGAAACAGCCCCCCTGTACTAAATCCTTCCTTTTCAGTAACAAAACAAAATCTCTTTAACTGTATCTCCTTGGGAAGTATCACAGAATCAATGTGTAATAGATAAAGAGAGGCATTCGAGGTTATATTAGGCAGTTCAAAAAGTTCAAATGTACATGTTGCCAAAACTTTTCTTTGAATGGCTCTTCTGGGGTATGTGACTTTAGGACTATTTATTACGTTGTATATAATTAGATCATGTTGCTAAGTGTTGAATATATTACCATTTTGATCTAAATTTTTCCTCACTTCTTTGGGCATAATCTTATACACTTATCATTTAGCTTGTCTGTGGCCCAGCTTTCCTCATCATAAGGTGGTAAAATAACATCTTTCTTATATAATTATTAAAATATAATTGGGTTGGTACTTATGAGCATGCCTAGGCATGTGTAAGGTACCACAGAGTACAGTAATAGTATGTAGTGTTGCTCATGCAAAAAAGAGCACAATGAAAGAATGATTTATTCCAGCAGAAAGCCAACAGATATTAACATTCAACAAATACTATGATTCTAAAAATTTACAGAGGGCCCACTCTAGTTTCCCAGTGAACACACAGCACTGAGATTTCCTTGTCTCCTCAAGTGCAATGTAGACTCAGGCTCAAAGAGTTTTGTGTGTTTCTCCCTTAATCACCTTCATCGGGGTATCATTTTCAAAGTCTTCATGGCTGTGAATACATAAGAAGAGAGATATTTCATAATCTGATCATGGGTGAGAATCATTAGAACTATTTCCAGATCTTTATTGAGCCCAACAACATGACAGTAATCAATCCCACTTCTTTAGAGCTCTTGCTATCTCTGATGCTTCTACAAAACACATACTTAAAACTCATCCCTCCTCAGCACTAGTGCATCTTCTCCATCATACAAATATGCCTATGGGGGAAAAGCAGAAACGATGGGCTATTCTGTGTAATTTTAACAGGTATTGGTGCCGGCAATTAAAAGCTAACTCAGTGATGGATGTGCGTTAGAGCACTTATTCCTCTTCCTGAAGAACCAAGCTCCGTGTCCAGGACCCACATATAAAAGTTCACAAACACCTGTAACTTGAGCTCCAGGATACATGGTGTGTTCTCTGGCTTCTGAGTACACAGACACTCACATGGCCATGCCTGCACACAGAAACAATGGCATATAATTATTTTTTTCCAAAGAAGCAATTGACGATCAGCAATCTGCACTGCTTTCTAACCACATAAGCTCTTACATGGTTTGAATGACAGTCACTGATCCACAGTCAGAGAACACCACAGATTACAAAATCCCATGGAGTCCTGCTAGTCTTCATGAAGCACCTTGCCTATGATTTCCACTAATATGGAAATAAGGTTCCTGTCACTATAACATTTGTACATAAGCAACATATAAGTCAGAAAGGAATTGATATTGATATTGGAAGGCCAGCATTTTATGTGGTAACAGGAAAAGCTGTAAGAAATGTTCTGCAATGCAGCCCATGGTAGTCACAGGGAGTTGAGTGATGCTGAAATATGAAAAAAAAAAAAACCACAACATTACTTTTCATCTTTCTAGGATTTTTTAAAAGTTTTTGGGCTGATTCTAGTTTATCCAGGGTTTAAGTTTGGATTTATATATGACTTTGATATCTTTTTTTTACTTTTAGTAAGACCCAAAATCACTTTTTCTAGGACTGAAAGAGTCACACAGGATCTGAAAAGGTAAAGAGAAAAAACATGATTGATGTGAAATAGAAAGGTTTTTGACAAGAAGAGATACAAATCTTTTCTCTTCTCTGTGTTACAAATTTGAACAAATCAAAGATTAAAAATCTTCTATGCAAGTTGCCTAAAGTCGCAATTCATCCTCAGATTTTTAACACAACCAATTTAAACACTTTCTATTATCTCCCAGGATCAAAAGAATCAATCAACATCTTCTACAGTCTTATGGGTCCTCAATCATGCTTGCCCAAGGCAATGAAAATCAAATCAAAGCTGCCTCTATAGGGAGGGGGTTATAACGCAATATATCAGAAAGTATGCTGTACCAAGAACCTTGCATAATATGAAATTTAATTCATGTTCATTGAAAACTATATCCTTACAGAGATTATGTGGAGATCTCCACAATCTGTTCTTTTTTCCTTTGAATGAATTTTTAAAATGTCAACCTGTTATTCTTTCTGAGGCAGAAAATTAATTTTGTAATCAGTCCAAACCCTGTGTTCTCTTCATCATGATTGCTTTAGATTGTAATATTCATCTTAGACAATTTTTTAAGAAATCCGTGTTCATTTTGAAGATAATAAACAGACCTAAGGATAGACTTTCATATCTGTGCATTTGCTAACAAGATTCTATGTGTCTATGTGTCTGGATGAAAAATATCAATTTAGGTTGTTATTTTTTTTAATTTTGTTACTTTTTTTTGTTAAATTTTTATTGCACCCAAATTAGCAAGGAAATTTTATCAGAGGTGTGCATATGTGGATAAAATCAATGAATGTGGAGATTTGATACTAACTTCATTTCAAGTATCCAGTGGGGATTTAGAAAGATATCATCTTTAGTGACGGGATAGCTGCTTGTTTAGATCAGGGTAACTAGTGCAGGGAGAACATCATTCTTCTCATACTTGTGAGAATAGTCTGCAATGGCATATTTATTTATTGTATACTGAGTGTCATTTGAGCATGAAGAACATACTCCCATAGACTATGCATGGCTTCTATAAGTGTTCCAAAAATCAACTGCTATCGCCTGGTGTCTGTGCTCCAGTTAACAAATACCATATTAATAGCTATTTTAAAGTGTATGTTATGCGCCTAAGGACTGATGTTTAGAAATAATGAAATGGTAAAGTGTCGACATTCAATTTGAATGGACCATGTATAGCTTATGTTAATGTTATTTTTAAATGTATGTCCTGAAGCCAATTGTATTCAAAAATATTTCTTAAATTTTTTGAGAATAATCATTGAGAGTATGAGACAAACTTATCAATACAAACAATATTTGTATTAAAAATTATTTAATTTGTCAAAATAGACTATGTTTTGATCCTTGAAATATGGAAAATGCATAGTTAGATGCTTTGATTTGTTGAAAAGAATAACAGCCTTGAAATTTTAAATTATTTATGATCTGTATATAAGGCATGGCATTTTCACTAAGGGAAAGTTCTACTTCCTTATAAATATAGCTTCTAGGTTACTTCTTAGAATGACAGTATTTAAAGTTTAATGTGCAATTAACATGTATAATAATAGAATCATTGCGTAAATAAAGACATGATCAGATTTGCCCAGTTGTGCAAAACAAGTTTCAATTAATGGAATATTTACCAAGATGATATACTTGTAGTTTTAGTATTGTATGTAACGTACCAGGGCTATTAAAACAATTCCATATACCTGAATTTTACTCACATACGTTTGATTATACACAATTTTGGTTTCATGATTACAATATATTTCAAAGGTACCGTTACTTTGCATTTACCTCTTCACATTTTCCCCTTTAGTTGGCTCCATGCTTCCTTCTAATTTCCTCCATCTTCTCCCCAAGTCTCCCTTCTCATTTTTTGTCATATATAGGGTGGAATTATTTATTACATAAAGAATTTCCTAGGAACCATAAATGAGAGAAAAACTGTGATATTTGTCTTTTTGTGACTGGCTTACATAATATGATGTCCTCCAATTGCATACATTTTCCAGCAACTGACATATTAATAAGTGCGTAAGTAAGTGTGTTTGTGTGCATGTGTGTGTGTGTTTAATTTGACAACTGAAAATAGCATTGTATCATTGTAAGAAACAATATTGGTGTATTGTCTGAGAGTCCTTTGGGTGTATATCCAGAATTTTGGCTGCTAAGGAAATATTCTAAAGAAGTATCATCCAATTATTTTACCATTTTGAATCCTATATACAACTTTAAAGTTGAGTTTCACTGTGGAGCGCCACAGATAGCAGCGCCCCCTGCTGCTTCCCCAGAGCAATGCGCATGCGCAATGTGCTCTTGAGTGAGCCCCTTATGTGCATGTGCAATGGTATGACCCTTGGTGGCACGATCCTTCTGCACCAATTGTGAGTGACAACGTGGCAAGCTCTGATTGGAGCAGTTGCACTATAAAGGCTTTCTGGGTGCAGTCCTCGGGGTCAACCGTTATTCAAGAATCCTGAGTAAACTGCCACAAGAAGAGTTCCCGGTGTTGGTGTCTTTCCTGCTGGTTGGGGGCGGCACCGACATCTGAATTGATGTCATGCTGCCAATTCCTCCATAATTAGAATAAATGAGACAGGTTAAAGTCAGGTGAAATGATACTTGGAACTTGATTTGTCAAAGCCAGAGCTATACATATGGTATCTTTGAAAATATGAACATATAAATGCACATATTTGTGTTAAAATATTCTTCCTAGAGTAGTAACAAATAAATGTGGGGCCAATTTTTAGTAATGCATAATTTTTATAGGTCTTATTTTTTTTTAATGGTTTTTCAAGATAGAGTCTCTCTGTGTAGCCTTGGCTGTCCCGGACTCACATTGTAGACCAGGCTGGCCTCGAACACGCAGCGATTGGCCTGCCTCTGCCTCCCAAGTGCTGGGACCAAAGGCGTGTGCCACCACACCAGGCGTCATAGGTCTTAGTCACGTGATACTTTGTTCACCCTGATAAGAAATTCCACATATTTAATTATTTCACACAATTCACATAGAAACAAGAGATTTTGGAAGAAACACCTGAGCAAGAATGACAGCATCAACTATAATGTACCATATAATTTGGATTTATGACTTCATTTAATCGTCCGTTATCCTGAGCGAAGTATAATTCCTTAGTAAATATTTTGTAATCACTTACCAAGAACCAGGCATATCTAGTACGGACAGAGAATCAAATATCTTCCCAAGTGTTAGTAAGTTAAGAGAGTGTGTATTTGTGATTCATACCAGGAAGTCAATATTTTCATACTGCACCTTTAATATAGAATATATTGATAATTAAAATAATGATAAATAAAAATTATTCTGCCTCACCACCACCTCTCCTTTAAACAAGTCCTGCATAGAATGATACCTATATGACATCAGAACATTGATGTATCTTTCAGGTCCCCTTAGTCCGTTAAAATTAAATGTCATTTCTATATTATAAGCTGGTAAAAGGACAGCTCTTACCATTACATGTGTTAAAGCTTCCTTACTTATGCCATAATCTGAACAATTATCCTGCTTACATACTAGTCATTTAGCAGGTTTTGTCACAGAAAACTGTGGAACTTAAAAGAAAATGACACCACGTTGATGATGTAATTGTTGTCTTCAAGTTCTGTGTGAGAAGGACATGGTACAGTGGGTGTGTCCAGCACAGAGCATGGGTTTGAGATGCATTTAAAGGACATCACTATGCACATCCATCTCCGCAACACAATGCTTCCTTCTTTCCAATAGATATCACATCCCCCTCCAGAATTGCTCCCTACGATTACTCTTTTTAAGTTACCATAAGGCAATGAAAAGATGGAACTGGGTTCCTTGAAAAAGTCACTGTGACCATAGAGGATTGGTCAAACATTCAGCAGATGGCCTGTCTCTGCAACTTTCCCATACCCTACATCAAATCCACAGTGGTTCTCAGACTGCAGTTAAAGCCAATATTCATTTTATATTTTCTTGGCAAAAATTATTCCTCTGAATGTGGTCTCTGATATTGATGAAGGTGAAACAAAAAATTCATTAATTAGAGGAAGACGAATATATTTTAAGGATGTGTTTGTTTTTCACACCTATGCTCGTAAAGAATATTAGTCATAGAGTTGTCTCAATTTTTAATCCAAAGCAAGCTTTTCTTCCATAATATGTTCTTAGCAAATTAATCTACTTTTTACTTCATTTTAGACACAGAAGCAATCAGATTAGACCTTCCAAAATTTTCCCTAGCCACATGGACTAACACAATAACAGTTGTGCCAAAAACCTCTGCCATCACTTCTGTTATTATGGATGAGCTGTCTCTGCTCCCAGCTTAGGCTAAACTCTTCCCTCATGGACAAAATCCCATCTCCTCTGGACTGTGCAAGGACATGGTCCAATTGCTTGCTTTTTCTTTCCTCATCAATTATTCCCTTTCTACCAGATCACTTTCAAAATTTGAAGCCCCAATAGGGAATCTCCAAAGAAAATAAACTCAAGGAAAGTCTACAGACATATGAAGGAAGCACCACAAATATCTTGCTTTGATAATACCCAAACACCAGAAGTAGTTACTGTGTTTATTTTTTGCATACCTCCTAAATATATGTGCATATAAACTGTAAGCATGATATGCATGCTGTCATAGTGAAATGGACTGCACACAATGTTAAATATACAAAGTAAATGTTTCATTTAATTCTATAGTCATGTTTATTTCCCCACTGTATTGAATAGAAAAAATGTGAAACACTAACTACTAGATATAAGCTTTTAGAAAAGTAGGTATTTAACTTTATTTTTATTATGAGATGATTGTTGGAAGACAATTACAGACATTCATAGAACCTCTTTATTAAGTGAAAGATTAATATGTTATTGATCAGTTAGTGAAAACAATAGAATTAGAAAGAAATGTACTAAAATTTGCCTTGTAGTAAGAACCATTCATTCTAGAACTATTCACTTTCAAAATTGTTTTTACAATTCAACTCTTTTAATCTCATTATTTTATTCATGTTAACTTTCTATATACATGAAAGTAAAATATCTCAAAATCAATCACAGTGTGCACAATTTAAAATTAGTTATATTTTATGCATTTAACAATACTGGAGGATATGAGCAAGGTTGTGATGCGATGGTTTATTGCTTTAGATTGCATATAGCTAACTATTTTTCTTAACTCCATTGTGCTTAGAATTGTTCTTCTTACTATCACAAATAGTTATAAATTTAGTTGTGGAATAGCGACAGGAATAACAAAAGCAAATATACCAAACTACTGATTGTTTCATTTCTTTTTAAGGAGGCATAAACATTCTTAACTTATAATAGATTTTTCAAACACAAACATTTTTTTCCAGACTCAAATTTGTATGAATTCCATTAAAAAGAAGAAACACAACTTAAACGAAATCCATTTTATTCCTGTTCTTTTGATTACCAATCCATTTATCATTAGTTTGTTGAAAAAAATCAGTTCTCAGACTGGGAAGCGGCTAAGTAAGTAAAACAGCTTTCTGTGCAAGAGCGAGAACCCAGACCCACACAAAACTGAGCTCACAACATTAGTTCTGTAATCCTAGACACCTACTTAGAAGATTAGAGGCAGATAATACAGAATCTTAGAAACTCACAGGCATGATGGTTAGGACAAACTGTATGAGAGAGAGAGAGAGAGAGAGAGAGAGAGAGAGAGAGAGAGAGACTGTCTTAAACAAGACAGAAGACAAAGAACAACAACTAATGATCACTGACCTCTGCAGGAACACATTAGCCTCTATGTGCTTTCACACACACACACACACACACACACACACACACACACACACACACACACACACCATACATACATACACATGCAGCCAAACACACCGAATTTAAAAAATAAAATAATTTAAATGTCCATCTATCATTCAACTTCCTTATCTCTCTTGAATAGTGTCCCACAAGCAATAAGAGTGTTCATACCTAAGTGGGGAATTGAAGTGTAATTAATACAAAGAGGAATAGTATTTTATTTTTTTCATCTTAGTGAGTTGAAGTTTGGATACAGCATTTGTTTTAGTCATGAATTCATCATGTTGTTTCTATTAAAAATTAGAGTATTAATTTCAATTTTTACTTGAAAAGCAACTGAAATGCTCTGTTTCTTTAATTTCTCTAATACAAAATGGGGATAATAATAGAAGTTGCTACTAAAACAGTTATGATGGTTAAATGACTTGGTACATTTAGTAAATAAAAGAAATAAAAGTGAACCTGTTCATATGCAAAAATGTCTTAGACATTTTGTATATTTATATAATGAATTCTAGACATTAATGTGCTCTACTTTCCCATCACCTTTCCTCTTTCACTGAGTGCCTTCTTCCCACTATGGCTTATGACTACTACCATGACGTCCTTCACAATTAAAATAACCAACTAAGTTTAATTACCATTTCTTCAGCTGGCACAGAAGGGACGTTATTTACTGAAACAAGCAGAACTTGTCAGTGTTGACATTAATGTAGACCATAGCACCCATTTCTCCAACAGCTGTTACCAGTTGACTCTCCCTTACAGAGAGGTTAATGAATCAGAGGAAGATGTGACAGAATGAGTCAGAGATAGGGTATGCCCAACTCTCAGGAGAACCGACAGGAAAGAGAATCTACTTAAGAGCAGAAGAGGAAGACAGAGGAGAGTTCCTGGATGCAATATAATTAAGTCCAGGGGTGCAGTTCATTTGAGTGTAGTTGTTTTCATGTGGTTCAGTTCGCAGAGGTTTGAGGCAGTTTTTCCAAGCAGAGCAATTTAGTGAGAAGCTGAGAGAAGCTAGTTGTAATCAGTCATCCTGGACAGGAGTTTTGATCCAGAACAGCTAATTTAAGCCAACCAGCCCAAGCTCAATAAGAACTAGAAAGGTTGTATTTACTCAGCAGTAAATGCAGAACTTAAAAACATTTTAGCCCTAATGTGAAAAATGGATCTGGATGCTGAAGCCTTCAAGGTTCAGGCTGTAGAAATTTACACTGTGTGAAACCTAAAGGCCTCCAGGCCTAGATAGAAATTCTCTGAGCTCAGCTTGGATACAGCCCTCATCTTCTCCCCCATCATCTGAGGAAATACAACTACATTTATAATATGGTGATGATGCTAATCATATAGAGGCTTTATTCAGACCAGTCACAGCTGTGGTGAGTCAATCAGTACAATGACAATGTCATATCCACACGGTATCTTTTTATTGTACATCTCAACATCCTTTTATTGCTACAATAGTTTTCTATGTACCCCTCTCACTTTTCTGTGACATCCCTTCAGCCTTGGAAGAAGAGATATAGCTGGTCCACTTACAGCAGAACAGTTCAACAGTCCTCCATGTTACTTGTCCTTGGCACATTGATCAATTATGGATTTTTTGTACTAACCACTTCCACTGCAGTGAGAAGCTTCTCTAATGAAGGCTAGGTACGGCATTAATCTATGGGGATAATCATGAGTATTTAGAAAGAAAATTTACGGGTTTATCACCTGGGTGTAAAGAACTAGACATGTGTTTTTCTTCTGAATTGAACCTAAAAGAAAAAATGGTTAGCTACTCATTCAGTCATGCTGCTATTGTAGTAAAGGACATCTTTTGCCTGACAGGTCATTATTATAACTCCCAAAACTTACACATGAATAACAGTGATGACAGCAACTAATGGCTGTGAGATCCGGCCACTGGACAGGACACTTTTGCTTCAGTTGTAGTTAAATTTCTCTACTACTTGTCAACAAAACCTGTGGTATTTTCAACAATACAGTCTTACCATCAAAATTGCATGGTCAGGGACAATCAATACCTCTATGCTGTATTACTAGGGGGAATTTTTGGTCTCCTTGATCAATAACATATAGAGACATATTTTATATTTGAAACTGGGAATTTTTAATTAACACAGCTTCAGGAAGAAACAGTGTCCATTAATAGTATATTCACCCATGCATCTTTTCCTTGGTTTTGAAGTCTCTGACACCTCGAAAACAAGTTAAACAAGAAACAGCTAAATCCCAAGCATGATGCATAAGAAAATATATTAATGGCTTATTCACCTTCCAATTCATGCAGGTTATCTAACTTTCAAAAACAGAGGCAACAAAATGCAAAAGATGTGCCATAGTGAAAAGGTATGCAGTATCTGAAGAGACAAGATAAGCAGCAGGAACAAATAAATGACACAGCTTTTTGGCATTAGCAGACAGAGAACACAAATTAATGAAGATAAAACTGTAAAGCATTGTGATGGCGAATAAACAACATGCAAAAACAGATGGCTGCTGTAAGTAGAAAGATACAAATCACTAAGATTTTTTTTTAAACGAAATGTTACAAACAAGGCATAGTAGTACAAGAAGAAAAACCTAAGCAATTTAAGTGAATTCTGCATTAGTTGTGGACTGGGAAACAAATCATTTATCTCACAGGAATGTCTTGAGAAAGCTCAAAACTGATGTGCAAGAAAAAATGACATAAGAAAGACAAAAAAGAAACATAGGAAGAAAAAGATCTGTGGGATATTTCAAAACTCCACGATGTGGAAGAGAAACACAATTGTAATACTACAAGGAAAAAAAGAGAAGGAGACCCGATGGAGTACATAAAAGGGAAACTGTGTATTTTCAAGAATAATGGCAAATCCAAAGAAAAATTTTTTAAAAAGCTTTGAAGTTACATAAAACATGATTATCTTATGACCAGTACCTTGAATTCAAGCAACTGAGAACCAATGAAAAACAGAAAGTGTATAGATAGATAAGGTAAACTAGTTAGATAAGGTCTTCAAAGCTTCCGAGTCCTACCTAATATGGCATTTAATGATACTTTTAGTATTTTGAAGATTCTTTAACAACAATACAAGTTGACCCTGCCAACGCCCAGCCTACCTCAGGAAGATGATGAGCATCAAGGAACATCCATGGGGAGATGGATTCAAATGTGGCAAATCAGCCACTGTCAAAATGTCCTCATTTCTGCCACAAACAAAATTCTGCCCCAAATTGGCCAAGCTTGGATACAGGGAGAATTGATAGGCAAACTCTGGTAAGACACTCCTACAACTTGCATGTCTCATTTGCTTCTCTCATATTATATATCTATAAAAAATTGTGTTTGTCTTTTAGAGTCTCGGTCTTTTGCTTAATGTGACGATCTTCAGTTTCATCTATTTTCCTACAAACAGCATTGGAAGATGAAATTAGAAGCAGTACTAAAAGCACAAAGTGAGGAAAGCCTGGAAAGAGAGAACCTAGAGAAGAAAGAAGGAACTGCAGAGTTAAGCATCTCCAATCAAGAGATGGAGTAAAGAATCTAGTAGAAGATACAATGGAAGAATTTGATGCAACCATCAAAGAAAATGTTAAATCTTAAAAAATATTCTGACACAAAACATCCAAGAATGAAGGAAACCATGAAAAGATGAAACCTAAGGAGAATATGAATTGAGGAAAGAGAAGATGCCTGTCTCCAAGGCCCAGAAAATATTTTCAATAAAATCATAGAAGAAAATGTCTCCAACTTAAAGAAAAAGATATCTGTAAACACACAAGAGTCCTTCAGAGCACCAAATAGGTAGGGTAGACCAGAAAGAACATCCTCCTACCACATAATAGTCAAAGCACTGAATGAACAGAACAGAGAAAAATTATTAAAAGTGACAATGGAAAAAGGCCAAAGAACATACAACGGCAAACCTATCAGAATCACATCTGACTTTTCAGCAGAGGCCATAAAACCTGAAGTGCCTAGGCAGATGTCTCACAAACCCTAAAAGGCCACAGATGCCAATGCAAACTATTATACCCAGCAAAAAATTTAGATAAACATAGGTCTTTCAGGACAAAAACAAATATAAACTGTACCTACTTATAAATACAGCCCTACAGAAGATACTAGAAGAAAAAGCCTATCCATGTAGGCTAACTATACCCAGGAAAACACAGAAAATATATAACTTCACTTAAGTGAAACAAAAATTAGATGAACACACAAACACTACCACAACCAACATCAAAATAAAAGGACCTAACAGTCACTGGGTATTAATCTCTCTCAGTGTCTGTCAATGGTCTCACCGTTCCAATAAACAGAGAAACAGACTAACTAATGAACGTGTAAATAGGATCCAACATTCTGCTGGAGACAAGAAATACATCTCAGCCACAAAGATAAATACTACTTGAGGATAAGGGGATCAAAGAAGGTCTTCCAAGCAAAGGGACACAAAATGCAAGCTGGAGTAGCCATCCAAATATCTAATAAAATAGGCTTTCATCCAGAATTAATCAAAAGAGATGAGGAAGGACACTTCGTAAAGGAAAACTCAACCAAATGGACATCACAATTCTGAACATATATGCCCCAAATTCAAGGGCACCTACACTTGTAAAGAAACATTAATAAATATTAAACCACATATTAATAGTGGGATACTTTCATACCTTCCTCTCACCAAGGGATAAGTTAACAAAAACAGAGGCAAAAGGGAGAAATAATGACACTAAAAGATGTCATGAATCACAGATAGCCACAGAACTTTTCATCCACATACAAAAGAGTATACCTTTGTTGTTGTTAATTTACTGGTATGGCCTAATACTATTTATTATCAGGCCTATAATTAATATTATGGCAATATAAACCACTAGCAATCAATAAAGACACAGACACTTGTTATATTTTAAAATAGCCTTAGTTAATCTGGGGCAGGGGAGATATAAATCCCCTAAACTACTTTATATTGTGGGTCAAGTATGTAATACCTTCCCCAATCGCATTGCATCTGCTTCTAATAATTTCTATCAAGCTACCTCCCATCCATAATCCCAAATACTTGATAATGTTCTTCATCTGGGCCAAATCTCCATTCACACTGGTCACGTGCTTCTCTTCCTTCTAACCCATGATGGTGCAACCTCCTTTTGCTCCCTTGGGCTCTCCTCTTCATAAGATTTTCTCTGTCTCCCTGAGACCTGGAACATTAGCCACACCTATCTCATATGCCCAGTTCAAGTGTGATGGCCTTTAATTAATTAGCATCAAAATATATCAGACCAACCTCCAACACACCTTCTTTTCAGCACTTCCTGGAACCTTCTCCAAAACTGGTTATATAGTAGGTCACAAACAAATATCTATAAATACAAGGAGATATAAATAATAACTTGGGTCCTATCAGACCACCATGAACTAAAGCTAGAAATCAACAACAACAGAAATAACAAAATGTCCACACACACATAGAAACTGAGCAACTCTCTATTCAAGAATAACTGGTTCAGAGAAGCAATAAAGAAAAAAATTATAGACTTCCTAAAACTCAAAAAAAGATGAATGTACAACATACCCAAATTTATGGGACACAATGAATTCACAGCTAAGAGGATAGTTCATAGTACAAAGTACCTTCATAATGAGATTGGAAACATCTCATACAAGCAATTTAATGGTACATCTGTAAGCCATAGGAATAAAGGAAGCAGACCCACCCAAGAGACTTGATTGCTGGAAATCACCAAACTCAGGGATGAAATCAATAAATTAGAAACAAAGAAAACAGTTCAAAAAAATCAGTGAAACCAAGATCCAGTTCTTTGATAAAACCAAGAAGATAGACAAGTCATTAGCCAAAATAATTAAAAGGCAGAGAGACATTATCCAAATAAAACAAAATCAGGAATGAAAAGGGAGTCATAACAATAGACACTAAGAAAATCCAAATAATCATTAGGTCTTCCTTCAAAAGGCTATATGCCACAAAATTTGAAAATTTAAATGAAATGGACACTTTTCTTGATAGATTCCGTTTAACAAAACTGAATCAAGATAATAAAGAAACCAAAACCATACAATGGAAAAAAGATAGGTCTTCAACAAATGGTGCTGGTCTAACTGGATGTAAAAAATTGCAAGTAGATCTATATTTATCATCCTGCACAAAACATCCAAGTAGATTAAAGACTTCAACAAAAATTCAGCCACACTAAATCTGTTAGAAGAAAACATGGGAAAGAGCCTCGAACTCCTTGGTACAGGAGACAACACCCTGAACAAACCACCAACAGCCTAGTCTCTAAGGTTAACAACCAATAAATGGGAAATCATGAAACTGAAAAGCTTCTGAAGGCAAAGGATACTGATGACAGAACAAAAGGACAGCCTTCAGGTTGGGAAAAGGTCTTCACCTACCCGACATCCAAAAAAGGGATAATAGCCAAAAGTAAAAATAAAAATCTCAAGAAATTAAACGTGACCAAATAACCCAATAAAAAAATGTAGTACAGAGCTAAACAGAATTCTCAACAGAGGAAATTCAAAATTCAGAGAACCAGCTAAAGAAATAATTATCCTACTTAGTTATCAGGGAAATGCAAATAGAAATGACTCTAAGATTCCATCTGACACCTACCAGAATGGCAAAGATAAAAAATTCAAGTGACAGCACATGCTGAGGGGAGTGCAAATTTGTATAAGTACTTTGGAAATCAAAATGGCGCTTTCTTGAAAAATTGGGAATAGTGCTACTTCAAAACCCAGCTATACCTCTCATGGGCATATAGCTGAAAGATGCTCCACAATACAGCAAGGACATTTGATCGACTATGTTCATAGCAGCATCATTCATAATAGCCAGAGTCTAGAAACAACCTAGATGTTCCTCAACCTAAGAATTGATAACTAAACGGTGGTACATTTACACAATGGAATACTATACAGCTATTAAAAACAAGGAAATCTTGAAATTTGCAGGTAAATGATTGGAAGCAGAAAAGATCATCATGAGTGAAGTAACTCAAACCTAGAAAGACACGCATGGTATATACTCACTTATAAGTGGATACCAGCCCAACATAGATGTTCCCTGAGAAACTACACCCAGCATGGGAGTCAGGACAGATTCTGTGTCTTGTTCCTGGACTCTGGGTGGAGCACTGAGTGTGGTATGGAAGAGTCGGGGGTTGGAAGGGCTCAGAGGGCTCAGAGGGCTCAGGAGTCCCACAAGGAGACATAAAGGTTGACCCCAGAGTGACCTGCACAAACTGTTGCACCATCCAACGAAAATTTATACAGTAAACCTAGACCAGAGGTTCAAAGGTAGTCAATGAACAGCTCACTCTCCTCTAGGTGTGGTGGAATTAGGGACTGTCTCTCACATGAAGTCTGATGCCTTCTATTTGATCACTACCTTGTGGTGGCAAGGCCCAGAGGGCACATAGAGAAAGGGGAAGCAGGCTATCTGGATGAGACCAGACCGGCTGTAGTCATATTGTGGGGGAGGAGAACTCCTTCTGTCAGAGGTTTAGGAAATAAAGCAGAAGAGGGAGGGAGGTTGCTAAGGCAAGATACAAGGGGCAGATGACAATTGTTATGTATTCTGAATAATAGCATAAGCAGGCTACCGGGATGACATCCGATAGGCTGTGATCGTATGGTGGGGGAGAAGGTCCCGTTTTGAAACAGACCTAGGGGAGAATAAGGTGAAAGAGGGAATGAGAAATACAAGTGAGGGTATAACAATTGAGATGTAACCTGAATAAATTACTTAAATAAAAATATGTTCAAAAAAATTAAAATTTTAGAAATAGAAACCAAAAGTAAAAAATAAAAATAAAAAATGAAAGGAAAAGAAAAGAAAGATATCCTCAATGTACTATTGCCGTATGTATTGTAATTGTTACTGTAATAAGTCCTGAATAACATTTTATTACACAGGTATGCATTTAATAATTTTAATTGATAAGTCATAAACATTCTATAACATCTAAAATTCAAGTTATACTAGCTCTAACTACTCAAGTTAAATAGAGATGGATAACAATATTCAGAAACTGGCCATTTGTAGTGTCAGAAACGTAGACGAGTTTTGGTGGTTTGTTTGTGTGTGTAATAAAGAAGGGATAATATTTTACAACTAAAATAATAAAAATATGACAAGCTCATATATATATATATATATATATTTCAACTTCATCCGACTGACAGTTGTAGAATACACAAGAACAACAAAATTTACATTCATCTCAAGCATGTACAAATATTTACTATTGCTGTCAAGCATACAAGAGGATCTGAAATTAATACACCATTCCCTCTTTTAAAAAATAATGGTAGACTGACCATCCTCCAATTAGATCTCTTCGCACTCGTGGCCATTTAGACATTAAATGGTCTTAGTGAGATATGAAAAGAAAACCCATGTGCAATTTGGATAGCTTTAGTGAGATGAATCCAGGAGTGGGTAAACTGGAGGGTGGCTATAATATTCCATTGTGTACATTTGGAATTCTTAAAGGCTACAATACAATACAATACAATACAATACAATACAATACAATACAATACAATACAATGCAATAATGTATTAAAACCCAATACAATAAAAATGTCTTTCAATTAATTCATCTTTGGTTCCTAAAAATAAATACTTAGCATGATAAACTACATTCTGTACACCTAAAAAGTTAATAAAGATTATTGTTATAGAAAGTTTGCTCTCAAACAAAATGTAGAACTAAATTGGTATCTCAAAGAATGAAAATGTGCCTCCAAGTAATAGATTTGCTAGTCTTAAACATCTAAACCACAAACAAGGAAATATCAAGTTCTGTTAAGCATTTTTAGTTATGAAAAGTATAAAATGTTTAAATCAAAATAGAGTTCACCAAATTCGTGAAGTTCAACATAAGCAACACAGAGAAGGGTGGAATAAAATTAGAAATGTATTGTGAAAGATTTTACTTTAATCTTTCAAAGTCCCAATTTCCTCCTTTTTTCCTTTTTGTTTGCTTTCAATGCATTCCAACCACAGTTATTGGAACAAGCAATTATAATTTAAACCTAAAAATCTTAATTTGAAAATAATAATAATTTGATCAGAAATCAGGGTCATTATAAATAAAAAACAATGTGCAGTATAAATATCATCAAAGCTAGAAATTGATTTTATATACAAACATGAATTCAGTTGATAAATTTCTGATTCAAGTAACCTAAAAGATATAATACACATATGAATAATAGCAGAAAGGAAATATCTATTATTTCCGATCCTGAACATAATCAAACTACACTCGGAAGATTCTAAGGATAATTTTGAGTGTTTTAATTTGGTAATGATAGAGATGGATGAGTTATTTGTAATTCAGAGATACTGTGCTAGAAGTAATATTAATAGGTTAAAAATTATATGTATTAAGTATGTTGTGAATGGAGAGCAAATAGAACCATGACAAATTTACATAACTTTCCTTAAGCTGATGTGAAAATAGCACGCCTAAGTGAGTTTGAAATTTGTGGAGTCCCTAAGAAGGAAGGCAAAATAACCCCCAGACAATATTTACTCTTATGGATCAAGCTTTCTATGGAAGTATAATCTAACAACTCTGATATGACGACTAACACATGCTGGAGTTAACAAAGTACATTTTTAAAAATTTGCAGTGGAAATTTACAGGTAGATGGAGAAAAAGAATATGTGTTGAAATTAATTAGAAGAGGACATACCCTGATACATAATGGCTTGTTTAATATGGATACGGTTGGCTACACATAAAAATATTAAAACCATAAATGCAGTTTAACACCCATACCTATAACTTCTTTCTGTATAAACAAAGCAAATTCATTTTAGATGTTAGCACATTTGTTCAGAACAAACACATAATTAAAACATTTTTATCCCACGTACCATCTCTGCTGATATGTGCAAAATATGTATTTGCATATTGCACAAATAATTAAGCAATTATACTCTTTTCTGTGTCACAATATTAGAGTATTTTTTGTGTTGATGAGAAAAAGATTAAATTTCAAAATGACATTAAGAATATAAATAGAGGTAATATGCTAACAAATTAAAGATATTTCTTTGTTATGGCATTTCCATTCAACAACAGATACAATTTTCTTTGAATGTATTTCATGTTTCTACAAACATACCTGCACTACAAATTTTTATGTGTTCCTTTGTAAATATCTAGTGCTTAACATAATAAAAATACAAAAAATTAGCATTTGAGAATATAAACGTGTAATTAAATATTTGAGTAAACACACACCACATAAAAATTACATTTAAACACTTATCATGGATTCCTACTGAACTCCAATCTAGTGTCATTAATTATATCAGTTTAGAAACAATAGGCCCATGGTGAATAATATAGTGACATTTTAAAAGTTATCATTGAAACATGAAGATAATTTTAATAGGCCCTAATAGCAGAGTCAAACAGTGTATTTTACTCTTTTAAATGTACCTCTTTGTAAAAAGCAAAAGATACTTGGCTGTAGTGTCTTTCTCATTGAAATACTCAAACTGACTAGGCAAGGTTGTGTAGGCTACATTAGCATTATATGAATATGAAGCTTGTGATCCCCTTCCCTAAACATCCAGGATTCCTACACTGTCATCATGGGCCAAAATATCTGCTTTAAATGTATATTAATGTTAACGATTACACCAGGGTGTATAAAGGGGAATGGAATTGAGGTTTTCCTCAGTACTACATATTAGATAGAAGAAAATTTGTATCTACTGGGTAGAATGACATTCAAGGAATTTATCTTTCCTGAACATCAGAAAACATTATTATGTATTTGTAGTTAGTTTTGTTGTTGTTGTTGTTGTTGTTGTTGTTGTTGTTTTGTTTTGTTTTTACACTATGATAATGGGTTTTCATTTTGGGGGAGGATTGTACTATTATAGTGAAGTAGTTTATGAGGGTCTATACATACAGAGAAGACTCAGATTTGGCTTTGATGCTAACAGTTGGGTTTACTAGCTATTGAACACAGGAATGACTCCTGAGTCATTTTATCATTTCTAAAATGGTTGTAAACATTTGCAAACAAAGCTCATATTCTGTTTGTTTATATTTTGTTTATTTTGTTGTACTTTCACAAGAGGATCTCTCTATGTAGATCTGGTTGTCCTGGAACTCTTATAAACCAGACCTAGTCTAGAACTCATAGATGTTTGCCGGCCTCTGCTTCCCAGATGCAGGAATTAAAGGCCTTTAGTCTTGTCTTATATCATTCAGTATAATATTTGTCTCTTTCTAGATAATCATTTTAAAAGACCTACATTTTTAGCTTACAAAGTTAAGCCAAAATGAGACAACCTCTCTATTTTTCTTTCAGATCATGTTGTATAACCGTGAATGAACAATCTTTCCTCTTTTCAAGCCTTCTGCAGTTGCTTCTTTGCACCTTCTGTTCCACATCTCCATCTCAATATCACTATCATTAGTTACATAAAAATAACCCTTTCAAAAATCAGTTTAGACAAATTGATGATATACCAAATATTCATTGTGGAAACGATAAAAACCAAAGTGCCAAATCTAATTCAAGAACTAACTCTGGTAAGGTATATGAACTATATTATAGATAACACCACCAATTACGGTTAGCCAGGTCTTTCTGGAAATCGAATGCACGCAATAGAGTGGCGCATGCCATAGCTAAGATAGAGTCATAATGCAGAAAAAAATGTGTGATTAAACCATGCACATTACTTAGACTTTATTTAGAGCAAGCTTCAGTTGTGTAAAATATGAGATAGTTCGATATGATATTCAATGAACTGGAATTATCTTTTCTTCTTTCGTCTCAAATTATGTGAAATATATCTACACTAGTCTCAAATTACTCTGTTTTCAATTTTTTAAGTAATAATGTATTCAATTTCATGAGGTCCTATTTATTAATTGTTGACCTTAAAGCCTGAGCTGTTGGTGTTCTGTTGAGAGTGCTGTCTCCTGTGCGAAGCAGTTCAATACTCTTTCCCATTTTTTCTTCTAAAAGATTTAGTGGTTTTATGTTGAGGTCTTTAAACCATTTGTAATTTATATTTATCCGGCATTTTGAATATTGTACTATTTGCACTTTTCTACAAGTAGAGATCCAGGTACACCAGCACTATTTATTGAAGATGCTATCATCTTGTATGGCTTTGGCTACTTTGTCAAAAATCAAGAGTATGCTTGTGCCGCCGCTGCTGCTCTGCTCCAAGAAAATCCGCACTCCTCCCGTGTGCAGGGGCACGCAGGACCTCCACACCCTGGTCCCTCTGAACCGTGGAGCACTCCTGCTGCCGTGGTGTTGGGATCTGGTGATCCTGGCTCAGAAATCTGCACAATTCCCCGAATCGTTCACTGGAGCCTCCAAACACGGTCCACATTGCTCGCCGTCATACAAAGCAACAACCTACAGACTGGGAAAAGATCTTCACCAACCCTACATCTGACAAAGGTCTAATATCCAAAATATATAAAGAACTCAAGAAATTAAACACCACCAAACCAAATAACCCAACTGAGAAATGGGGCTTGGAACTAAACAGAGAATTGTCAACAGAAGAATTTCAAATGGCTGAGAAACACTTAAAGAAATGCTCAACCTCCTTAGTCATCAGGGAAATGCAAATCAAAACAACTCTGAGATTCCATCTTACACCCATCAGAATGGCTAGGATCAAAAACTCAAGCGACACCACATGCTGGAGAGGATGTGGGGAGAGAGGAACACTCCTTCATTGCTGGTGGGAATGCAAACTAGTACAACCACTTTGGAAATCTATCTGGTGCTATCTCAGAAAACTGGGAATAGGGCTTCCTCAAGACCCAGCTATTCCACTCCTCGGAATATACCCAGAAGACGCACCAGCACACAACAAGAAAATTTGCTCAACCATGTTCATAGCAGCCTTATTCATAATAGCCAGATCATGGAAACAGCCTAAATGTCCCTCAGTAGAAGAAACTGTGGTACATATACACTATGGAATACTGCTCAATTATTAAAAACAAGGAATTCCCGAAATTTGTGGATAAATGGATTGAGCTAGAAATAATCATAATGAGTGAGTTAACCCAGAAGCAGAAAGACTCAAATGGTATATACTCACTTATATCTGCATACTAGCCCAATGGGCATGTCCCACGAAAGCCTTCCTTTACCAGGAAACTGGGACAGAGGGGAGGATATCCTATTGGGACTCTAGATGAGAGAACCATGTGAGAATAGCAATGTAGAAGGATCCAGTGGGTCCTAGAAACCTACAGGTAGAACATTATGATAGGCAGATTTGGGCCAAGAGGTCCCGCTCAAACTAAGGCACTAGCCAAGGACAATACAGGCGGTAAACTTTGAACCCCTACCCAGATCTAACCAATGCACAGGACAGTCTCCACACTTGAGTGGAGAGTGGGATATGACTTTCTCACGTACTCTGGTGCCTCACATTTGACTATGTCCCCTGGAGGGGGAGACCTAGTGGCACTCAGAGGAAGGATAGCAGGTCACCGAGAATAGACTTGATACCCTCTGAGCATATACAGGGGAAGGTAATCCCTCTGAGGAACAGTCATAGGGGAGGGGAATAAGGGGAAAATGGGAGGGAGGGGAGAATGGGAGGATACAAGGGATGGGATAACCATAGAGATGTAACAAGAATAAATTAATAAAAAATAAATAAAAATAAAACTTAAAAAAAAATCAAGTGTCCATAGATACGTATGTGGGTTTATTTCTAGTTCTTATATTTGATTCCATTGATCAACCAGCCACTTTCTATGCCAATACCATGTTTGCAATCAGGCATGGAGCTTCCTCTGCAAGATATTTTATTATAGAGGATTGTCCTATCTATTCTTGTTTTTTTGTTTTTCCATATGAAGTTGAGTCGTCAAATTATCACTTCTGGAGGATGACGTGATGAATGCATAAGCGACACCAAAATTTTCTTCCAATGAATTCCCAAAACTGATAAACACCTTCAGCAAAGTGGCTGGATACAAAATCAAGTAGAAAAATCCAGTAGCCCTCTTGTAACGCAAAATTACAACTAGGCTGAGAAAGAAATTAGGGTGTCTTGGTGTAACTCTAATCAAGCAAGTGAAATATTTGTATGGAAAAAATTTTAAGTTTCTGAAGAAAGAAATTAAAAAAGATACCAGAAGATGGAAAGATCTCCCATGCTTGTGGATTGGGAGAATCAGTATAGTAAAAATGGCATTTTACCAAAAGCAATCTACAGATTCAATGAAATTCCCATCAAAATACATACACAATTCTTTACAGACCTTGAAAGATCAAATTACTCTTTATACTTACATATTTTAGCACATTTGTCCATTCCTGTTATACTTACTTCTCTTGTGAAACTGTTAATGCCCTAGTTACCAATGTGGCAGGATAAAGTTCTAACAAATTTATCAACTAGAATATAATGGTATTAATTTTAAACTCCTGTACTCCAAAAGATGAATGCTTCCTGCTCAAGCACTGATAATACATCTTGGATGTGTTTTGTTTTGTTTTGTTTTTGCCATCCAAGATACTCACAATTCCTGGTGGACCTCCAGTTTGAGCTGGTGATTCGCACAAATATTAAAGATAAACTGTGAATGTTTAAATATTAATTGTGATAGTCATACTCACTTTCACCTATATGCATCTTGATACTTTCATTTCTCATGGCACAAATGGTCAAGACAAAAACTGATTTGTCTTCTCCTTGGTCTGTGAAATGAGCATGACGCCACTAGACTCTGGCTGATTATGTCCTCATTTCTAAATAGTCATATCCTTCCGTAAGGGGAAGCACCTGTCTTGTTAAACAATTAACAGACAAACCAATAAACAACTTCTAGTTGAAAATTCTCTGTGAGTGAGATACTTTTAATGCAGCATTGGCTTTAATTGCCCTCAGTAGAGCCATTTTTTTGTGATAAGATCCCTGGTCTGACTCTGCTTTCATAACAACAGCATAGTCAGTATACTTCTACATAGATGAAGAAAAGCACTATGGGGCTTGAGATGCCAAGCATTCCTCAGTATAAACAAATCAGCATGCACCTACTCTCTAATAACATGGTGCCATTAAGATACATCACTTAACAGAAAACTACCTTTTCTCTTATTTCTCTAATGTCTTATCGATGATTGTAGTCAACACATATCCATGTTCGTGTATCTCTTTTTTCTTAATTTAAAAAAAATTTACATATATTTATATTATTACACATATATACAATAAACTACCTACAGCAAGAAGAACCATGACTCAATCAGGATTTATATAAATGTTACATTCTTAGTGTTTTGGCTATTTGTATTTGGCAGCCTTGAAGAAAATATCTTTCCTATCTTGGTGTGTCTAAAATTCCTAATGTAAATCAATATTTATCATATCTCATCATTATCAACTTAAAACTGCTATCTAGAACTGAAAATATTTTAACCCTTAAACAACAAAGGTTAATTGTAAAATGAAACTCTCTGGTCTTCAACACCATCAGAGACTTGAGAAGGAAAAAAAATGAATTACCTCAGTATACAAGGAGTACAGGTTAGCACTTCTCACATAAGAAGATGACAGAGCTTAACTGAACAAAAATTATTTTCTCTTTGGGAAACTAAAAACCTACTTACCATCTATCAGTTATGTTAAAAACAATTTATTCATTTTAACATCACTGTAGTTATTGGTAACATAGCTGAGTCTAGCATAGGAAGTTTTTTTGATATGCCAATCAATATACAGCATGATCCTCTTATAAATATCTCAAATTTTCTTCCACCTGTGGCAATATTAAACTGTGTTGTGCGTGGAGAAGAAATATAATAAAAGGTAAAAAAATGTGTATAAATACCTCACAGAAACAGATTTTGAAGTAATTTATTTTTCTTTGTGATTTATGGAACATGTTCTTTAAGGTATACAAAACACAGGTGTCCTTTTTTAAAATATCCAATAATGTGAGTATAAATATATAATAAAGGTTGCATTAAAGGTTTTGAAGGCAGAGGCAGGCTGACTTCTGAGTTCAAGGACAGTTTGGTCTACAGAGTGCGTTTCAGGATAGACAGGGCTACATAGAGCCACCCTGTCTCAAAAAGAAAAAAAAAAGTTACGTAGAATTATGGAAATTATTAAGTGCTAGAATACTACAGAATATAAGAGTGCTTAGTTAGACTATATGTTACAAAAGTCTTGTCACTACCAAAAGCAGGATATTAACTTAACTAATGATCCTTTAAATGGGTATGTAAAATATAATTTAAGCTACTTGCAACATGCAAAAGAGAGGCACCATTTGTTACTGCCAAAAATCACTGGCATATAGAAATCAGAAAATCGTTAGCCTTGATAGAAATAGCTTAATACAACAGGGAAGACAATGCATTATTTAGCACAGTTAAATGACAATTGATGCAAACACTTGTGAAGTGCAGGCAAAAAGAAGAAACAATTTAGTAAATGATAAATTCTGTTCATAGTACTTATGCATGCAAAGGAATGGAAATCTTTGCTCATTAACCAAGGCACTTATTTCATGAGCCAAAATGCTTCAGGCTGTAGCCTTAATTGTCATAAATGTTTATCTCTATGAAAGTGTAATTGTGGCTTAAGAAAAACTACCCTCCCAACTGATTTATATATATACACGTTTGGTATTGTGTTCTTCATTAGCATAAGGTAGGTTACCCAAACTTTGGCTGTCACCCTGCACTTGGTCTCATGATACAACCAGATACAGTTAGTTTATTATTTTCCCCTCTTTTATATTTGTCAGCATTGTTCCTGATGGTATAGATGCAGGCATCCTGCATTTATCATTGCATTTTAGAGCAAAGATTTTTTCAAAGCAGCTCAGTAGAGTGTCCTGCAGTGTCTTGCTCAGTTTGAGGGACACTTGCCAGTATGTCTAATTTATTCTCTTGACTGTCTTCCTTTTAATTTAATTTTGAAGATCCCAATGCAAGATTTCATGTTATGTATGTACAACTTTTGATTATAAAACTATTTTGGAAATTAAATATTTCTTCTGGTATAAGCTGTGTCACGATGTACTTGTGCTAGTATGACACTAGCAATAATCTGTTGTATATAATGTTTAATGACTTCATAAAGAAGGGGTAAAAATAAATATTCATCACAAATATGACACCCAAGGCAGACAAAATAGAAGATCCCACCAAAGTCTGGATTAGAGTTTCAAGAGGTAGGGTATTTATTGAGCTTATTAACAGGAGTGTGGATAAGATTTCGTTACAGAGCATGAGTAACCCAAACACAGCTAGCTGCATCACTGATACTTTCCATCCCAACTTGGGTAGCAATTCATCCAAGCTGCATTCCTGGTCCTCCTTGCACAACTGCCAGAAAGTTTCAGCAATGTTTCTGAACTCTGGTAACCTGTTTGCATAATAATTGTGAGAGGGCCTTGAATAGCTTATAAAATCTCATGATTTCCCCAAGTACTATACATTTCATGAGGTTTCTGAGACTTGTGACCTCCATTTTCCCCTTATAATCCTGTAGGAGTAGTATTCCATAGCTATTGGACAGGACATTCTCCACAGTTAGGTGGAGAGTGGGGACTGACTTTGACATGAACTCTGGTGCCCCATATTTGACCACCTCCTCTTGGTGGGGAGGCCTGATGGCACTCAAAGAAAGAATAAGCAGGCTACCAAGATGAGACTTGATAGCCTATGACCATATAGTGGGGAAGGAGGTCCACCTTGGTCTTAGACCTAGTGGAGGGGAATAGCATGAAAGCAGGATGGAGGGAGGAAAGGGAGGATACAAGTGATGGAATAACAATTGATTGTAATCTGAATAAAATAATTAAATATTAAAAAATATTCTTGTAGGAGAAAGAACTTCAGTTTTTGAAGAAATGGATGTGTGACATCTCTGGACATTTCTTCAGATGTAGAAGGCACAATCCTATAAATACATTTCTGTATGTCTAAAAAAATGCTGGATTTTTCATATTTTGAAGTTTAGAAGGGAATCCAAAATTCCACAGTTTAAGCATAACAGTGAACTACACTACAATTATCATTACCTATACTAGTCTAGAATATAGTGTTTTATCATTTTATTGAAAACCTTTGTGCATCAGTCAGCAATGTGATACTTTACTTGAAGTCTATTTCATTTTTAAGTTTTTGAAGTATGCTTTTCTGGATGTCATTTTATTAGTATAATTATAAATCATATAGTTAATGTGAAACTTAGAAATTATTAATTGTTTATCACACATTGATAAGATGGCATTTTCAAATTAGAAATAGTTGCAGGAAAAGGAAATTTCTGTAATAACCACACTGTAAATATTTAAAGGTTTGGAGCCATATTGTCAATGTAGCAACTATTCGAGGGAAGGTGTATTCAAGATGACAAATGAATGATTTTGTGTGGCTGTGTTTCAATAATGTCTAATCACAAAACAGGTAGTAATTCAGGAATGACCCTGGGGCCATAGTTGACAACTGCTGAAATAAACTAGGGTAGTTCTCAGATTTGAGCATGTTGTCATGGATATTGGGCTTACAAAGAACACTCAATGTAATATTGAATGCCAATCTCTCAAAATTCCAACTGAAATTGAAAATCAAATATTAATGTTTTGGTGGTCACTGGTCTATTACATAAATTTGATGGTTTACTTCTTTTATTAAACTTATTTTCTTGTTAATGTCACTGATATATTTGTTATACTTTTCTTTTAGTGAAGAGGGATTAAACCTTTTTTAATACTTAGAAATACAAACTCAGTTCTCGCAATAGCCACTTTTGGAATACTAGAATTATGAATCTACTAATATGTCGTGCTCTGTGTCCTGTATTTATTGTTTTTGCTTGTAACCTAAAAAACAAGGAATACCTATGCCACACAGTTACCTCTTTACTTTTAATGTAATTGCTTTTTTACCAAGTTTAAAGTATTTACATTACTTTAAAAAACTATAATTGTAATGATCTATGTGTGAAACATTGATATTAAATGGTTCATATGTTGAAGTCCAGGAGTTTGCATAGTGGCTGAAGTGGTAGGGGCTAACATACTTTGCCCTTAGCAATGTTGAGTAGTTTTAAATGATATTCAGCATATTAATGTCAACCATTCAATATTAAGGAAACATAATAAAGATGACTGCTTATCAAGCAGTCTTTTGTGTTAATAAATGTTTATATTAGAGAGAAAATAGAGTATAAATTCATTCTTAAAGTGCAGCCTATATTTGACAAATAGCTTCAAGCTTATACGATGTTTATATTTGGTGTCCACTCCCTATATTTTAACAGGCACATTGCCTAAGAACATTTATTAGATTTTCTGGTCAATATTTTGGCATTTCTAGTGGTCAAACATAAGTCTCCAGGAATACTGAAACAAAATGGCAGCATTCCACACCACCAATGCCCAATTTAGTTCTGTGAATGACATATTTTTGGTTTTTAGAAATGTAAATTTTAATTCATCATTTTTGTAATTTGAAAAATTACCTAGGTCCAGTCCATGCATGGTCCTTGGTTAGTACTTCAGTTTCAGCAAGCTCCTCTGGGCCGTGACTATTTGGTTCAGTTGGTCTTCTTGTGGAGCTCCTATCACCTCCAGGTCCTTTTCTCTTTCCCTCCACTTTCCCAAAGACTCCCAATGCATTACACAATGTTTGGCTGTGAATTTCAACATCTGTTGCAAACCAATGCTGGATGCAGCCTCTCAAAAGACAGCTCTCTAGGCTCCTTTCTACAAGCGTAGCACAGTATCCTTAATAGTGGCAGTGGTTGGCTCTCTGTCGCGGGGTGTTTCTTAGGTTGGCCAGGAATTGGTTGTACGTTCCCTCAATCTATGCTTTATCTGCTGTATCTTTTTCTCTGCATATCTTATAGACAGGGTAAATTCCACGTTGATGTTTTTGTGGGTGGGTTGGTTTTCCCGTTCCTCTAACAGAGGTCTTGTATAGTTAGAGTTTCTAGCATACAGTCCTAAGATACTATGGACCCTGCTCTTAGGAGTCTCCGCCAGAGTCCACTTCACATTCCCCCAGGAGCCTACCCTGACTTAGGTCACCAGCTTGTCATGTAGATGCTCCCACCTACAGTTTCTCTTTTTTCTGCAGGCCTTCTGTCTTTCCACCCCTACTCTCCCCAGGTCAGATCTCTACTCTCATATCTCTCTGCACTCTCTCCTACCTTGTTCCCTCTCTTCTACCATTACCTCTGTCTCTTCTGTTTCCCTTTCTGAGTGATTTTTGAGCATCCTCTCTTGGATTCTCCTTGTTACTTACCTTATTTGAGTCTGTGCACTGCAGTATGTTTATCCTGTAATATATGGCTAATGTTCATAAGTGAGTATATACCATGTTTGTCTTTGCGTGTCTAGTTTAGCTTACTCGGGTTGATCTTTTCTATCTCTGTATTTGCCTGCAAACTTCACAATTTGTTTGTTTTTAATAGCTAAGCAGTATTCTATTATTTAAATATACAACAGTTTCTTTATTCATTTTTGGTTGAGGGATATCTGGGTTGTTTCCAGATTCTGGCTATTGAGAATAAAGTTGTTATGAACAGAGTTGAACAAGTGTTCTTGATGTATGGTGAAGCATCTTTTGGGTATATAGCCAGGAGTGATAAGCTTGGTCTTGATATAGAATTATTCTCAATTTTCTGAGAAAGTGATAGATTTATTTCCAATGTAATTACACAAATTTGGATCCCCAAAGCAATAGAAGAGTATTCCCTTTCTCCACATCCTCACCAGCATATGCTATCCCTTGAGTTGTTTTTTGTTGTTGTTGTTTTGTTTTGTTTTTATCCTAGCCATTTTGGTAGAAGTAAGATGGAATCTCAGAGTTGGTTTGATTTGTATTTCCCTGATGACTAAGGATGTTGAGCATTTCTTTAATTTTTCTCAGCCATTCAATATTCTGTTGTGAATTCTCGGTTTAGTCCTGTTTCCTGTTTTTTGACTGGGTTATTTGGTTTGAGGGTGTTTAATATCTTGAGTTCTTTATATATTTTGAATATTAACCCTGTGTGGGATGTAGGATTGATGAAGCATTAGCTTTAATAAGGTGATGTATTTAAAAGGTACATAGGACACCTAAGAGCTGGTGGTGTTTTTATTGTTGTTAAGATTATTCATACGTGTTTGAAATTTGTGTTTCCTAAGATTTTTCATAGTAATGTTTTGTCAAGAAGTCCTTCCTTGACATTCATTTGCCCTGTCATTGACACTAGTTACTATTCTTTTTTTTTAATTTATTTTTTTAATTTTCTTTTTTTTTAATTAATTTATTCTTGTTACATCTCAGTGGTTATCCCATCCCTTGTATCCTCCCATTCTCCCCTCCCTCCCATTTTCCCCTTATTCCCCTCCCCTATGACTGTTCCTGAGAGGGATTACCTCCCTCTGTATATGCTCATAGGGTATCAAGTCTCTTCTCGGTGACCTGCTGTCCTTCCTCTGAGTGCCACTAGGTCTCCCCCTCCAGGGGACATAGTCAAATGTGAGGCACTAGAGTACATGAGAAAGTCATATCCCACTCTCCACTCAAGTGTGGAGACTGTCCTGTCCATTGGCTAGATCTGGGTAGGGGTTTAAATTTTACCGCCTGTATTGTCCTTGGCTGGTGCCTTAGTTTGAGCGGGACCTCTTGGCCCAAATCTGCCTATCATAATATTCTACCTGTAGGTTTCTAGGACCCACTGGATCCTTCTACTTTGCTATTCTCACATGGTTTTCTCATCTAGAATCCCAGTAGGATGTCCTCCCCTCTGTCCAAGTTTCCTGGTAAGGGAAGGCTTTCGTGGGACATGCCCATTGGGCTAGTAGGCAGATATAAGTGAGTTTATACCATTTGAGTCTTTCTGCTTCTGGGTTAACTCACTCATTATGATCATTTCTAGCTCAATCCATTTATCCACAAATTTCGGGAATTCCTTGTTTTTAATAGCTGAGTAGTATTCTGTAGTGTATATGTACCACAGTTTCTTTATCCATTCTTCTACTGAGGGACATTTAGGCTGATCATAATAGCCAGATCATGGAAACTAGCTACAATTCTTGATAGGCTGATAAGCATGGCTGGGGAAATAAAAACAGGACAAATCTACCTAATCATGTCTATCATGTCTTACCAATTTCCAATGCAATCAAGTGAAAATCAAATGTTCCCTCTTGTGCGTTATGTGCTTGAAGAAACCACTGAGGGAATTTCAATATCCACCTGCAATAACAACTTTAAACTTTCAGTCTCTTAGTTGACACAGAAAGGTGATTAAACATAGCCTGCTTTCAAGTGTCTTTATACCTAAAACTATAAGATTCTTTTAAAATAAAGGATAGGATGGTTATTTTATCATGGTATGAGGAAATAAAATAAATCTACAGGGCATGTAGTTTCCCCCTGTACAAGTGCATGTAGTCAGTGCCTTCTCACTTCAGAATGATTTACTTCACAAATGCATCAGTGTCATTATTCCTGTGATCTTAGTGCACAAACCATGTAAGAAATTACAGCTTGATTCTCAAGCCCCAAAATATCAGACAAAAGAATTTTGAACATTTCTCCCATATACCTACTTCCATTTTCTGCTTCCTTAACCAACTTGTTTCCTTTGTTCCTCTGGAAAGTTTCCCAATTTCATATCAAATATGCATACACAGTTCATGCATCTATAAAAAAATCTTAGGACCAACTATGAGAACGAATTTCTATGGGTGACTTGATTCAGTTAAAACTATTATTTCCAGTTACTTCTATTTTGGTACAAATGACATGGTTTTCTCTTTGTGGTTTGGAGGAAGCTATTTTTTTAAATCAAATCTTCTCAAGTAAACACCTAGAATTGTACAATAACTGCTTTATTATAAGTTGTGCTTTCAAGTTATTTTATAATTAAAACTTCATTGTAAAGAACTTGCAATCAACAATAAAACAAACAAACATAGCATAGAAAAATATCAAAACCCAAAGTCTAGACAAGTCAGTGAACATCTGCAAGGTTAGAATAATCATTTTTAAGCTCTGGGCTTTCACACTGGATTTTACAATTCTACTAGAAAATATATATTTATACTCATATCCATCAAAAAAGAAAGAAATGCAACAAAACAAACAAACAAACAAAAGCTGGAAAATTCTATGTCCAAGTTAAATTAGAAGAGCAATTGGTTTCATAAGCTTTCTTTTTTTAACACATAAATAAAATAATTTATATTACATCTCATTTTCTATCCCATCCCATGCATCCTCCCATTCCTCCCTCCCTCCCACTTTCACCCCAATCCCCCTTCCCTATGACTGTGACTGAGCAGGACCTCCTTTGCATGAATATGGTGCTACGGTATCAAGTCTCTTCTTGGTAATCTGCTATCCTTACTCTGAGTGACATTGGGCCTCCCCAACAAAGGGACATGGCCAAATATGGGGCACCAGAGATCATGTGACAGTCAGTCCACTGAACTGTGGAGAATGTTCTGTCCATTGGCTAGATCTGGGTAGGGGTTTGATGATGACTGCATGTATTGTGCTTGGTTGGTGCCTTAAATCAAGCAGAACCCCTGGGCTCAGATCCACTCATCATAATGTTCCTCTTGTAGGTTTCTAGGACCCTCTGGATCCACCCACATCCCTATCCCCTATATTTTTCTCACCTAGAGTCTCAATAGGATGTCCTCACCTCTCTCCCACTTTCCTGGTAGGTGAAGACTTTCATGGGACCTGCAACTTGGGCTAGTGTCCAGTTATAAGTGAGCATATACCATTTGAGTCTCTCTGCTTCTGGGTTATCTCACTCATTATGATCATTTCTAGTTCAATCCATTTGTCCACAAATTTCAGGAATTCCTTGTTTTTAATAGTGAGTAGTATTCCATAGTATAAATGTACCACAATTTCTTTATCCATTCTTCTACTGAGGGACACTTAGGCTGTTTCCATGTTCTGGCTATTATGAATAAGGCTGCTATGAACATGGTTGAGCAAATTTTCTTGTTGTGTGGTGGAGCATGTTCTGGGTATATTCCAAGGAGTGGAATAGCTGGGTCTTGCGGAAGCCATATATTCTCAGTTTTCTGAGAAAGCACCAGATAGATTTCCAAAGTGGCTGTACTAATTTGCATTCCCATCAATGATGGAGTGTTCCTCTGTCTCCACATACTTGCCAGTATGTGTTGTCACTTGAATTTTTGATCTTAGCCATTCTGATGGGTGTAAGATGGAATCTCAGAGTTGTTTTGATTTGCATTTCTCTGATGACTAGAAATATTGAGCATTTCTTTAAGTGTTTCTCAGCCATTTGATATTCCTCTGTTGAGAGTTCTCTGTTTAATTCTGAGCCCCATTTCTCAATTGGATTATTTGGTTTGGTGGTGTTTAATTTCTTGAGTTCTTTATAAAGTTTGGATATTAGACCTTTGTCAGATGTAGGGTTGGTGAAGATCTTTTCCCAGTCTGTAGGCTGTCGCTTTGTTCTTTAGACAGTGTCTCTTGCCTTACAGAAGCTTCTCAGCTTCATGTGGTCCCATTTATTAATTGTTGACCTTAGGCCATTTTACCAAAAGCAATTTACAGATGCAATGCAATCCCTATCAAAATACCTACACACTTTTTATAAGACATTGAAAGGTCAATTCTCAACTTTATATGGAAAGACAAAAAAAAAAAAAAAAAAACAGAATAGCTAAAACAATCTTATACAATAAAAGATCCTCAGGAGGAATCTCCATACCTGATCTCAAGCTGTACTATAGAGCAATAGTAATTAAAACAGCATGGTACTGGCACAGCAATAGGCTGGTTGATCAATGGAATCGAATTGAAGACCTTAATCTAAATCAGAGACACTAAATCAGTTAGAAGAAAAAGTGGGTAAGAGCCTGGAACACATTGCACAGGAGACAACTTCCTGAACCGAACACCAACAGCCCAGGTTTCATCAGCTTTCAATTTGAGCGCTTACTACCTTTGCCCAGTCCTTTCTTATTACCTAATATTTACCAATTACTTGTTTCTTTCTTCGTGTTATACTTGAACCTAATGTGCATCATTTCCATTATACATATATGTGTATCTATAGAATATATATGTAAATATACATTATATATGTATATTACTAAGATTTATTAGGCCATGATTTATTTAGAAGGAAGAAATAACTCATATTTGCGTTATGAAATTTTATGAACTTGTTTAATAATGTACATTTAAGTCTATTCATTTTCATGCAAATATTGTGATTTCAGTTTCACTTGGAATTATATAATACTTCATTTTATATACATACTGGATTTTCATTGTTTATTCTTCTGTTGATGTGCAATTAGGTTGTTTTTGTTTTTCACTATAGTGAATTAAGCAGTGATAAATAAATAAAGGAAAAAGAGAGAGAGAAAGAAAGGAAAGAAAGAAAGAAAGAAAGAAAGAAAGAAAGAAAGAAAGAAAGAGAAAGATATAACGTGCCTTAAACATTGTGTAAATATTCAATAAAAATTCAGATGATGTCTATCTGGCTTATATGGTAGATATATTTCAGTTGTCAGAGAAAACTAAATTCTAATTATTATAGTGCCTAAACAAATTTGCATTCATACCAGAAGAGAATAAAACTTACCTTTTGTCTGCATCATAGGCAGGATCTGTGGTTACTTGTTTTCTTTTCATTGTTGTTGTTGTTATTTTTTTCTTAATGTTTGATATTCAGACTGAGGAAAATGGAGCCTAATGTGTAGGGGTTTGCTTGTTCATTTTGTTTGCTGTTTCCTTGCATTTTCTGATGGCTACTGAGATTAACTTTCTTATGTTTATTGGACATTTCTAATTCATCTGTCTGTTCATCTCACTAGCTATGTTTTGCTTGTTTTTATTTCTTGATTATTGGGCTAGACTTTTTATGATTTAGAAATGAATCCTCTGTCCCATGTACTAACTAGAGAAGATTTTCCTCCATTGTTCAGGCTGTCTCGTGACTCAATTCATTGATCCTGTAACTGAATAGATACTTTTTTTTTTTTAATTTCAGGAAGTTGCGTTTGTCAATCATTGGTATTATGGTCTAGGTGAAAAAGACTGAAGTCTTACTTAGAAATCTCTTTTCTATGTGTATATCTAGAATGTTTTCTCTGCTGTTCCATCCAACAATTGTAGAATTTTCATGGCAGACACTGAGGTCTTTTTTTCTCTACTTGGAGATGAGATTTTTACAGAGTGGATTCTGTAAGGACCTAATTTCACTCTTTCTCATGTCAATATTCAAATTAATTACTACTGTTTGTTAAAGAAAATGCTTTTCCTCCACAGTACGTTTTTAGCATATTTGTCAAAAATCAAATGGTGGAAGGCTTTATACTTGTGTCCTTTGGTATAGTACAGTGATGTATGTAACTTGGTTTGTGCCAACCTCATCCTGGTTCGTTACTATAGTTTTCGTACAGGAGTTTTGAAACTTGTCTCTATATAGCTGCATCATATTCATTAAACATACCATTTCTTTGATACCCCATCACCTTCAAAACTGACTTACGGATACTGTTGATTAAGTCCTTTGGTGATAGTTACACATACTGAAGTTTGAGCATATTGTATTGTTGTGCTCCTAGGACCTTGATGATGAGATAGTTAAGAAAGGCCAATGTATCTGAAATATTATAAAGTTCCCCACAATTTATTGGAAAATTAAAGAATTCTTTTTTACTTATTTCCGTGTCTGTCCAATAAACACATTGTTGTTTGTATTTTTCTTTTTTTTTAATTTTTATTTTTAATTAATTTATTCTTGTTACATCTCTATGGTTATCCCATCCCTTGTAACCTCCCATTCTCCCCTCCCTCCCATTTTCCCCTTATTCCCCTCCCCTATGACTGTTCCTCAGAGGGATTACCTCCCCCTGTATATGCTCATAGGGTATCAAGTCTCTTCTCAGTGACCTGCTGTCCTTCCTCTGAGTGCCACTAGGTCTCCCCTGCCAGGGGACATAGTCAGATGTGAGGCACCAGAGTACTTGAGAAAGTCAAATCCCTCTCTCCACTCAAGTGTGGAGACTGTCCTGTCCATGGGCTAGATCAGGGTAGGGGTTTAAATTTTACCGTCTATATTTTCCTTGGCTAGGGCCTTAGTTTGAGCGGGACTCCATGACCCAAATCTGCCTATCATAATGTTCTACTTGTAGGTTTCTAAGACCCACTGGATCCTTCTACATTGCTATTCTCCCATTGTTCTCTCATCTAGAGTCCCAATCGGATGTCCTCCCCTCGGTCCCAGTTTCCTGGTAAGGGAAGGCTTTCATGGGACATGCCCATTGGGCTAGTATGCAGATATAAGTGAGTATATACCATTTGAGTCTTTCTGCTTCTGGGTTAACTCACTCATTATGATCATCTCTAGCTCAATCCATTTGTCCACAAATTTCGGGAATTCTTTGTTTTAATAGCTGAGTAGTATTCCATAGTGTATATGTACCACAGTTTCTTTATCCATTCTTCTACTGAGGGACATTTAGGCTGTTTCCATGATCTGGCTATTATGAATAAGGCTGCTATGAACATGGTTGAGCAAATTTTCTTGCTGTGTGCTGGTGCATCTTCTGGGTATATTCCAAGGAGTGGAATAGCTGGGTCTTGAGGAAGCCCATTCCCAGTTTTCTGAGATAGCACCAGATAGATTTCCAAAGTGGTTGTACTAGTTTGCATTCCCACCAGCAATGAAGGAGTGTTCCTCTCTCCCCACATCCTCTCCAGCATGTGGTGTCACTTGAGTTTTTGATCTTAACCATTCTGATGGGTGTAAGATGGAATATCAGAGTTGTTTTGATTTGTATTTCCCTGATGACTAAGGAGGTTGAGCATTTCTTTAAGTGTTTCTCAGCCATATGATATTCTTCTGTTGAGAATTCTCTGTTTAGTTCCAAGCCCCATTTCTCAATTGGGTTATTTGGTTTGGTGGTGTTTAATTTCTTAAGTTCTTTATATATTTTGGATATTAGACCTTTGTCAGATGTAGGATTGGTGAAGATCTTTTCCCAGTCTGTAGGCTGTCGCTTTGTTCTCTT
>OU015755.1:70876676-70909404 GCA_907169655.1 Acomys percivali | reverse complement strand
GGGTTGGTGAAGATCTTTTCCCAGTCTGTAGGCTGTCGCTTTGTTCTCTTGACCGTGTCTCTAGCCTTACAGAAGCTTTTCAGCCTCATGAGGTCCCATTTATTAATTGTTGACATTAAGGCCTGGGCTGTTGGTGTTCTGTTCAGGAAGTTGTCTCCTGTGCCAATATGTTCCAGGCTCTTCCTCACTTTTTCTTCTAAGTGACTTAGAGTCTCTGGTTTTATGTTGAGGTCTTTAATCCACTTGGATTTGAGTTTTGTGCAAGGTGACAAATATGGGTCCAGTTGCATTTTTTTTACACATAGACATCCAGTTAGACCAGCACCATTTGTTGAAGATGCTATCCTTTTCCATTGAATGGATTTGGCTTCTTTGTCAAAAATCAAGTGACCATATGTGTGTGGATTCATATCTGGGTCTTCAATTCGATTCCACTGATCAACCAGCCTGTTGCTGTGCCAGTACCATGCTGTTTTAATTACAATTGCTTTATAGTACAACTTGAAATCAGGTATGGAGATTCCTCCACAGCACCTTTTATTGTACAAGATCGTTTTTGCTATTCTGGGTTTTTTGTTTTTCCATATGAAGTTCAGAATTGAACTTTCAATGTCTTTAAAAAATTGTGTAGGTATTTTGATAGGGATTGCATTGATTCTGTAGATTGCTTTTGGTAGGATGGCCATTTTTACTATGTTAATTCTCCGTATCCATGAGCAAGTAAGATCCTTCCATCTTCTCATGTCATCTTCAATCTCCTTCTTCAGAGTTTTGAAATTTTTTTCAAACAAGTCCTTCACTTGCTTAGTTAAAGTAACTCCTAGATATTTTATATTTCTTGTGGCTAATGTGAAGGGTGTGGCTCTCCTAATTTCTTCCTCTGCAAGCTTGTCATTTGTGTATTGGAAGGCTACAGACTTTTTTGAGTTAATTTTGTATCCAGCCAAATTGCTGAAAGTATTTATCAGCTGTAGGAGTTCTCTGAAATCTTTAAGTTCTTCTTTCCATGTGGTAGAGAATTTGCCAAAAACATTAAAAGGTATGTTTTTAGCACTGACCACTTGTATTGGATAAAAATTGATGTGTTCTTCCCTGCAGAAGACTATTTTGATTGTTCTCAGAATTCCTTATTTATGAATATTTTGACACATTCTTGGCTTTACCCTGATCACCTATGTGTACTCACTCATTTATTATTAGAACAGTTAATGAAAAAAGAGGCCAGTAATGTAGAAAAGAGAAAAGTGGGGTACACAGAGTGCTTTGCATGTAGAAATGGGATGTGAAAAGTGATGTAATTATAATCTCAAATATAAAAGCAATATTTTTAAAATGAAAGTTAATAGCACATGAGTATGTCAAGTAATGGTCTATATTTTGAATTTCCATGTTGTCATTTTAACAATTGTTTGCATAATTCTTTTCTACAGCTATATTTTATGTATTACTGATTGCATCTGGGTCATCCCTTAGAATTAAGCCTATATGGATATTAATAACTAATGAATATATGTTGATATTACTGAAATTAATATATATATATATATATTCCTATGTATCCTGTTTATAATTATCTGAAGTTTGAATCCACCTAATTACAGAGGTGTGAAATGAATATACCGTGTCATATGCATGATGCTGTGAAATTATTTGCATATTCATAAAACTTACTTTCTGGGAAAGTTTAAAGGCTATCTTTAGAGATAAAATTTAAATGTTACATTTGCTTTTTTTTTTTATAAGATCAATTCTTTGTGTGATTGTACTTTGACACAATTTAGAAAAATGAGGTAATATTGTGTTTCAAATCTATAAAAATACGAATAAATGCATGAATTGGAGCATCTTTAAGATTGGTCTGTGTCTAAAAAAATTATTGTAACTTGATTTTTTGTAGCACTATAGAGTTTTCATACCTATATGTTTTTAAATTATGTAAATGCTATTTGTTTAAGCCCCGTGTTTCAAAATTGATGCATAATAATTTATTTTATAACAATAATAACAGTAATAATAAACTAAACTAAAATGTCTTGATTTTAACACATTATATAATAGTTCATCTTCTTAAAAATGTTCACAACACTCTGTTATGGCATGAAAAAGACTATTTTTCTTGTTTGTTCTTTGAATTATTTGTCTATTCACAAATCAAAAAAATTAATTCCAAGTTACTGAATATATAATAAGTATTTGAATTCCACTTCATTGCAATAAGGAAGCAAGACTGCACAACTCTCACACTTATCTTTTACTTATCTTTTGTTCATTAAGGATATAGGAAAGAGTTGAAGTATTTTAGCTTCCATTTCATCTCAAAAATTAACAGCAAATATTACTTAGAAATTATAACCATCAAATACAGTCATTACCTGGGTAATTAGACCAACACTACCTCAATAATAAAGTCTTTATTGTGCAAACTCTTTCAGGCAACGGAGGGGCTTCAGACAAGGGATATCATTGAAGAGCTTGGTTGAAAGACTAAAAGGCTGCTTTGACTTTGATGTTGAATTCCTAGGGTAACCCAAGCCATTGTGGTGGGTTGATTGGCGAAGATTTAGGGAATAATTCCCTTGAAAGAGGGCAGGTTTCTTTCTTAAGAGATTACATAGAATCTGTCAAAATCTGGTTGGAAAATACCATACATACAATCAAATTGATTGATTTGATTTTTTTAAAAATCGTTTTAAAAGTCCATATTCTTTAAAAATTGTATTTATTATCACTCCTTCTTCTATGGTTTTGTAGTATTGTCACTGTGTTTTGAGTGTCACAACACACCAAACTCCAGGGAAATTTATTTATGAGCATTATCATCAGGTTATGAATAGTTTATTAATTTTTAATGCCCAGGTTAGTATGTTTAATTTGGCAAATAACATTATTATCTTGACTTCTGAAATACATAGTCACATGGATCCATGGAGCATTTTGTCACTAGCTCAAAATCGGTTCTTGTTCAAAAGCATATAAGAAAACTTGAAACATTTTTTACAGATTTTATTATAAGATAAACTTGAGATTATATCCACATGCATTTTGGAGGTTCTTAAGAGAAGTGGTATTAGAATATCAAGGAGCTATTAAACCTAAATCACATTTTCCTATCATAAAACATCGTTATTTCACAGTTATGATATCTGATGATGGTATGCTATTAGACCCAAATGACAAATCTAAGAAATGTTTTCATAGGTCACCATATTTGTAAAGAATGACTGAGGCTCTTCCTGTCTCCTGTGGGAGGAGCTAGGTGGGATTCTTTTTCCTGACAGCATCAAAATCAGTACATGTTGTTCAACATACTCTCTTCTAGAAAACTCCAGTAGACAGTGACATTTAAGTAACTCAGGTTCCAGTGTAGACAACACACATTTATATACACAAACATGGACATCCACAGTCCTTTTTCAGACAATTTATCTTTTTCTTCTAATAGAAGATTAGCTTTTAGTGGGAACCAACTTTTGCTGTGATATTGTAATAACCAGCTTGGAGCAGAAAGATACCATACGGTACGGGGAATTAAATGTCTACTAAGAGACTTGAAGTTCATGTCATATAGGTCTTTGACTTGCTTAGTTAGAGTTACTTTATATTATTTCTGGCTATTGTACAGGGTGAGTGTCCATAATTTCTTTCTCACACCATTTGTCATTTGTATTCAGGAGGGCTACTGATTTTTTAAATTAATTTAGGATCCAGCCGCTTTGCTGAAGGAGTTTATCATCTATAGGACATCTCGGGTAGAATTTTTTGGAGTCACTTTTGTATACTATTATATCACCTGAAAATAGCAATACTTTGACATATTCCTTTGCAACTGTATCCCCTTGATCGCTTTTAGTTGCCTTATTTCTCTAGCGTGGACTTCAAGTACTATATTGCAGAGATACGGAGAGAGTGGGCAGCCCTGTCTTGTCCTTGATTTCGGTGGAATTTCTTTAAATATCTCTCTAGTTAATTTGATGTTGGCTATAGACTTACTGTGTATTGCCTTTATTGTGTTTATTATGTGCTTTGTATCCCGGATCTTTCCAAGACTTTTAACATAAAGTAGTGTTGGATTTTGTTGAATGCTTTTCTGGCATCTAATGTGATGATCATGTGTTGTTATTGTTGTTGTTTCCTTCCATTTTGTTTATATGGTGGATTATATTGATGGATTTTCATATGTTAAACAATCCCTACGTTCTTGGGACTAGTCCTACTTGATCATGGTGGGTAATAATTTTGACTGCTAGTAACAGGGGTTATAGAGGCTGGAAAGGACACCCTCCAATTACATAGGATTCCTAGTGCAGGAAGAGGAACACCAACCCATCCACAAAAACGTTGACCCAAACTTTAACCCTAGTCAGGGATAAAGATAGAGCCGAGATTTAAGTAATGTCCAACAAAGGAATGTCCAACCTGAGACCCAAGCTATTGGACAGAACCAACCCCTGACACTATTAATGAAACTATGCTTACAGATGGGAGCTTAGCATTACTGTCCTCTGAGAACCTTTATACCCAGTAGTGGATCAAAACAGGTACTGAGATGTACAGCCAAACATAGGGTACAGAATAGGAGTCTTGTAGAAAAGTGTGGGGACCAGGGTTGGGATAGAAGAACCTGGAGTGGAGAGGAAATCCACAAGAGCAGCAACAGAGTCAACTAACCAAGGCCCAGGGAGCTGTGTGGACACTGAAGCACCAAACAAAGACCATGTGTGGGCATAAAAATAGGCCCCTTACATAGATGTAGCAGATGGGCCACTCGACCTTCATGTGAGTCCACTAGCAGTGGGAGCAGGGGTTATATCTGACATGGACTCTGTTACCTGCTTTTTGATAACTTCTTCTGCAGGGGCTGTTCACCAGGTCACAAGGGGAAGAGGATGCACTCAGTCCTGATGTGGCTTGGTATGATGGAATAGGTGTGTGAGAGGGCCTCTCCTTTTCTTTCTTTTTTTCATTAATTTATTCTTGTTACATCTCTATGGTTATCCCATCCCATGTATCCTCGCATTCCTCCCTCCCTCCTTCCCATTTTCCCCTTACACCCCTCCGCTATTACTGTGCCTGAGGGGGACTTCCTCCCCCTTTATATGCTCATAGGGTATCAAGTCTCTTCTTGGTAGCCTGCTATCCTTCCTCTGAGAGCCACCAGTTCTCCCCCTCCAGGTGACATGGTCAAATTTGGGGACCACAGTACATGTGAAAGTCATACCCCACTCTCCACTCAACTGTGGAGAAAGTCCTATCCATTGGCTAGGTCTGTGTAGGGGTCTGAAGTTTATGGCCTGTGTTGTCCTTGGCTGGTGCCATAGTTTGAGCGGGAGCCTTGGGCCCAAATCTGCGTATCATAATGTTCTTGTAGTTTTCTACAGAGGGGAGGACATCCTTTTGCGCGTCTAGATGAGAGAAGCATGGGAGAATAGCAAAATGGCCTCTCCTTTTCTGAGAAGTCGGGGATGGGGAATAGAGGGAAGAGGGTTGGGGAGCAGGCTACAATCATGATGTAAAGTGAATGAATAAATAACAATTTTAATGAAAATAATAGTAAGTGAAAAAATGTCTACTAAGTAGTTTTGCTGCCCATGGTGCAGAAAGTCAGAGCCCTACTAGGTGTGCCTTCTCATAGTAACTGTAATATTTGTTTCTTTTATTTTAAGGAAGATAATCCATTACTTAAGCTTCTTGAAATGGCAGTCAGAATTAGCACAGGTAATTTCTGTCTGTAGGACTGATGATGATTCAGTGTAGATGCCACACTGTGTGAATATGATACAGAAATTCAAGTGATGAAGTGTATCCCAGGGGTTGCAAGTAAAATGTGACATAAGTAGTTTATTCAGATAATCTCTTACATCTACATAATAATATACAAAAGTAGAATACGTTGAACATGGAAGAAAATATTGGATATAAAGTGTTAAGCATAATGTTGCATCATTTTTATTATGCTTTAAAAGTTTCCTTCCTTCATTTCCATTTCAAGGCAATGTGGGAAAATTAATAGCCCAGAATATAATAAACTCTTGATATTTAAAAGTGGCGATTTCAATTTGCATATAATTTGTAGTATGCATATAAATCTTATAAGATCAACTTTAAGATGGGAGTATGAGTTTGAATGTGTGTGTTGCAGAGTTGCAGAGAGAGAGAGAGGAGAGAGAGAGACAGAGAGAGAGAGAGAGAGAGAGAGAGAGAGAGAGAGAGAGAGAGAGAGAGAGAGAGAGAGAGAGAGAAATGATCTCAGAGTCCAAAAGGGATTGTCAAATCCCCTAGTGGTAGAGCTACATATGTCTGTGATCCATTTGATATTGGTGCTGGCTATTGCACTGATGTCCTCTGCTAGAAAAGCAAGTCCTCTTAACTACTGATTCATCACTTCAGACCAAGATCAGTTTTTTATTTGCTTCAAAAATGGAAACTTAATTGTCTGCTGTAAGGTGAGAATTAAGGGAATTAATAGTTCAAATCCAATTATTATAACTTTTATATTTGAATTTTATAAGTATTTAATAACCAGCACTTTCAAAATAATTATGAAGAAAAAGATGATGCATGACTTTACTTTGGTCATGACCATAGGTAACAATTTGACATGTAATAATTTCTAATTAAGGTTAAATAATTTCTAATTTTTTATGGTATGTATATATATATATTTTTTTGTTTTGTTTTGTTTTTTTGAGACAGGGTTTTTCTGTGTAGCCTTGGCTGTCCTGGACTCGCTTTGTAGACCAGGCTGGCTTCGAACTCACAGTGCTCCACCTGCCTCTGCCTCCCAAGTGCTGGGATTAAAGGCGTGTGCCACCACCGCCCGTCTGTTTTTATATATTTTAAACAGTTATGTATTTTGTCAGTAGCATTGTCATTTCATATTATTTTACTAACATATCTTAGTTTGGGTTTCTATTGTTGTGATGAAACATCATGACCAAGGCAGCTTAAGAAGGAAAGGATTTATTCAACTTATGCTTCTACATCACCGTTCATCATCAAAGGAAGTCAAGATACCAACTCCATTGGGCAGGCATCTGAAGCCAGAGACTGATGCAGAGGCCGTGGAATGATGCTGCTTACTGGCTCGCTCCTCATGGCCTGCTCAACCTGCTTTATCATAGAACCTCGGCCCACCAAACCAGGGATGCCAACATTAAAATGGGCTGACACTCCCTCATCAATCACTAAAAGAAAACAACCTCTATATGCGTGCCCACAGGCTGGTAGTATGGAGACATTTTCTCTACAAAACCTGTATTCTCTCTAATGCCTCTGTATTGTTTCATGTTGACATAAAACTAGCCAGTATAACATGTATAACATAAACACTTAAAACGTCTAAGGGCTGTGCAATAGATATTGATATTCGTTCAGAAATTTAGACCTAATAGATGGGAAAGATGTTTACTTCAAATTTGCCAGATACAAATACCCAAATCACTATTTAAGAGTTATATAATTCCTGATTGTCTTGTGGTTCTTCCTGCTCTGTGTAGCTTATTTTATTCATGTGTAATAATATACATGTATATGTTAAAAAAGAAGCATAATAAAAGTCTTAGGACTTAAACTTTCTCATTGATCTGTTCTGTGTAACATTTTCTCTGATATTTCTTTTTTTTTCTTTTTTTATTAATTTATTCTTGTTACATCTCAATAGTTATCCCATCCCTTGTATCCTCCCATTCCTCCCTCCCTCCCATTTTCCCCTTATTCCCCTCCCCTATGACTGTGACTGAGAGGGACTTCCTCCCCCTGTATATGCTCATAGGGTATCAAGTCTCTTCTTGGTAACCTGCTGTCCTTCCTCTGAGTGTCACCAGGTCTCCCCCTCCAGGGGACGTGTTCAAATATGAGGCACCAGAGTACATGAGAAAGTCATACCCCACTATCCACTCAACTGTGGAGAATGTCCTGTCCATTGGCTAATCTGGGTAGGAGTTTGAAGTTTATGGCCTGTATTGTTCTTGGCTGGTGCCATAGTTTGAGCAGGACCCCAGGCCCAATGATATTTCTTTTTGCTGTGAAAAGCCACATAACCCACTCTTCCTAATTTTAACATGGAACTCTGATCAGTGATTATTTTCTATACATTACAGTATGGTTAAAACTTGGGAAACATTTTTAAATCTTTATAAATTAATAAAATTGTATATTTAATATATTATATATGTTATTATATAGATGTTATGTTTTTATATTTGTATGTATATTTGCTATAGATACAAATATAGAGATAGATATAATCTCTAAACATAACAACAAGTTGCCTATTTGTTGAATAATGCCATAATCACATACACACTGGTTTAAAAAATAACATTTTCATTGAATTTGATTCTTTAGGAGCTCTGATTGATCTCTTTTCCTCAGAGGAGAGAGCCTGTATTTGATGTGTACAGAAACATCACATTTACACTAATCAATAACCACAAGACTTTTATGCACAGTCAAGGAGCATATATATTATTTGGTTGGGATTTATTCTTTAAAGCAGTTTGGCACTGGAATTCTCCAGCTCATCTGAAAGATTAGTGAGTGTTCTTATTCTTTCCATTATACATTCTCATTCATATTAAACATTAGGGGAAGTCTTTGCACATTTTAATTTCCGGTAATATTTAGCAACTCAAGCATATAGCATAGAAATTAAACAGGTTTATTACTATTCTTTCAAAGAGTATTTTATTTGTGACAGAATTATCAGTTAGAACAACCTTAATGATATTTCAACCCGGATATAATATCTGTTAAATTATGACTAGATAATTTGTAACCCCTGTAGCACCAAGAAAATAACTTTCAGATATTTTACCATTGAAATGTATTCATCAGTCACAAACTAATCTTTTCATTAGTGATGTGATTCAAGTTTCAAAAGGGAGTATAAAAATCTTCAATAATATCCAGGCAGTAAAATGTGATTGAAAATCATATCAACATGCTTTGCCGTTGGTAATCTCCATGATAAAAATGCAACTGAAATTAGAAAGAAATCAACTTGATGACAGTGTATTTCCTCCTGATAATTCTTATTTTCTATGAACAATGGTTAATTAGGTGAAGAGCATAGAGAACAGTGGTTTCTTTTGCTGTAGTGTACTAGATTGCCCAAAATGTTTTAAAAGGTACTCAAATATATCTAGGCTTCTACATCTCAACGGTCAGAGATAGGAATGTATAAATTTAATTAAAAATCACAGAAAGTCTAATTTTCAATAAAAAACAAAATATGGAATGTGAGTTAGGTGTGTAGGTGAGGGGTAGATATCAGATGGCCTTTAGAAATTTATTCTCAAAGTATAAGATAAAATGGAATAAAAATTTGACTAGACCTTTTACTTTTGTACTGACATTCTTATATCCAGATAAACAGTTTGGGACACTGTAAAAATCAGGCTGAAATTTATTCTCCATTTTCTCCACTATCCTTGTGCCTTTGAAAATATCAACCACATCAGCCTTGTGGCTTCTTATATTAACAGTCATTCTGAGGTGTGGCTTTTACAGAACTTTCTCTGCCTATATTTTCCCCTTTACACTCCATTATGTTGTACCAGGACTTGCTAAAACATTGCCTCCTTCTAGAGGCGTCCTAGAACAACCTATAGAAACAGAAACCTATCCCATCTCCTTACCTCAGCACTACCAGTTCATGAATATTTCTAGGGTAAGGGCTAATTCATATTATTGACCCAATGGATCTGCTTTCGGTGTACTTCACCCAATTTGCACCATCACATGGCTAACACATGACAGCCTTCTATTTTCTATTTCGCATTTACTAAACAATGACACTAAGATATGCTACTTGAGAAAATTAACTTGTACCTAAAGAAAGAGTACAATTTTCTTTTATGATCTGGACACTTCTTGATCTGGCCCTGACTCTGAATTCTTTCGCCCCTACTTTTCCAATAACTTTTTATTAGGGTTCTCCCTCCATGCTCCCCAAAGCCAGTTTTTCTAAAGATTTCTATTGATATTTTGCATTAATATTATCAATTAATATTTTTATTTTAGCACTTATTATGATCCATAGTTTTATTTCCTTATTAACATCCTTGTTTGGAATATATTTATGTATGTTAGGCAGCCCTGACATCATGTCCTTAGTTTTTAGGATATGGAAATCTGACTAGGGGAATCATAGCGAGAAGGGAATGTATCTTGGAAGTTACAAAGCAATAGATAAACAATTAAATTTGATGAAAGTAACATAAGATATATACTCTCTCAGTAGAGATACTAAATATTCTATAAAAGTATCAAAGCAAGGCAAGCTTTAGAGAAGTAGAAACATCTCTCTCTTTATAACAAAAAGTACATGGAGAGACTGGTGTGCTCTAGACTCTAATCCAATCAGAAAAAGTAAATATTGTCTCTGCTTCCATAGAGGGGTAACTATTGAAACTAATCTGTGGAGACAAAAGAATGTTTGGAATAGGTTGTAGAAGAGATGGGAAGAGCCTCTGGCTGTTAGTTCTTGATCAATTTGACAGTATAAGATAACAATGCAAAGTAGAATTTGTGCTTTAATTATAAAGGCCAAATTGAAATTGAACTGGACACAAATTTTCTTTGTTCATATTGTGAACAACTTATGTGCATTGTATGAGTGGTGTGCTGTGAAGACATGGGAACAAGGAATAATGAAGGCACTATGTGTAAAATTAAATCATGTTATTTGGCAAAGTAAAGTAAAGGTGCTTTCATTCCATAAGAGGCATTTAGTGATGGTGCTAAAGAGATGACTTAGTGCCTTAGACAACACACTGGTCTTTAGGAGGACCTTGAGATCAGTTACTAGCACCCACAATTGAGGTCTTACAACAATCTGAAAATTCCTGGTTCAAGAAATATGACACCCTCTTCTGCTCTCTTTGGGCACCTGCACCTATGTGTACATACCCTACCTTCAAACAGACACATATTCACAAACTTAGACATAAAATTAAACCTTCAGTATACTTTTTTAAAATTAATTTATTCTTGTTACATCTCTATGGTTATCCCATCCCTTGTATCCTCTCATTCTTCCCTCCCTCCCATTTTCCCCTTATTCCCCTCCCCTTTAGAGATTGTAATAACATCATTCCTGCTTCCCTTTCCTGACTCAAACACTTCCATGGGCTCTGCTTTTGCTTCCTTCCAATTCATGGTCTCTTTTTCTTTAATTGTTCTTTCACGTGTGTGTATGTCTGTCTGTCTGTCTGTCTCCTAGAAATGTCAGAAGCTAAATCCATGAAGCCTCATTGACATAACTGCCTACTGATAACCTAAGACACCAATAGACATGCTAACATGGAAGGGAGAAGCTCAGAGATCTCAACCCTAGCAAAGAACAGCAGGCAAATAATGAATAGGGAGAGTGAGAGAAAAAGTAATGCAATATCAAATTGCAAATGTTAATCTTGAACACACACACACGAGAGAGAGAGAGAGAGAGAGAGAGAGAGAGAGAGAGAGAGAGAGAGAGAGAGAGAGAGAGAGAGAGAGAGAGAGAGAAAGAGAGAGAGAGAAACATACAGACAGAGAAAGCAGCAAAGACAGAGACAGAAAGACAGCGACAGAGAAAAGGAGACAGATAGACATAGAGAAACATACCATAGCTGGGTATTAGTATTGCTTGATTTCCTTCTTTTAAAGCTGAAATAAAAGGTCTGGCTTACATTGCCGAGACAAAATTTTTAAAGAGTAATTTAAAGAGTAAATCTATATACAACTTAAATATTCCAGAGAGACTTAACTCTACATCTACATAAATACAGTATCAATTATTTTAAAGAATTATTGATGGCACACCTAACACCTTTTCCTACATACACTTGTAGACATTACTAGCACAGCATTAGCAAGTTTAAACAGTGAGTGTTAAGAAGAACTAAAATATATCTTCTTTGTTTTAAGTTGTTAAAACAATGATGTGGAAGTAATGAAATATGCAAACTGACATGCTGAGTGTATGGTATTAATTTTTTCATTATGTACAATAACAGTTATTAAACCCCCAAATGTCACTACAATGTTATTTTAAAATAATCCATTATTTCTTGGTTTCTTTGTTAGAGTCACAGATTTATATCATTTAGCGTATAATCTGACCTTAACATTACTGTTTTGTAGTAAAGCAAATTAATTAGAACATATAAATGCTTCAAGGAAACAACATTAACACAGGGCTGGGAGGAAAACAAATAAATTTTAAGTTTTTCTGTAATAATATTGACTTTTACAAGTCAGTTGAACAAATTAGCATTTGCTTTGCCTATATTGAGTTTTACTGACTTTTTTTTTTTTGTTGTTGTGCACAGTTATGAGTTTCACAGAGATATTTTAAAGTAATTATTGCTTGGCCACATTCAGTCTACCCTTTCCTTTACTTCCCTCTCAGGAATCTCATCCTTTCCTCTAATACACTCCTACAACTTGCATGTCTCATTTGCATATGTGATTTTATGTATCTATATAAAATAGTGTTTGTCTTTTAGAGTCTAGGTTTTTTGCTTAATGTTTTTGCTTCAATTGCACCTATTTACTACAAACAGCAAAATTCTTTTCTGCCTTGTTCCTGGATAAAACTCCACTGTGTAAATATACCATATTTTATTTCTTCATCCCAATGTTGAAAGATAACTACTCTGAACTCTTAATATGGTTATTTTGAGTAGTGATGCAACATAATATCTCTGAATATCCAGGAACAATTTTGCTACCATACAAGTATAAGGGCTATGTATCTTTTCTATATTTTGGAAAAAGACTGTAAAAGACTTTGGAGCTATAAAATATAAACATAGTGGATTAATCCCAATTTATGAAATTAAAGACTATAAAACACTAGTACTATAGTAATACTTTGATAAAATTACATTTATTTAGATGTATGTAGAAATATAAAGATTTAGATTGTCTGTGTCCGCAAATAAAATATTATGTTATTTTTACTAGAGACTGTAGACACAACAGAAGAAATTAAAATTGCACTGGTCATTTAGACATAGAATTATTCTTTTTAAATTAAAAATATAAGTGGATTGTTTGAAGTCATTATAAAACCATGAATATAATTTTCTTTTTTGCTTTCAATTGTGCAAGCAGTAAGTGTTCATTATCTCACAAAATGTTGTCCAAAATAAAATGCTAGTATATTTGGTGACCCATCTTATAGAATTTGTCTGGCAAGACTTTGTGCAGTGAGTTTATTTCTCTGTGATTTGAACTTTTTCACATCCTAAATGAAATGGAAAATAATGACACTGGAAGTTATTAGCTTATGCTCAAATTTTATCACCATTCAGTAATAGATAAGACACACTGCCATCTTTATTACACCAAAATCACTAAAACAACACAGCACATTCCCATTTTCACCAATTTCATCTAAGCATTATGCTGAATTTTATGCTCTGAGCATATTTGCTATTTGTAATACCAAGCTTGGCTAATGTCCCATAGTGCTCACTGCCCCAGAAAATATGTGCATGTGGTGAAGTATTTTAATTTTGGGTGTATGTATTTGCTTAATATCAACAGGCCCCATTGCTATTTCTGCTTTAACAGTGAGTTAATTAATACTGAATTTGCTTTTATCATTAGGAAACTACTAGCCATATTGATGGCATGGATATTACTAATAACAGTGATATCATACCTCATAGTGGTGTTTTAAGTATTTAATGAGTCATAAATGACAGTGTTAATGCAGTTTTCTTGTATAATAAACATTACATAACTTCTAGTTGCTGCCATTGTCTACAATTCCTTCTCCAAATCCTAAGTTAGAAAACCTAGCAATGGGTTTCACCTAGGGTGATATGTGGTACATAATCGGTATTTTGATTAATTATGCTATGGAACTCCTGTTGTTCTTTTTTTAAAAAATAAAGTGTGCAAAATGTATTGTTAAATGGAGTACCAGGATAACATAAGTTACTGTATACAGCTCTTTCTGACACCATGGTAGGACTGTACTCAAGGAACTTCAGCTCAAATCCTACTTTTCAAACTGACGGTGCTGCTTTCCTGACTTCATTTTTTCTTCCCCTGAAGATGAAGAAACTATCCAGAGATGGTAAATACTATTGGTTAAGACAATAGATTCTGAAACAGGTTCAAATCATGCTACATCAACAAAGTATACTTCCTTCAACTGTTGATGGGTGACTTTGAACAGAAAATTATTTAAACTGAAAAAAATCTCTTTTTCCTAGGATATATATTCTTGTGATAAAATTAGACTAGTATTTGACATGACCATGGTTTGTTCAACTAATAATTAGCCGTATTACTTAATTATCCTAAATAGCCTGCAGTACAACTTTCAAGGTATTGTAAGTAAACTTTGTATTATAATTGAGTTGTATGGGTATAATACCTCACATTAGAATAGAAATATAGATAGAAAGAAAGAAAGAAGGAAAGATAGATAGATAGATAGATAGATAGATAGATAGAGTGTGTGTATGTGTGTGAAGAATAATCTTAGATTTGAATTCTATAGTAAGGTGTCAAAATTACACTTATTTTGCATCAATATAAAATTCTATACAAATGAATTAAAAATAACCTTATTCATCAGTAACAATTAAGGCCTTGAGTTGTGAAGTAGATCAATAATCACCTTTTGTTCTATAATTTCTATTTTTCTGTATCCCCATTTCTTTATTTTCAGCTCCTATCCTCTTTTCTATGAAAGAAAGATAAATGAAAATAGAAACATTCTTGAGTCCAACTTTGTTTTCTTTTTGTTACTTCTTTTTACTGTAAAGAACATAAGTTTCACTTTATAATAAACACTATGCTGTTACAAGACTTGATAAAAATAAAAAGACCATTTAGAGCACTGTCGCTGGGATTAACATCAATTCTAGAATAATACAATCAGATTCTGTGACTATGCCTAACACTGCTAAGGTTGGTCAGATTCACTTGGGCAGTAACAAGGCATACTAATTATACAACATTTAGTCAAGATCGGAATTCTCATATGCACTATCACTAATGCTGGGGAACATTCTTAGGCCTTGCTTTCTCGCAGTTATGACTTGGTGCAAATGTTCTTTTATGTCTGGAGAAATATGGCAGATTCTTCCTTCTATGACAGGCTCCAAAATTACTCCAAATGGTTCATCTGACTCTTCCTCAAAGGCTGTTTGTGATGGTGACTTGTTTGTTGTCATAATCAAGCTTATTTAATGGCCTGAAAGACACTCTCAGGTATGACATAATACACCCACCAGGGAACTTCACTCTGCATTATCATGTGGCTGTACTCCCCATAGTGGACCCAGTTTTAGTTATCAGATTAACTGGTGCACAGCTTCTGGAAGTCCTTGAAAGGGAATTTAAAAATACCCAGATCTAGATGGGAGGCTTCCTCAAGTTGCTGGGATAGAATTAGGGCTTAATCCAGATGCAGAACCAGGACACCGAGTCATCAGAGACACTGTAAAGGGCAGTTCAAGCGCAGTACCTGTGGAAGAAAAAAAAAAGCCCACCTTCTGCCCATTAAGGAGTACATTGTAAATGGGAAAGATGGTTACAGTATGCTTAAAAGTTGCCCTCAAATGTTTGACACTGTAACCGCACAAGTGCTAGCTACAGTTGTTATGAATCACTTAGAATCAATAAAAATTTTGCAATGATAGTTTTCTCTTTGTATAAGACCAAGAATAGCTTATAACCATCTCCTGTTGAAAATAAGCATCTGTAGACCAAGAGAGCAAACAAAAACCTACCCAAAGCCCCTTAGAGGAAATGGAACATCATTCTCCTCAGGCTGATTTAGGGCAAATAATGCCTTTAAAGGGGCCCAAATAAAATTGGGGAAAATGGTTAAGCAATCCAGGGATAGCATTTGAGGTCCATTTTCTAAATGTTGAGAAATTCCAGGTATAATATTCTATCTTAATGATTTTATAGATATATAAGGTAAAATGGTTAAATAAGGTCTTCATAAGCTTCAGAGAGAGACCTACAGAATATGGCATGTAAAGATGTTTTTATTATTATAAAGATTATTTGACAATAAGACAAATTAACTCCTAGCAACAACCAACCTACCTCAAAAAAGATGATGAGCATCATAAAAACCTCCTTATGTAGTTGGCTTCAAATCTGTCAAACAAGTCACTGGACAAAATGTCCTCATTTCTGCCACAGACATAATTCTGCCTAAAATTGGAGAAGCTTGTATGCAGGCAAAGGCCATGGCCAAGATATGGCGAGACAGGGTAAGCAAGTCCTCAATATTTCCTGCCTCACAAATATGTCTGTCAGGTATATAGGGCTAGAAGGCTGAAAATGCTCCAACATTACAGAGAGTATTGTATGACTGTTAATGCAGGAAACTGTCTCTGTCATTTTTTCATTTTGCCTGCACTTCCTGTTCACTCAGAAAATTATATTTTATTCCTTCTTAAGTTTATGATGAGGTTGAAGACCAGATAGTTTAGTCTTACAGTTAAGCTTAGTTGGTTAAGGGTGAAGATGGTTTTAGACCAAGATAGATGTTTTAAGTTAATAGAGATGAGATATGATAAATACTGATTTACATTCAGAATTTTAGACCCAACATGATAGAAAGATATTTACTTCAAGTTTGCCAAATACAAATAGCCAAATCACTAGGAATCTAACATTTATATAATTTACGATGTCTCATGGTTCTTCTTGCTGTACATAGTTTATTTTCTTTGTGTGTAATAATATAAATGTATATGTTTAAAAAAGAAACATAATAAAAAAATCTTTTTCTGTCAAATAAGTTTAATGATATGTCCTTTGTAGATATTGTTGTCAGTTGAAAATAAAATAATATGGGGACCAAAGAAATGGCTCAGTGTTTCAGAGATAACACTGTTCTTCCAGAGGACCCAACTATGTCTTGGTACCCAGTGCCCACCTCATGTGCCTCACAACCACCTGTAACTCTTGTTGAAATGGATCTGTTGTCCTCTTCTGACTTCCATATAGAAATCTTCACTCCTGTACACTCAGCCCCCTTGGTAATACAGCCTTGTGGGCACACACACAGAAGATGAGGATGCAGGCTATCATGATGAAACCTTATAGGCTGTGGCTAGACAGTGGGGTAGGAGGGGCCCCTCATCAGAGGTCTAGGGCGATGGTATATGGGAGAAGAGGAAGGAGGGTGGGAATGGGAAGATAAGAGCCAGGGAATAACAATCAGAATGTAATGTGAATAATTAAAGAAATAAGTTATTCATTAAAAAAATAAGTCTTTAAAAAGAAACAGTAATATGCACAATGTCCACAGTGGAATATATACTTAGCAAATACAATATTACTGCATTTGCTTTTGTATTTTTCTTTATTATTAGATCTTTTTGGATAACTTCTGATTAATTAATTTGGGGTACTAGGCACCTTATTATATACACTTCAGCATCATATAGATTCACTTGCAGCACATAAATACAGGGAATGTGAATGCTGAGAGAAAAAAGTCTTCTCAAATATTCACATTAACATAAGTTATTTTCCAAAAAGATTGTGATTGTGCTTATTTTATGTAAATTAGTAGAAAGTTTTTAACTGAAAATGTGGGATTCTCTTTTTAAATAGCCTTACAATTTGATGCATATTTCAAGGAAAATAAAAGTTAATTTTTCAAAATAATGTTTCATTGGTGTTTAAAGTTAGCAAGTGATTTCTCTTTATACCTCATACAGAAAAATAAAAACAATGATATTGAGAAATTAATATTTAATACATCTAGTATATACAAAGATAAATTGTGAACAATTAGCAAAGCTATATGGGCATAAACAAAACATTTAATTTTTATTCATTTTTCTAAATTATAAAGAAATTATATTTTGAATCCTTATTAAAATTTAAACTTTTAGGACAGAGAGAAAACAGTATAATGGTGACCTTACTGACACAGACATGACCTAATTTGCATTCATATAACCAGTATAATTTTGCTTCTCTTTTAATATGCATTTAAACGTGAATATACATGCATGGCATGGTCTTAATTGTAGCTGATATTAAGACAAATAAATCAGCTAGAGTTGATAATGAACTGAATTATTCTATATCAAGAGTCCCACATTAATCATGACTTTGCCAATGACTCCTGGTGTAGAACTATAACCCTGTGTCCTCCAGCCTCAGTGTTTCTTTTTTTTTTTTTTTTTTTTTAATAAACCAAACACTTGGAGAAATATTCCATTTTGTCATCTGATAGTCATTCAATCACTTTGATCCAATCATGTTTTCTGATATCTCTTCTGACCTTCAAGGGCTATACAATAAGGAAGTACTTGCCTGATCAAATCATTGTACCATTTGATGACTTATATGACATTTTATGCTTGCACTCTATTTCTTTACCACAATGTATAAGACTTAATTTCCCTTGAAATATAATAGTTTATTCATCTCTGCCATGTGTTTCTTTGTATGTTTGTTGTTTTATGAGATAAGGTCGCACTCACTATATTGTCTAGGCAGACCCAAAGCAGAAACTTTTATGTCTCAGCATCTTTAATGCCACACCTGTTTTGCATCTTGCTATTTCTTAACTAACCATTATGCGTAGCACATGTGATTTTTCCAGACTGCGTGACACCCTTATGTGACTAAACATCATCAACTTACCAAGTCTTTTCAGTAAGTGGTTTGAACAGGCACCAGGGATGATAACTGATGGTCTAGAATATATTCTTGATTGAATCAGTGTCTTAGGACTGAGTTGGAAAGGGTCGAGGGAAAGGAAGCAGAAACAGCGACACAGCTGGTGTTAGTAGAGCACTCAAGTAGAAATAGGATGATGTTTTTAACTGGGTTTTAGCAGTGGCGGTCAATGCGTACAGTCAGACCCTGGTGCTTTGTATAGGTTTTCCTCTAGCTATGGAATTCTTTCCAGAGCCCCTGAGATGCAAATCAACAGATACTTGAATTTTTTGTTTAAAATGTACCCTGTATGCATACAAGTTAGCATGTACTCCTCTCTAATTAAAAGATTCTCTTTTTTTTTTGTTTTTTTTCTCTTTTTTAAATTTAATTGATTTATTCAGATTACATCTCAATTGTTATCACCTCACTTGTATCCTCCCATTCCTCCCTCCCTCCCTCTTTCACCCTATCCCCTTCCCATAGGTCTGTGACAGAAGGGAAGTCTAATCCTGGTAGCCTGCTTATTCTTTCTCTGAGTGCCTCCAGGTCTCCCCACCAAGGGGAAGTGGCTAAATATGGACACTGGAGCCTCTACACCGAGTTAGGTGTTACAGAAAGAGTTGCTAAGAAGTATTATTTAGTGATTAGTGATAAGATTTAAAGTGTTTATACTCATTCCAGATGCAAGAACATCTTGATCCAGGACTGGTTGAATCCTCAGTTGTAGAAAACTGACTGTACTCTGGGGTCTATTTACAAGGTCTCCTCACAGAGATAAGAATGAATTGAAGCGTGGAGGCCTGAAAATTTTTAGAAGGATTAGAACTGCAAATTTCCAAGTTGTAGAAGACATTTTGCTGGGGAAGACAAGGTCTTTGCTCTTCATCAGATTTGACAGGAAAACATTTAAGAAGTATTTGAAAATGATGCAGGGAGTCCAGCATGTAAGAAAGGCTAGGGAATGACCTGTGGTGATGGCATTTACAGCACCACAATCCCATTAAGACTCTATATTCAAATACATTAAACAAGTTCAAGAGCAACAGGCTTGGATTTTGGATCATTTCCATCTTAAAAGACCTAAAATATAAGGAGGAATTCTCAAGCAGATTAACAAAGAACAATCAGTATAACAGGAGGAAATAAAGATTTGAGGAATTTTTTTTAACTTTCAAAGTTAAGAAAAACATTATTTCTATTCATTTGTAGTACAACTTGAAAGCTTGAAATCAGGGATGGTGATACCTCCCATAGCTCTTTTACTGTTTAATTAATTTATTACTATTTATGCAGATTGCCTCCCGATTGTTATCCCTTGCTTTTATCTTCCCATTCCCTCCTTCCTTCCTTCTTCCACCCTATTCCCCTCCCCTTAACCTCTGACAGACGGGAACATTTCCTCCACTATATGACCACAGCCTACCAGGTCTCATCTGGGTAGCCTGCTTCCCCTTCCTCTATGTGCTGCCAGGCCTTCCACCAAGGGGTAGTGATCAAATCAGGAGCGCATATTTAATAAGACAGATAGTCGTGCAAGTTTCATCTTAATTTTATTTATGAAATTTTGTTTTATTTTGAAATAAATAAAATTTAAGTAACTATAACTGAAAGTCAAATAAAATAAATAAAAATGGAATGTTAAAATATTAAGAGTGCATGGTCTTCCTAAATAGAAAGAAAAAAAAAAAAACATTAACTTTCATTAGTAAGGTGCAAAAAATCTGAGTTCTACAAATGGGAAGAGAATGCATTCCTGGAGATTTCATGACATATTGGCAACATGGTCATTCAAAAAGACTCTCTTCCATACCAATGGACCCGTGTATCTTTTAAGTTTCAGAAACTTTCTGAGGTTTGTGAGGTTCATTGATTTCCTCACTTTGTGTCATTCATTTTGTGTGTCATAAGAAGTGTCCCTTCTGCTTTATACACAGACATGTTTCCCTTAGGAGGAGATCATTGTACAGCAGGGGATAATGCAGACGATGTCAGAGAATGCAGTCAGGAACTATGAGGAAAGGGCATGCTCAGATGCTAAAGAATTTCAGAAATTTGTAAGTGTAAATAATCAAAGGATTTTTTATTAATTAAACATTTTTACATATACATTTATATTATAACTCATATATACAATAACTACTTGTAGCAACCGTGACACAATCAGGAATTATATACATGTTACATTCTTAGTGTTTTGGCTATTTGTATTTGACAGCCTTGAAGAAAGCATCTTTCCTCTCTTGGTGCATCTGAAATTCTGAATGTAATCAATCTCTATCACATCTTGTCATTATCAACTTAAAACATCTATCTAGAACTAAAAACAAAACAAAACAAAACAAAAACAAAAACCTTAGTTGTGTAGGAGTTAAGATAACCAAAGGATTTTAGTTGATACAAAGGAAGTGTGTGTTTTGAGAAATTGTATTAAGAAGACTTTGATGATAAAATTAGTAGTAGGCTCAAAAGCTAGTGAGTTACTGTAACAGTTTAGATGAGTGTTGTTAGAGGCGAAATACAAATAAAGAGGGTGTGGCTCTGGCCAGAGTGATTAAGTTGTGCCGTATTATATAGGAAGTACAAGAAGTTTGAATAAGTGACTTAGTAATAATATCTGAAGTGGATAATTATAAATTACCATCAGTTCGATATAAAACAAAAAGAAAACTTGTGTTTCTCCACCTTCTCCCCCTGTGTGTGTGTGTAAGAGTGTGTATGTGTGTTCCCTTTTAAATGAAAATGAAGAACAAGATAAGACTGAGTCATTTTTACAGAATCTAATTATGTGCCTATGTAGAACGTAGAGTATAAAACATAATATAACACTAGATTTCAATCATAAAATTCTGTGAATTTAGGGTGACAATATCAGCATACGGCCAATACCAATGATTATGAGGATGTATTAGAAAATGTATTAGAACACTTAATTACTTTTAAAAGTACCTAATAAAATCCAGGTGAAATTATTTTTTGAGGATGATAGAAAACTGGATTTCCACAAGCAGATTGAAAAGGAGAGTAAGGGTGGCAAAAAAAAAAATCTAAAACATAAGATAAACAAAGGACTTTTTCCAAAATTAAAGAATAGACATTACAGAGATGACTTAAGAGTTAAGAGCACCTGTTTCTCCTTTGGAAAACTAAGGTTCGATTCCCAACAACCAAATGATGGTTTATAAGCATTTGTAAGTCCAGTGCCATAGAGTCATATCTTATGTACTTTTGGGACTTCCGTGGTCACTAGGCATGCCCATGATACATGTAACTGCTAGGAAAGTGTCCATAAGCATACAGTAAAATAAATTAATCTGCAAATTTAAAGGACAGTCATTAGTATGACGTTCCCAACAAACCAGGACATATGATGAAAGCATAAAGGAGACTAATAAGAACTAAACATTGTGGGTTAGCATCTGGTTGCTGACAATTTCCTAAGGAATTCAACAAATAGTCTAAATGTCTTGAAAGTTTCTCTATTTTCACATAAGCTAGATAGTATATGAATCCCATTTTGAGTTTGTAAACAAGGCTCCGGCCTTTGTATTATTAATGTGATTCGCCTTACCTGTTTTTCCTTTTCTATCTCCATGCCTGCATCTGGATGACAGGGAGAATTAATTCTACTTCTAGAAAGTACATTTCCACTTCACACTGAAGAAAGAAATGTTCCCTAGTCTTTTTGTACAGAATCTGGCCATATTACTCCACTGACATTCTTAGTTTTCCTGGGTAAATATCACTCAAACGGTAACTTTTGGCAGAGCTGTGTTACAGATTGATATTTAAAAAATGGGTCTTCCTTCAATAACTTAGTATGATGACATTTTCAAAACAGAAAAATTATAACTTTTTTGGTCTTCACACATTAATCTTGAATCACTAAAATCTACAAATATACCAATTAAATCTCAATTTCTTGCCTTAAGAATGCAATACACCCTACTTAGCTCTGAAGAGACCCAAATTTAAATATTTATAAATTTTGGTCTATTAGAGCTCAGGACTTTTCTCTTCTCAGCATCTTTTCTATTCACGTTGATTGATTGACCATATTGTTATTGGCTTTCTCATAGATTATGAAGGACTACGATGCCTGAGACATTAATCAGGAAATTATTCCTTGCTTTCACAACTGGGCTTTGTTTTGTAATATTGTTTTAACTCTTAACACTAAAATTGTTTTAGGTAATTACCTCATTCATTTATAGTGGTCATTTAATATGTCGAAATTTCATGCAGAAATCTGTTATATAAAATTTCTCTGATTTTTCCCTTGCTCATAGAATCAGTTTCAATTGTCATTTATCAGGTGCAGTATGCCAGTTTAAAACACAAAGGAAAACAAAAATTCCCTAAGCATAAAAGTTTCCCCCCAGTTTTCTTTAAGCACAATTGAAGCCAACAATCTGGAGTAAAAGGTAACAGAGACAAAGTTGCTTCATATCTAAAACTATGGATAAGAACTGCACATCTGTTCCAGGGAAAAAAATCAAACACGCAGATGATGCTGGCTGATCTTGCGAGCAGAAGCCACTCTGTTTATACCAAGTTCACCTAACTTCACTATTATTTTTTTCCTCGAAAAAATAAACAGAAAATATAAGTGCTGACTAAAAAGTTCACATGGAAAATAGGCGTCTTTATATGTTTTATTAATAAAATATTAAGTAGTTATTAACAATGGTCATAGGTTATAGTTGTAAAATTGCAGTAGTGAAACATACATACTTTATTTAATCCTTAGTCCAGACTGGTTTTAAATATACCCCTATGTGCGAACTGCCAGGAGGGTTTAGCTCATCCTTTCCCCATATTTTTTAATATAGCATGTCATTTAATCATGAATATTTGTTGTGATCTAGGCTATTCAGAAGCCTCCTAATGTAAAATAGCTTCCCCATAAATGTCAAGTAATGTAAAATTGAATGCCTATATTTAAATAGGTTTTAACAGATAATAAAACTCTTGAGATTAAAATGGTTTCATTCAAGGAGGCAGACAATCCTTTCCACAGTGTGCAATTTATGTGTCACATTATGTAGAATACAATTTTAAAAATACTTTTTAAAAAGCACAAATGAAAAGTATCTATTGAATTAAACGAAAAAGGGAGCTAGGAAGCAAGTATTCTCATTGCCATTTTAAGCAAAAAATGTGAAATATAATGACAAGGTACAAACTTATATTTTCTAAACATTGTTCTGACTGAAGCTGCTTTCTGTTAATTCCTGTGAGGGTTATATAAAGATTGGCGCTATCAAAACAGGATTTTTAGTCACATACTAACCTTCCTTCATTTAAAACAAAACCAAAGAATTAGAGAATTTTGACACACTACAATATGAAGCATAAGAGAAAATTGCTTTTCCACTTAAAGGTAGGCATTTGTCACCTTATCTTCAAACACCCAGGTAGATCACAGCTCAAAACTGGTTCAACATTACAAAAGACGTAGCTTGTCTCTGGAGATCACAGCTACTGACATTCTTTCACTCAGGCAACATCAAAATGGATGTGTAAAATTAGATGGTTGATAAGCAACCCTTTTATAAATGAAAAGTAGTTCAGGCCAATATGTGTTCAACTGTCTTGATTATGGTTTGAAGAAAGGAAAATTAGGGCTCCAAACTCTAATAAGAATGCCAAAATAGGTAATGCATTACGGTAACAGTTCTCTTATTTAAGGAGTAGAAAAGTGGGTTCCAGGAGAGGCTGAGTGTGGTAAAAGCTGAAGTTCCACACCAAACTTTTAGCAAAATAACCTCTGAAACAAAGCTGAATCTGATAATTTCTTTACAAAAAGAGCCTATGGATTTAAACAAGAGCTGATCTTCTCATAGGGAGTAGACGTGGTAAGCAGAAGGTTCAGGATATTCTGAAGATAGAAAGAACCTTCTCTGGTTTGAGCATCACATCCTTATTGCCCTTATTTAGAATAAAGAGGTGTAGAGCTCCTTCTTGGAATTGATAGATTGGCATTCACTGATGTTTGCAATGTCAGGACCATTCTATGTCACTTTTACTCTTTGAGTAATATTCTAGTAGTTTTAGTTCACACAAGGATAGCATTTGTTGTTGCTGTTGTTATGTTATTGACTTGACTTATTATGGTGACATATTGCATTGTGGTCAACACAGTACGACACACAACCTAGCTAACATTTTCCCATCAGCTCCTGGATGTCAAGGCTTCTATTGTCATCCTTAAAAGCATTCATTATGAATAGGCAACCAATTGATTTTGAACGAGATAATGACACATTGTGTTTTTGTTGCGGGAGATAGAAATGGACATTTGTAAACTATGTATTAAGGATGAAATCGATATATATTAGTAAATCCAATTCTGGAAGTTCTATTGTAGTAACAGTTTCCTTTGATAAGAAAAATTGTGAGCATCAACCACATAATATGTTTGCAGCTACACAAGCAATGGAGGTGGTTATGAAGCTTTAATATTGATATCTTATATTCCAAAGAAATTAAATTTGCTGTTTCAACAGTGGAAAAGCACTTAATTCAAATATGAATTAGAAGCAAGAGGCGCTTTCTTGGGCAGCATTTGAGAGTCAAATGTGAGACTGATCCAGATAAATTTTTCTTCTCATTTTACTCAGACACATTGCTACTTTTAACACCATAACAGATACTAAACTTTTTGCTTTGGTGGTCTTAAACTCATAGACCTGCCTGCCTCTACCTTCTGAGAGCTAGAATTGAAGGCATATACCATCATGCTTTCCTTATTGTTGTATCCTGGAACAGCAGATTTTTTTTTTCATAATCAGGGTATGAATTTAGCAAGTGATGCTTTATGGCATATAACCGTCAGTTTTTTCAACAGAATTTGAAGCAACATGATACATAAGGATATACAGAGACCTAGGCTATGGTGCGATGACTGTGAAAGTCATGAAATTCCACAATATTCCATCAGTGGGACAGACAGTCACAAAGTCTAGTAACGTTTTGGCTTCTTCAGCGATTATCTAATGTGAGAGCTAAAACATGTCTTCCTCAAGTATTCCAGCCATAGTGTTTATGTAAAGGCAATGGACAACAAGGTGTAGTTGTAGTATGCATTATAATCCAAATTATTTTTAGAGACTCTCTTGTATTGTCTATTTTCTGCTCATGACACTCAGTTGTAATCATGTCATATTATTTTATCCATTGCCATTCACTAGAATAAAGTATGTGAATGCAGCTCAGTAGAACGCTTGTCTAGTAAGCACAAGACCATGGGTTCAGATTCTAGAACTGTGTAAAACAAGACCTCGCGGCCCATGCTTATCCTCCTGGGAGGATCATGAGTCCACTGTTTTCTGTAGACTTGGCTATATAGTAAGGTGGAGGCTAACTTGGTTTACCTGAGATGACTTTTTGAAAAAAAAAATACTATTATAGCATCTTTCTTTCTATTTATCTACTAAAGATTGAGGCTGATTGTTAAGAAGATTGTCATATTTCATTTTTTGTTTGCCTGAGAGTACTTGTTTTGACATGATGTAAATATTGACAGTTTTCTTTTTTTTTTTTATGTTCCAGATATATGAAGTCTTGTCATAAAGCCTGTTACTTCCTGTAAGGTAAGAAGAATTCCATTTTTCTATTTCTGTATTCTTAGAAGTAGTTATACATAATAAGGTATAGTGCTTCTTCTGGAAAAAAGGAATTACTCACAACGTAGAGTTTTGGGAAAATATCTCATTCATTTAGAGACAAGCTTTTCAAAGATAATGAGGTATAATCTCTTCATAGAGCTTCCTGTGTTATGCCTCTCAATCATGAAAAACTAAAAGTTTAAATAAGTCAATGTTTTATTTAATTTTTTGTATCTCTGTACTTGTAAAAAAAATCATGCTAGGTTAGTGTGAGTTGTATAATATGATCTCTTCACATCAGGTAAGCTACAAGGAAATCCCTAAACACATACGCCACTGGTCAGAAGACCCACATGCTAACAAGAGCCTGGGCAATCTGAATTTAAACATTACAGGGACAATAGTGAGGGGTGATAAATGGAGTGATTAGAAGCTACTATCAGTCGATCAGAATATAAAATAGGTGAAACGTGAAAGAGAATGGTTAAGGTCTCAGGAGATCTGTTGGGGAATGGATTCCTTTCTTTCAGAGTCAGAGAGTAAAAGGCCAGCGGAAGCGAATGCTATAACTTGCTCTGTCTATGGAACTGAACTATGTTGAGTGAGGATAAGCACACTGAGATACTAAGGGCCATTTCTATGCAAGTGCAGAGTCCTCGCTCCTCCGCTTGCTCAGGGCAGTTACCATTCTGGTTGCTATTGAGTTGGAGCTGGGTCTTGGTGTTTCTAATGAGTGGTTGGTTATAAAAACTGATACTGAAGGTTGTGCTTAGGTTGTCTTAATATGTATATTAGTATAGCAAAAAAGTATTTCGGCTTTTTATTTGCTTTTATGCATCGTAAATTGAATATCAAGTCAACAGAGTATACTAAATTTCATTTTGAAAATAAATAGATTTAAAGGTCTCTCATACAAACACACTACGTGCCTGAGGTCAGTAACAGGAAGTGACTCGGTGACAAAGTATTTGTAAATGTCTGTAGGTTGTCTTTTTAATTCTGTTGTCAGGATTCCAAAAGAACCATTAAATAGAAAACACAACAAAAGCAAGAACAACTCAGCCACTTTATGCGAAACAATGTAGAAGTGATTGATCTTTGTTTTTTTGGGCTAGTTATACTCTCCCGTAGTCCATGTTTTTAAACTGGCAAAGACCTTGCCCCACACAAGGCAGTTCCCTTTATAATAGACAGACTCTCACACTTGGGATCAAAACAAAACAATTTTAACATCCGTTACAGTAGAGAAAGTATGTGTACTACTCACTAGTGACAAAATATGGCTTCACATGCTTTGTTAACTTTGACATAAATACTTAATTTCTACCAAGGGGAGAAATTAGTAAGAACTGCCTTATAAACAAGAAACCACTTTTACTTCTTTGTTTTTACTTTGTTTCTGAGCAATAGGTCAGCTGTACTTTGTAGAAAAGGCACAGTATTTTATACCTTTTTTGATATATTAAAAATGTGACACCTTTTTTTTTTATTTTTTACAGACTAGAGACTGAGCACACTGCAGGGCAACTTCAGTTATCTTTCTTTCCTAAGCCCTTAATCACACCATTTAAACTGTTCTTATATGTACCATATCCAACTTTTGTTGGTTAGAGGGTGTTGGAATTATACTTTTATTCATCAAAAATCTCAAAATTGATGTTTATGTGGGTTATCCTTGTGTTACTGGTAACACAAAGAAACCTGCAGTACAGCCACTGTTAAGACAGCCTTTCAGCACATTTGGCATTAATTTAATGATGTTAACAAATGTATATATTACTGAAAAACAAAATGTTAAAGATAATACAATACTCTACAAAACACAAAATTGAATTTGTTTTCATATACACCTAAAAATTTAATTTACTTTTTCTATCAATGAATGATATTTAGTAGATTTGATAATAAAGTAGTCTTCTAATACCCTAGTATTTTTAATTGAATGGTATTGGTTTGAAACTGAATTTGGAAAACTCACAAAACGGTTTATATTTGACAAACTATTTTACCAAAGTAAAAGATGATTGATTTGCCAACAATTATTATTACAAATCTACAATATGCAATACTAAGATTCAGTTAGCTACCACACCCATGTAATTATGGATTATTAGGGACTTGGGATAAGTTTTCTGAACTTTATTCTATATTGTGGGCATGTGTAGTATTACAGAGAAAATTAATCTATTTGTGTAAAGTAAATTAAATTCAGATACACTAATGATGCATCTGCTAAAACAGACTTGTAAATTGTTTTCATCATGATTCAGGAATTACTCAGCAATAAGATTTCTCCAGTGCACTAACTTTCCAAGTACATCTTATTTCCCTCTCAGGGTGGTCATTACTTATGATATTCTTATTTATTTCTTCACTATTTTTATATTATCATATATTTATTTTAAAATTAGACAAATGTGCCTTCATGTGGTGGAAAGTAAGCCTTCAACTAAGTACTTATTAGATGTTGGCACTCTAGCAAATTTATATTTTACTTTACTAAAAATATATATTTTATACTATATGTTTTAATTACTGTTTACTTTCTTTTGCACAACTCCTCCCATTTCCTCTCCACCTTCCCTCCCATCTGGATCGACATACTTCTGTGTCCAGTTAGAAAAAAAAAAAAGAAAGAAGATAAGCAGTTAAGCAATGATAAAATAATAATATAAAATAAGCCAGGTAGTGGTGGCACAAAACTTTTATTTCAGCGCTTGGGAGGCAGAGGCAGGTGGATCTCTGTGAGTTTGAGGCCAGTGAGGGGTACAGAGTGTTACAGGACCAGCAGCACTACACAGAGAAACCCTGTTTCAAAATACAAAAAAATAAAATAAAATCAAACAAAATAAAGTGTAAATCAAATAAAACAATTTGGAACAACAACAACAACAAACAAAAGAAAAAGAACAAAAGAAAAACCAAAAGAAACATTATAGACACAGAGACACACAATCACAGACTTAGGAATCCCCTACTTCTGTCAAAAAGTAAATAATAAACTCAAAACCAGAAGACCAAAATATATATGCAAAGGACCAGTAGTTTTTTTTTAAATGCCCTTATTTATTTATTTATTTATTTATTTATTTTTTACATTATGAGACAAGGCACCTCCAATGCTGACATTGAATTCATTTTGTATTGGCAATGTACTTTTGGGCATGGAGCCTAAACTTAAGAGTCATTAGTTTCCCCAGTGACACTCCCTTAGAAGAAAGTAATTTTTCATTTGCAAGAGGTTATCAATTGGAGCTAGCTTCAGGGTTAGGGATGAGTGGGTACCTTTCACTGCCTCTCTGAGCTTAAGGACATCATCTGATATTGACATGTGCAGGTCTGGTGCATGCTGTCACAGTCTCTGAGGTCATATGTACATGTACATCTATTGTGCTGTGTGCTGTGTGCTGTGTGCTGTGTTTAGGACGCCTTGTTCCTTGGTGTCTTCAATATCCTCTGGCTTTCAGACTCTTTCTGCCTCCTTTTCTACAACATTCCTTGATTCCTGAGAGGAGGCTTATTGCTGAGTATTTCTAATTCTGTGATTCTCTGAACATTGTGGCTGTGGATCTATCTCTATCTCTTCCCATCTCACTCTAGGAGGAAGCTTTTTGATGATGGCTGAGGAAGTTACTGTTCTATGGTAATTGATAACTGTCATTGGAAGTCATTCTATTGCCATGTTCCTTTTGCAGAACAGTAATATTTTATTTTCCCCTAGGTCCTTGGCCTATCTAGTCTCAGATTCTTGCCCACCCAAACCATTCTGGGTATGGATTCCATCTCCTGGCCATAAATCAGATCACACCTTTGTTAGTTACTTTGAAAAGCTTTGTGCCAAAATTGCACCAAAATATCATACAGGTGGTTCACCATTGTAGATCATAGAGTTTGGAGCTGAGTCCTGTTTACGTTTCTCTTTGGTAATGTGCAGAGTACATTCTAATACTATAAAAATTAATCTGTCACAATGAAGGTGGGCACCAGCTAGACTTCTCCATCTTCCAATGCGTTGTATAGGTGTCTTCATCAAGAAGAACTTACTGCAAGTTTGTAGAGAGCCACCATTCACTCTGACAAAAGCCTGTGATATTCTGGTGTTCTCTTGGGTCCCCTTTGGCCAACAACTTGGTTAGATATATCTCATTTTCGGAATTCGACGCTTCATTTGGTGACTGTATGTCCAGCTGAGGTTCTGTATTCTCCCGTATTTGGCAGTCCATTTATATGACATCAAAGGTTTCCATATTACCATCCTCATCCTTCGCCATCACAACTTCATCCTTGCATTTCAGTTCCCTTCATTCATTTATGCATAACTATATTTCCCCTTCCAGTAGGGATACATTCCTCCCTCTTCTTCCTTTCCTTTATATCTAACCTCAGTTGTTATATTAATTGTAGCTAGCATTTTAATTACTTGAGCGCTAACATGCACATGTAAATGAATACATAACGTATTTCTTGGGTCTGGGTTCCCATATGAAGAATTATTTTTTTCTAGCTCCAGTCTCTTTTTTTTTAATTAACTTGTGTGCTTTTATTTGTTCTTTTTGCTTTTCTATTTTATTAATTTTCTTTTACACATACATTTATATTAATACACGTATATACAATAAACTGCTTATAGCTAGAAGACCCACGGAACAATCAGGAATTATATAATCGTTACATCCAGAGGGTTTTGGATATTTTTATTTGGCAACCTAGAAGAAAACATCTTTCATATCTTGGAAAGTCTAACATTTTGAATATAAATCAATATCTATCATTCCTCATCTTTATCAACTTAAAACATCTCTCTATACATAAAAACATCTTAACTCCTAAACAACTAAGCTTAATTATAAAACTAAACTATCTGGTCTTCAATGCCATCAGAAATTTTAAATAGAATAAAATTAGTTATCTGAGTAGAAACAAAGTGCAGGTTAGCAGCTTCCAAAAAGAGATGACAGAGAGTTTGCTGCCTGAACAGTCACCCAAAACTCTCTTTAACATCAGAGCATCATCTTCAGCCTTCTGTGTCAATATATCTGACAGACATATTTTTGAGAAAGGAACTGTTGAGAACTTGCTTACTCTCTCTTGGTGGAGTTTGGCAGTTGATTTTACCTGCATCCAACCTTGCTCATTTTTATTCAGAATTCTGCCTGTGGTAGAAATAAGGACATTTTTCCCAGTGGCTAGCTTGACACATTTGAAGTCATCTCCATGAGGAGGTTCATTGATGCTCATCATCTTCTTTGAGGTATGCTGGGTGTTGCCAGGAGTTTAGCTTTCTCATTGCCAAAGAATCTTTAAAATAATAATAATAAATATTTAAATGCCACATCCTGTAGATCGCTGAGGTTTTTGAATACCTTATCTAACTATTTTACTTTATCTGTCTATAGGATCATATCCACCTGTTAAATCTAGAATGTATATTGTTGTGATTAAAAATAGACTAGTAAGTGACATGACAATGATTTGATCAACTAACAATTAACTTGTATTTCTTAATTATACTAAGCAACCAGAAATAGCACTCTCAAAATATTGGAAATAAGCTTTGTATTATAATTGAGATGTATAGATACAAAACATATTTGATTAGAAATATATACATAATGTATATGAAGAATAATCTTAAGTTTAAAGTCTATAACTAGGTACCAAAATTAAATTTATTTTCCTTCAATATTCAAAGTTCTATATAGTGAATTTAAAATAACCTTGTGGATAACAATTAAAGCATTAAGTTGAGGAGTAGATTCAATATTCTACTTTTTTCCCTATCATCCCTATATATATTTTTATTTCCTCTTCTTTCTTTTCAATCCCTATCTCCAATCCTAAAAAATGAAGATAAAAGAGAGACACTCCTGAGTCCAATCTAGTATGTCATATCAAGGAGTATGAACTGTGATATCTGATGTCATAAGTCCATGAATCTTCTTCTCTTTAATATATTCTCACAGACATCTTGTCATAGAATGAAAATTTCTGACTAATATATTATTCATGCAACGAACCTCTTGAATTTCTCCTTGAAAAAATAATATAGATTAGTCTGTTTCCTTTTTTAATTAGAACACAAAATACTACAAGTAGAAAAAGTCATATATGGTTTTATTTTAGCTCCTTTTCGAAGGTTGAGAGCATTAACTCAGATATTTTTAAGAACTTCAAGGTAGATGACATAAGACACAAGATTAACTGATCACATTTCCAGAAAAGAAGTCACATCAGAGATCTGGAGATCAAGCTCTAGCTTTTGTCAAAACTTACTCTCAAAGAAATTCTGAGTTTTGAGATGGGTTACTTAATCATTTTAGGAACTGGAGCCAGCTATTCCACTCCTTGGAATATACCCAGAAGATGCACCAGCACACAGCAAGAAAATTTGCTCAACCATGTTCATAGCAGCCTTATTCATAATAGCCAGATCATGGAAACAGCCTAAATGTCCCTCAGTAGAAGAATGG
>OU015755.1:70860578-70876276 GCA_907169655.1 Acomys percivali | reverse complement strand
AAAAAAAAAAGAAATACTTTATATGATGTGCCAGCTATTACAGGTACCACAAGCTCCACACATGAACAAGCACACCTCTAACACAGGAAGTCTTAGGGGACAAGGCACATTCATCCATGCTACAGCACCAAGTTCATTAAAACCAATATAATATAATTAATAACTAACTCTGAAGAATACATAAATAGTCTCCCAAATAAAAAACATGGGTATTAATATCAACACTTAGTCATCTGATAACATGATATACACAAATGTATGATCCACTAATATTCAAAGACACTTTTTCTGGCTTCATGTAAAAGTTTTAAAAATATGAAACTTTTAGGTGAAATGGATCTCTAATGAGAAATTCAACCAGTATAGAAAATGGAAAAAATAGAATTTCTAAACTGTAGGAAAATTTTTTCAAAAAAATGTCAGACTGAAACTTTGGTGTCCCATATTCCTTAACTATGGCACGCGTGTAGCATGAAAATGTGTTCCAAGAAGTTTCACGAGTCAGATACTTTGGTAGAGTGAACATGGCAAGAGCGGAAGGATGACCATTGCTATTTTTACTCAGGAGCCAGTCTTTTCTTTTTGGCAGGGGTTGAGGTGGGGTGATTCGGGGGAGCAGGGCTCCACTCATGCGCATGACGGGAGTTCTCATTGTTCAGTCCATGCCCTTAGAAGTTGACTCATATGTTAGTAGGTCTGTAACACATCATAGTTAAATTTGATTGACCATGATCAATGACAAACATTTTTATCCTTAAACCATAGACAGCCTGGACATCACTTTTTGTTTGGCCTCGAAAGGAGTCATTGTTTTATATTGTGGTATTTTTAGGGGTGTTTCCATTAGTAATACTGAACTCTAGAGTGAAAATTCCCCAAACAAGATTTGGTAACTTGTCATATTTCTTAATCATAACTTCTATCTATTCACTTTTGAATTCATGTTCCTTGCTAAGACCTAAGTCCCACTTCTTTCTCTACTTTCACTTTTCCTTTTTTTTAATCAGTTATTTTGAAGAAATTTTAATGAAGGTGGTAGAATGGAAATTACATGGCCAAAGCAGGGAAATCACATGGAATTGTAAGGCCAAAACAAGAGTGTGCTAGTGTGTCTTGTACAATATTAGTCCCCACTTACTATTTTATGGTCATTGCTGAAAATATTTCGGTCAGTAAATATTAAATTCTCTTAAATGTCTCATTAAGTCTAAGCATAGAGCACTATGATACAGTTTCTGTGAAAGACTGTTTATTATTTTCCTCAAGGATAATTGTTCAGCCAGGCATCTGTTAAAAACTAAATTAGGCACAATGGCCCTGTAATAAAACTCTCCCTTATATCTCAATTACTTTCTCTGTAAAACACAGGGGACTACACAGAAAAGTTCTATTTGAAGACTGTGTTTTTGAGGTAGTCTGTTTAGGCTATCTTAACATAATAATGGAAGTTCTAATTGCTGTTACGGCCTCAAAGGTGAAATATTACCTCAAGTTCAATGATTTGATTTTTTTCAATCTTTATCTAAGCTTTAGGTCAATTTGCCTGAAGCTGAATATGACAACAAAATGCTATTTTGCATTTTTGCCTCTATCATGGAGAGAGTATAGAGTCCACTGGGAGGAGAGCCACTGAAATGCTCTCTCAAGCTGTCAGTCAGATATGCACATTGACTGTTAAGAAGCAAATGGTATTTTTAAGAGAATAAATATTTTTGTGTAACTCAGCTTCTTGTTTTGCTTTATTATTCAAAGTGGTTTTAAGTAATTGAATGATTAAAACAGTTTTTAATAATTTCCTTTTCTTTCTTAATAAGTGGAATATATCTTTCCTTTTAATCACAGAAAATATAATACATCTGTCAGTTAATCTTTATAATGTCATAGAGTCTTGAATTTACAAGTTTAATTCTTCTACCGCAATTGTAATAAAATAGGCAGATACATAAATTTCTCCCAGTTCTAACTCATTTTACGTATCTTCTTTGCAAACATCAGCAGTAATGTTTGTTTGGAAGGGAACATTTGGAAATAAAGGTGCTGGTTATTGACTATTGACCCAAACGTATGAAAAAAAAATAAGAGCTAAGCTTTTGTATTCTTTTTTTAATAGGCATGTTTTTATGTGTTGGCAATGAGGGGGTATGTGCATATGTGTTCAAATTTTGAGGAGGTCCTCAGAGTCCCTGAGCTGGAGCTTCAGATACTAAGGAATTTCTCATTGTGTCCCCAATTCTAGTCCTCTGGAAGAACAGTATATTTTCTTAACTGCTGACGCATCTTTCTATCACATTCGCCTACTCTTCTATTTCACATGTGCAGCTTGAATGCTGAGATAATGGATTTCTTTAGCTGTTTCATTCTGTCCAATATCACACTGAAAGTTATTGTACACATTTCTTTAAGTTTCTCTATGTTGATCCTGTAAGTAAATAGCTGGTTATCTTGGTAGGTTTAATCATGACATTTTTTTTCAAATGTAGAATTAAATTTACTTGAAAGGAACGTAGAACACTTTGGATCTGTAAATTTAACAATTTAACTACCAAAACAAGATTCTTTGTTTATTTTTTCTGAAGGAAATTTATGTTTTAAAAATGACACCTAGAACATAAAACCTTTCCTGGTGCCCACAGCTAATCCCATGAACCTAGAAATCACCCTACTAGAACCTCTGCTTGGCATGTTCAAGCTAACACACTATTCTGTGTGGACATGTTTCTATGAATATGACATACTCCACTTACATCAGGTACTAGCATGACCAAGCTTCTTCAATCAATGCCACTCTAACTCCTAAGACAAGTTTTTATCAATACTCCGGTTACTTTGAACAAACCAACACTTCCCTCATCAATCATTTTCCTCTTTAACATCACCATCTATGTCTATTTCATTACTCTTTTATCCTTTATGACCACAAATGTGACCTGCCCCTAATTATGTTATATCTTTTCTCTAGAGAAGCTTCCATCTTGACCACTTAATTACCAATTGCTCTAGAGCCTCAAATTCTCTACTTTAGGAGAATGTGGATGGAGAATTGGCTTTTACTTCTAATTTGAGTTCTGAATCCTTTCTGCTAGTTTCTCTGGTCTTTCATATATGTAGCTCTCTGACCTGAACCAGCAGGTCATTCTTTAGTGAGAGGTTCTGGAGAGAAAGTATCTGGGTATCAAGAGCTACAGATGGTAGAGAAGTTTGGGATTAGGAGATCTTGAATAATCTATGTCTTATGCCTTGCTAGTTTATTAAGAAAAACCACATCTTATGTAGTATTGTAAAGGGAAAGTGCTACCGCATCAACAGAAAGCTATTGTGCAATGGGAAAACATCAGTATGAAGTAAATCAGGCAATGTTATGCAATGAGAACATAGGATTTCTTAAGTGTACTACAGACCTAGGCTTACTGAGTAATAACCAGAGACCTTCAAAACTAGGAAAGAGATGTTCTCAGGGTCTGGAAAACCCCAGCTTGCACAAGGCCCAATCCCTCGGCTATTGCTGGCTTTGACAAGTGTGGACCTGGATTTAACATGGACCTAAGTTTCTTTTCCATGCATTTGAGCCTTAGGGAAAAGAACCAAAATTTCTTGGCCCTCAACAGCTATCCTTTTCTGTTTCCAAAAAGAAAGAGAAAAGTAAATAGTAGCACTATTTTTATTTCTACTTAAAACAGTATCTAGGTTTCCCATACATATCCCAAACTTATAAAGCAATGATGTTAAGACAAGCTGTCAGAACCACATGAGTTTTGGCATTATCACAAGTGATTGCTAATCACATAAACCATAGAACACAATTGAACAAATCTATCATCTGGGTCATAGTTCAAGTTTAGTTGTTCATTGTTTTCAGATACTCCTTAAACTATGAATGATTTCTAATAGTTTATATACTTGGAAACTGATTTTAGAAAAAAAATGTGACCTGCGAATATTATACTAAGTAGGAGCTTTGGTGTTTATTACTAAGAATATATCCATACGTTAATATTTGGTCATGATAATTTGTATATATATTACCACACATGCAAGATAAGTACGAGGGGCTCTAAAAGAAACCACATGAACTATAGAGCCTAAAGCCTTCTTTCGCCTGTTATAGGAAAAGTTTGTCAGATAACAGAATAGGAGAAGGGATTCTGTAGCTGTTCACCAATAGACAAAATGGTGTGTTTTGAGATAGACAAGCAACGATAACATTCAATACTAAGCAATAATATGTTGAGTAAAACAGTAATATATTCCAGTACATATAACATGTAAGGATGATGGTTTTAAAGTCTTAAGAAATAGCTTCAGGAAACCTGTTAAAGATTCAGGAAAAATATATATGCACACACATTTATATTGATATAGATACTTTGAAATAGATCTATTCTTTGAAATCATAATGATTACATGTACTGGAGTAAATATATAATTATACTTATACATTATGTACAATATATAATATATACAACATATATAACATATATGCATATATATATATATATATATATATAAAGTTCAAAAGAGAAAGCATCAATATTCTGTTTTTATCAGCAGAATAGTTCAGTTTAGTTCACTGAGCACCACTATTCTGAAGGCACATCATTTCAGAAATTCTGAACCATTGGCTCCTGGTATTGACCTCCAGACCATTTCTTGACTCAACTGTAATGAGGGCCAAGCAAAGATTCCAACTCATTTCACCTATCAACTCCATCTTGCCTACAGTTGACTGAATAGCTAGACTCTTAATCCATATCCTGATTGAATCATTGCTTGACAAGTTTATCTAAGAAATAAGGCCCCCAAAAGAAATATGTTGAAAGTTAAATATATGTTAAAAATTATACAATTTCTCAATGAAATGATCCTTGAAGAATCGGAGGAATTTTGACAGGTATAAATTAGAATATGAGCAATACTTTAGATCCATGTTATCATTTAAACAGAAATCAGTAGGTTAGTTATGAAATATTTTTGAGAATTATAAGTGTTCCCAACTTTTCAAAAATATAATATGCCTGTAAAATTTTTGGAAAACTTGATTGTAATTATGATGTGAACTATCATTTTGTGAGAATGATTGACAAAATAATAATTTAAAAACCTCTGAATTCTTTGAAAATGTAGAAAAATATGATCATTTCTGTGTTTTATAAACAATCACAATTCATACAATGACACACATGCACACACACACATGCACATATGCACACACACACACACACACACACACACGTGTTTTTGGGCCAAGAAGTTCAATGGAATATTGAAGAATATTTTGAACTACATCTTATCTTTACTTGTAGTGTCCAATAATACTGGAAAGGTAAGACCCAGAATTTGGCCTGAATAAAATACAGTTCAGTGCTGTGTATGTCAGACCAACATGCTTAGGCAAGCATAGAGTCATCAAAGGGGCAAGTGAGAATGCAAACCTAACCATTTTTTAGGTTCAAGTTCAGTTTTATATTTTGCAGTTCCTGTCTACACAGCTAATGGATTCATGCATTATGTTTTCTAATTTTAACTGAATGTAGCTTCACAAAAACAATGTTGAGAACTGTTCTAATCATGCAAGCATGAGCAACCAACAAGAAAAGACAGTGATGCCACTACTTTAATTACAAATTATTTGCCCTCATTATGTTGCTAATCATAATTGTTGTCACATTAATGCTATAATTATTGTCATGGCCACCAATATAATGAGGGCAAATAATTATGATTAATCTGTGTAAAGTTGGCCAGAATGAATTGTCAAAAATAAATTTGTTGCATGCATAGAGATTCTAGTTACATAAATTAATACCCTCAAATAGGAAGAACTGTAAAATGTTATTTAATCTTCATCTCATTCTTGAAACACATATATTGATCTGGATAATTCTGTAATAATACACATTTGCCAAGAATGTCAACATATAAGGTTATTAGTTAATACAATGGTAGATATTAATGACTGGTATGACTTTCTATTTTTGTCAGGCTGAGCAATTTTCAAATCATTGAATATAGTGATTCAGAGATCATAGATCTTCAAATAATTATGTGAAATAAAGAGAGCTCTGGGAAAGTATTTCACTACCTTGGCCTGAACAAGGAAATAATATTCATGGAAAATATTATTGAAAGGCACAGGTCAGATGGAGATGTCAAAGAGGACAGTGATACTTCAACTTTCAGCGACCAATTCCTAGAGACCTGTGCAAGGATATCCATTCAGGCATAGAACTGGTCATCTTTTCATTACATCTGTTTGTTTATTTTTGAGGCACAGGAAGATTGTGGACCATAGTCATTGTGTGGAAGTCAGAGGGATGCCTGGGATATTCCTTTCATGATGTGCTGGGCTCATAATTTTAAATGGAAAATTCTAAAATAAAATAAATCGTAAGATATTAATCTAGAGATTATAATGAACATATTACTATTTGTTTTCACTCTAATATCCCAAATATGTAAAAGGTACAGAACTAACAGAATAATTTAAAACCTAAAACTTATAGTTTGTTTTAATTTTTCAAATCTAAACAAATTCAGTTTTCTAACACAATGTTAATTTAACATCATATTAATTTTTAAAACATAGAAAACTCATCTGTCAGTTTGAAAATAAAGGTCAATGTGGCAAAAAGTTAAAGTTTTCCAAAGTATATATTGTGTGTTCCAAAACTAAATATGTAATAAAACAATGCTTGGTACAGCAGAGAAGCAGCAGAAAATAGACTTACCTACATAGCCAGAGTAGAATAAATCACCTGTCCAAACATGTACACTGTTATGTTTAATGAACAGTGATAGCAATCAGTGAACATTGAATAACACCTGACCTCTTCCACATCAGAAAATATACAGAAAGATGATAGCAGTTGGCCTGGTTTCCTTCTTGGCTCTTACTGTAAAGAATACCACATTCATATATTTCTTTCTACTCCATTCTATAAAATATTAGGTATCATATTTATGCCTATATACCAACTGAATTTATATAACATGTATCTTTCCTTTTGTTTTTGCCCAAGTATATTTTTACGTTTATTATTACATGCTAGCTTAACTTGATTGTGCAATTATATATCATACATGCATGTATTATGTTAATAGTTAGGTACGTAGCATACAAAATGATTCCTGGTATTTTATACTAGGTTTACTTTGATCAACTTTTCATATAATGTATGAACCTTCTAGAGAAAAATGTGAACATAATTGAAAAAATCCAAATTTTAAAAGTATAAGGAGATAATTTAAAATATTTACAAATAAGGAAAACTTTTCTCCTTATAGAAACATAGATCATGGAACATAAGAAAAGCTGCAGAGAAGATAATTAGGAAGTTGTTAGCTTTCCCAGTGATAGTACTTTGTAGTCAATTTTATTAAGTTGTGTGTGTGCAGCTCAAAGATACCAGCAAATCAGCAGCAACATTTGTCAAGTATTTAACATTGTTTAATTGTGGCTTTTTCACCTACAAATAATTTCTTGAGCATTTAAATATATTCATGTTTATCACTTTATGTTTTATTTAAAGATGTTAAATAAATTTAATTTTATATAATTTTTAAATTATTCTTTTATATTAGTGGGTACTATGCCTGTATATCTGCGTACCATGTATGTGCCTTGTTTGTACAGAGTCCAGAGAAGGGGTTTAATTCCATGGACCTAAAGTAACTGTTTTTAGCTGGTATGTGGGTACTGTGAATTGAACCCATGTTCTCTGGAAGTGTATTCAGTATTCATAACTACTGAGCTTTCCCTCTGGCTCCTATACTTAATTAATGTTTATAAATCATAATTTTAATAAAAAGTACAGATAGAGATAGTTTTAGGAAAACATAGATTTACATACTTGTATGGATAGCCTACGGACTGTTAAGAGTTAACAGCTAAGGGCTACTACTAAGTATACTTTTCCTTTTTATTTGAACAAAAATATTGAGTTCCTCTGCATATCAAGAGGGTTTTTTTGGTTCAAATTATAACTTATTGCATACCACTGTAGACCCTAGTTTTCATCTCTATATTTGGGGGGAAAGATTTACTGCTATTATATATTTGTCAATAATTTAATGTATTTTACCTGGAAAACCAACCTAAAGAAATGTCAGTTATTAAGCCTTCATCTGTAGAGGTAAAGTAAACTTTGGAGAAAGAGATTTGCTCTGATCTATAAAATTGTCTTCAAATATTTACACAATATATTTTGTAAAATCTGTATTATGAAATCTACTTATTTTTCAATATGGAATATGTTGATATGAATCAAAAAGGTTGATTCCTGAAGGATAATTATATACAAATGGAAAACATGTGCCTGTAGACAATTTCTAGTTCTACTTCATAGATTGGTAAATCTTTTACTTTATTGCTATTCAATTTTGGCTATTTATTATTAACATATTTTGTTAGAATGTTTATAATATATTTAATATCTTCAGTTCTTGCACTTTTATAATGTGCAATCTAAATATTGTATGAGTGTGTGATCTGTACTCTGAGAAATCAATAGAAGCCATTTCGATTCATGAACTTAAGATAACATAATTTAAAGTAAATGTATTGTGATGGTGGGGTCAAAGCATGCTGTTCATTGATAACAGACAGTGGGTGTTGAGGGAAGGAGAACCAGTTTCCTTCAGGGTGAGCCTCCTGCTCTAAACATGCACTCATATTAATGACACTCCTTGGATTTCATATATTATGGATCATAGAACAAAAATTTTGGAAGAGGTCTTGAATGTAAGAGGTTATGAGTGGACACAGAAGAGGTTGGGAGAGAGAGAGTAAGAAAGAGATGATGTAAATACATTGTACTCATGTACAAAATTCTCAAATAGACTTATATAAAAATAGGGAAAATCATGTGCATACATGGAGTAGACATACTGTCAATAGAAATATTAAAATAATATCCTTACACTCACCAGAGGTTGAGGAAATTATAACTCAAACAAGAATGAAATTAGATATTTTAGACTGCCATTGGGCATAAGTAGGATGTATGGCTTCAATAGTGTATGATAAATTTAAAGGCAGCCATAAAGCAAATATATATATGAAAGTATTCAGTATGTAAGTGTTATCTACCCTAAAAAGTTGAATAACAATTTGAAACCCAAGTTTGATTTCTAATCTTTCAGTTCAGTTTGCACCTGAATAATATCAATTGCTTATGTTGATGGCTAAACTCCAAAACTTGTGCATATGTGACTTCTACAATTTCACAGTATATAGCAATTTGAGATTATTATTACATTTCAAAGGACTTTGTTAGTATTTTTGACTTATCAAAGTCTTATTAGAAACTTTATAGATTAAATTGCTCTCCAAACATACTAACTGGGGCAGCTCATAAAAAATTCACATGAACGGTTTTCTAACCTGTGACAACCTCAAAATGTATAAGCACTTCTCTGTCCCAATATTTGAGATCCAGTCCTATTATCTCAATCTTTTACCTAAACTCCAGATGTAAGCAGTTAATTCAGAACAATCTGAATTTTCTGTATACACACATTCATGCATGCCAAAAAATTGGTCACCATTTTTATAAATGTTATTGTGAGTTTTCTAATTGAACTTTTGTCAAGTTATCTTTCTAAGGACTCTAGATGAGAGAAGCATGGGAGAATAGCAAAGTAGAAGGATCCAGAGGGTCCTAGAAACCTACAAGTAGAACATTATGATAGGCAGATTTGGGCCAAGGGGTCCCGCTCAAACTAAGGCACCAGCCAAGGACAATACAGGAGGTAAACTTTAAACCCCTACCCTGATCTAGCCCATGGACAGGACAGTCTCCTCACTTGAGTGGAGAGTGGGATATGACTTTCCCACATACTCTGGTGCCTCACATTTGACTATGTCCCCTGGAGGGGGAGACCTGGTGGCACTCAGAGGAAGGACAGCAGGTCACTGAGAAGAGACTTGATACCCTATGAGCATATATAGGAGGAGGAAATCCCTCTGAGGAACAGTCATAGGGGAGGGGAATAATGGGGAAAATGGGAGGGAGGGAAGAATGGGAGGATACAGGGATGGGATAACCATTGAGATATAACTAGAATAAATTAATAAAAAATTAAAAATAAAATAAAAAATAAGAATAAGACAGTAATCTCATTCAAATGAAAGTGATTTTAGGCAGTCCAAAATCTCCCCACATTATGCTCCAGCCAACCTTTGTCCTCTTGTGGCATCCACAGAAATTCTTTCACGGTAGCAGAGGAGGCTTAGGATGTTAATATTACCACTTTGCAATCAGACACCTCTCACAATGTACATTAAGTACTAAAAGTCCCCTAATATTATCTGCTTGCTAATTAGGCAAGGTATAAAATTCACCTAATCTCTGTCCTGACTAGTGTGTCATTATATCTGAACTTCATCAGCCTTCACCAAAGTATATGAGAAAATGAGAATGATAATACCCTTGATATTAAATTTATCATTTAAATTCTATATCCCAATGGTAAATCAACACATATTTTAACTCTCTTCCTATGTGCTACAATCTCTTAAATCCATACATGGTGTTGACACAATATGTGTTATTAGAGGCAGCAAGGAGGCGGGAGGGGTGCTAGAGCAGAGTGGGAGGAGTTATCCAACTCATAAAATCAATGGCAACGCTTTGTCCACCTTGGCTTTATAATCAGAGTATGCATGCATTTCATGTGCAAGGGGAACAAAAAAAACCCACTACTTATAATAGCTCACTAGACTGTAAACCAATGGTTTTTATAGTTACAGGACAGAATAAGTGTGCACAAGGTTAGAAGACTACATGATATAATTTCTATAGGGATGTAGTCCAAATTAGCAAAGCTTGCCTCAAAGAACTGATAGCCTCCTTATGACCATCATGGAGGCCTGCAGAGCAAGAGGTTCACTATGATGGGAATGGGATTATGGTTAGCCAAAGTATAAATTCAAACTCACAGGACATCGTAAGTACCAGAGGGCAAGAAATGTGACTTTACTTTTTGTTTAATGGGAGTAAATCTCACATTTCCAGTTATTATGATGGCACCAGTCTGGTGGTCAAATTTCAAGTAACTATATAGCACAAATACTATTCTAGTCAGTTTGCACTGGGTATGATGGACTCACATCGATAAGGCAAAAGGCAGACATCTACAAACAAACCACTACACAATTGCTCCAGAACATAAGGAATTTGGATCCCTGAAGTCTCAATGAAGAACGTTATAGTATTTAGATTCTAATCAAAAGTGTGTCTCTGTTGTTCATCCCAATATGAAAAGAAGCTTTACTCTGCCTAGAAAGCTTTAAAAGCAAAGCTTTCTTTATAAAATAGAAAAAGTACATTTAATTGGAAAATGAAGAATATAAGGTAAGCAGATACTTCAAAGATTCACAGTTGAATTGTTGAATGTGAATGAGAGCATTTAGTATCTAAAGACATGACAAGAAATAACGATGTAAGCATGAATATAGCAATTCAACAAAAGGTAAAACATATAGTTTTAAAATACCTTAGCAATTGGTAGCAAACTGCTTAAAGATGAGAAAGAAAGCCAATTTTGTTTTGAAGATCTACTGTTAATGTAGATTTAATGTTAACTATATCTTGCAAGTATCATTGTTTCTAGCCATCACTTGTTGATTTCTCCTGTATCCTCCAAGTCTCCTGATAATATTCTTATTTGCTTTTCCAGAAGCACATTAACTGCTTTTAATTGTTTTAATACCACACCCTTTAAAAATCTTCCCTACAAAATTTGTTTCTCTAAAACATCATAGTCATATCAAACTGTTGTTTGGTGTGATCACAGTTCTAATTGCTTGTTCATGAACTATTTTGATTAAACTCAAAAACATACTTAAAACATTACCAATTTAAAATTAAAAAGTCAGTAACCAAGTAAAAATACAAAATAATAAAGTTACATGGCATATGAAATACCCATTATAATTAAAATTTTACTATGCATAAAATTTAGACAGGCATAGTGTATTCTTAATAAATTAAGACAAATTTAGAATGTTGTCTTCACAATAGGTGGATTTAGAGTCATATCAAAGTCGTTTCTCTGTGTAAATAAGTCAATCTCTCCAAAGGCTCCAACCTCTCATCATCAACTACTAATTTACTGAATCTTCAGATTCTATTACTTTCCATCTGTAGATCATATGACAGTACACTGTAAAGCACTGTAGGAACTGCTTGTAGATGCTGGTTGTTACTGTTCCTATCAGTAAATTAGCACAAGTGAAGGGCTGGGAGTGATGATAGTCATACTAGAACTTTGAGATGCTTTAAATTATTTAGCATTGACGCACATGTCCTTTGCACCATTTGAGTACGTAAGTCCTAGGAAGAAACGCTACTATGGAACAATAAGGAACTCTTTATGTTTATTCCTCTTTTCTCCCTGTGGAATGTGGCTTGATGAAGGGATTTGTAGTCTTGATGATTTCTTTGAATTTTTTTTAATTTGTTCATTTTACATCTGATAATAGCTCCTTCCCTAGTCTCCTTCCTGCCTCGCTCTGTCTACCTCTTCCCCTCCCCGCCTCTGCCCTTCTCCTAGTCCTGAGAGGGAGAGAATTCCTTCCTTACCAACTGACCTTAGCCTATCAAGTCTCATCAGGACTACCTGCATCCACTTACTCTGTGGCCTGGAAGTGATCAAAGAGCAGATAATAGAGTCCATGGCAGAGACAGCTCCTGGTCCTCTTACTAGCAGACCCTTATGGAGACTGAGCTGTCTATGGCTACATTTGAGTAGGGGGCCCCTAGGTCTTTTCCATGTACGGTCATTGCATGGTGCATCCGTCTCCACAGGGCCCCCTGGTCCCAGATTAGTTATCTCTGTTGGTCTTCTTGTAAAGCTCCCATTCTCTCAGGGAGCTTCTATCCTCTTACTCTTCCATAAGACTCCCTGAATTCTGCCCCGTTTGGCTGTGAGACTCATCTGCTTTGATCCTATGCTGGGTGGACTCTTACAGAAGATATTAATGGTACATACCCATCCTCTTCCATCTATACAATCACTCGTATTTGCCCTTCTGAATGAGAACTAGGCATCCTCTCTAGGGTCCTCTTTGTTACTTAGCTACTTTAATAGTGTATTATGGTATGGTTATCCTGCATTATATGGCTAATATATGCTTATAAGTGAGTATCCCATCCAATTAAAAATGGGGTACAGAGATAACCAGAGAATTCTCAACAATAGAATATAGAATGGCTGAGAAATACTACAAGAAATGCTCCATGTCCTTAGTAGTCAAGGTAATGCAATTAAAAATGACTCTGAGATTCCATCTTATACCTATCAGAATGCTAAGATAGAAAACACAAGTGACAGCATTTGCTGGCAAGGATGTAGTGGAAGGGGAATACTATCCCATTGTTGGTAGGAGTGCAAAATTGAACAACCACTTTGGAAATCAATCTGGGGCTTTCTCAGATTGGAAAATTGGAAAACTTTCTACCTCAAGAGCCAGTTATACCACTCATGGGCATATACGCCCCCCCAAATATACAGTGAAGACATTTGTGCAACCGTATTCATATATTCATAGCAGCCTTATTTGTAATAGCCAGAAACTGCAAATAACCCAGATGTTCCTCAACCAATGAATTGATAAAGAAACTTGTACATCTAAACAATGAAATATGATTCAGTTATTAAAAACAAAGATATCATGAAATTTCCAGGCAAATGGATGGAAAAGATCATCCTAACTGAGGTAACCCAGATACAAAAGGACATACATGATTTTCTTGATATTTAACCTTACATATTCTTTAGGTTTCCAGTGTCACTTGACATCTTTTTCCTGACATTCATATCTCCACAGTTTACAGGTGGTGTGATGCTTTTAGTTTTAAGATGGAGGCAAAGAAAGGAGCCAAATCAATCTAGGTCTTTCATATAACTTCATTGTAATATATAAGTATACTTAATATTTATTTTATGTCCATAACAGATTTGTCTGGCTAACAGTGATTAATGTAAAGTAATTTTAAGTAATAGTGTTGAACAAAAAGGGAAAAAACATAGTACATGAGAAGTACGTGATGTAATGAAAATGTTTATTTATCATGAAATTTATTTTAAGCTTCCAATTATCATTTCCATTGACAATATAATAAGGACTAAATGCTGAGTTGCTGTTAATTTTTAATGCTTCTTATGTTGTTTAATACACTGTATAATTTGGCACTGAATCTTTTAGTAGAATTAAGCTTTGACATCCTCATGCACTCTAAGCTAATATTTTAATCAATGAGAACCTCTTTAACCTTACTCAACTTGTATTTCACTATAAAATGCATGTAACAATATATTTTTAACTCTTTCCATCCACCAAAATCAATATTCACTTTTCTAAAAAGACAACCATTTTGTGCACAGTTTCAGGCTTGAAGACAGAGTCTGAATGATAACAAATCAAATCATTTTATACTTACTGTCATGGCTATGATACTGCTATAAATGAAACAGTATTTTCTGTAAGGGAATGCTATTTCAGAAAAGTTTTATTTGGGCAGTCTTCTGGTTTGTTAAAGATCTTAAGAGGTTTTTTCCCCACATCATAGTGTTTTTAGCAGATTGTCTCTGTGTAATTTTTTAACTTGCATTGAGAATGCATTTCTTAAGACCTAGCTGATTAAGACCAGCTGATGTTTACAAATGGTTGTATAGTTTTCATACCCTCAGGAATGTGTGGGTGCCTGTCTTGCCTGGATTTCAAATAGTGATCAAGAATTATAATTAAAGTATAGCTTTAGTCTCATGAATATTCAGTCATTCCATAAAAAGAATTAACTTGAGCCAAAGATCAATTACATGAACGTTGATAAACTGCTTTAGCAAGAATGATATTTCCAGGGAACAAGTCCAGGTATATGAGAAATGTCATTTCCTTTACTTATTTCTATAATTCAGATTAATCATTTGATGTGATAGCAGAAATGTAATGTAGTCCAATTTTCAACTTTTCCAATCATGTTAGGTTAAGCTATGTCTTAGCCTGTTTTCATCTTTTTTACTCTATTAGTTTTTCTTAGAGAAGATTTAAAGCTTTGGGCAAGTGTTTAAGAAGGTTACTATTACTTGTACATTATTGCTCTCTAAGAGAAGTCTCCTGTGCCACTTTTACATCTTGTGTCATATAACTGTCCCATAGGATCTTTGCCCTGTGTAATTATGAAAGGTAGGTGTCCCTTGCCTCGGAGTCTATCTTTGCACCAGGTCCCTGACTCTTCTGTCACTATTGGTTCACTCTGGCATAGGAGGCTGTATAAAATGTATTAAAATAACTTATATGCCTGTGTTGTTCATTTGAACACTTGAAAGCAATAGTACATCATGGCAAACAAATATAATGCAAAAATATGCATTGGACTATATATTTCAATGTATTCTTTTCTTTCATATGATGAGAGGAATGGAAACTGCAGGTTGTGTGTGCCAAATGAGTAGCAAATCAGAATCTCCTTATATTCGAAAACACTCCTTTTGCTTTGGGAATATTATACCTCTTGCCACGTAATGCTGTATAGTGTAGAAACTACAGATATTCTCACTATTTTTCTTCTATGCCACCTTCCCTCATGTTGTAGTTGTCAAACAGAGTAAGGGAAATAGTAATAACATCAACAACTACAAAGAAGCAGAAAGAAGAAGAAGAAGAAGAAGAAGAAGAAGAAGAAGAAGAAGAAGAA
>OU015755.1:70833369-70860568 GCA_907169655.1 Acomys percivali | reverse complement strand
GAAGAAGAAGAAGAAGAAGAAGAAGAAGAAGAAGAAGAAGAAGAAGACAACTCTCCAATTTCTTCCTGTCATAAAATCAAACACCTTTAAATGTTATGGCACATGGCAATTTTGATTGACATACTCCATACACCATTTCTCTGTGTGTGACAGAAATAGACTATCATTGAGGTTGTGGTCATGAGAGGGCCTCAAAGGAGGGTAGCGGGGAAAGATTGGAGGAAGAAACGTTGTGATTGATGGCGGTGGAATTCTTTATCAATTACAAGCAAAACAATTAAGTAAGCAAACATTTAAATAGAGAAGAAGTTACTGTTTAAAGACTGAATATCCTGCATTAAAATATTGGAAATACCTAAATATCCCCTTCCTTACAGTTTTTAGGGTTATCCCAGTAATGAAATTGAAAGTTTGGAAAATTGAGACATAAACAAAAAGTGATGAGGAAATGGATGTTGGAGACCAGAGTAGTGTTAATTAGGCCCCTGTCCCTTATGGTTCAATTTTACCAAAAATCATCGTCTCCGTAAAATTTGCCAAACATTCTGAGCTGTCTTGTCACCTTACAGGTGTTGAGTTTCATTGGGCCTTTCATTCTTAGCCTCTATATTTTGCCCTTTTGAAACTTTGGCGTTGTGCTTTACATATACAAGTCTGTTAAATATAGTTGATCAATAGTCGATAAGTGAATTGCTATTGCGTTTACTTTTCTTGCAGTTTAAAATATAGTTCTTGGGATTTCTAACTAAAGAGATGGATGCAGTTTTAGGTGAAAACCCCAGTAAGAGTCCCCTGACAAGCAGTTTGGGTCTGCAAGGAGTTTGGAACTCAGAGTGAGGAGCCTGTAGATACAGGGACAAGAACAAGGTTAACATGGTTTATAGTTCAAGGTTAGGAAGCAGAGAGTAGGTGGTGCATGAAGGGCAAGATTTAAACCATCAATCTCAGAATGCATGAGGTGATTTCTGGCTGTGATCTCTTGAGGCCAGATGATGATTAAGAACAGTACGAGTGTTCACCCTTCGCTTGTTTTACTCACACAGGGTTCTTCATTTTCTCCACATGACATTGTTCAGTTTATAAACATGTTAAATAATCCCTAATGGGAAACAATTGAGATGAATAATAGTATGATTTATATTTTCGAAGCCAACATGGAGATCACTAAGTACATTAGGAAACAATTTTATTTCTTTCCTGTGTTATTTTGTGGTGTCTTTAGTGATATAATGAAATGGGAGTGAACTGGATAACTAAACCTGTGCTAGGTATGAATGCCCAAAAGAACCAGAGTTCTTTTCTGGTCTTATAAAACCCATATCTAGCACTTAGAGGCAATATATCATGAACTCAGGGCTTCATATGTGCCATGGTCTTTGTCCAAATTCATGTTTACAGATCACATTTTGTATAACCCTTCAAGAGTATGGAAGCCTTCGTGCTCCTTTTCATAATGCCTCCTCACTTCAAACTGTATTTGCAGAGACAAGCGTTTTTAGTTCTTTCTCTAATTTAGGTTCATTCACCAAGGTCATCTCCTCTTACAGACATTCCTCAATTTTGAGATTTTTGAACACTTTACGACCAATGGTCTGTGCACCTCAAATATGATTTGAGAGTGGTTCACTATTTACCACACCCAAGAGAATTCCATCACTCCTATCTTCTTTTATAAAAATCATCTTCTCAACTCTAGTCACTTTTATTAAACCTATGAATAAGTTGGGTTTAATAGTAGTGATTTCTCAAACCTATTCTTCACTAGTCTCTTATATATCCCAGATGGATGTATCAGGAGTCAAACTCATCATTAATCCTCTTCAACAGAATCGTCTCATGAATTTCCAACTTCCTTTAGATGCATAGCATTATGTACAGTCTGGAAGTATATTTAAGTAAAGACCACAACAGCAACCTATGCTTTTGGTGTGTGAAATACTGTACTGGAAATTTGCCTTTATAGTGTTTCAGGTGAACTGCAAGAGTTTGCTAATATGTCATCAACTGTGGTAAACACAGTATTTGGGAAACCTAAGAAAGTTAGGAAAGCTTGTCAGGTTCCTGTCATAACTGCCCTACACCTAAAAGCAGTGTTCCCATCTCTGAAGCAACTCCTAAGGAAGATTGAAAGAAAATGGTGGCAAGAATGAGATTTGCCCTAGAAAGACATGCATTTTAAAACATAATAATTTAGTTTTTCTTGGATTCGATTAAATAAAAACAACATAAGCAGAATTGGTTCTAAATTTGAAATAAGCAATTTGTGCTTTTATCCCAATAGATTTGGCAATTGTGAGGGTTAGATGTTGGTTAATTTTATAATTCTTTCACTTTTTGTTCTTCTTTTTGTTCTTCTTTTATATTATTGAAAATATATTCTTCATTTTTACAATACATTCCCCAGCATTCCCTTGCTCCATTCTTCCTAGTACTCCTTACCTTTCCCTTTTCCCAGATTTGTTCTCCCTCCTTTCCTTTTTTATTTCTAATTTGTTCACTTTACATTCTGATTGTAGCCCCCTTCCTTGTCTCCTCTAGATCTCATCCTCCCTCCCTCCTACTCTCTCCCTCCCTCCTTTAAACCTCAGAAAGGGGAGCCCTCCTCCCTTAGCATCTGACCTCAGCTCCTCAAGACTTCTCTGTACTTCCTGTACCCGCCTCCTTTGTTGCCTGGCAAGATCTTCCCACCAGGGGGAAGTGGTCAGTGTGGAGGGGCCAGAGTCCATGTCCAAAGTAGTTCCTACTACTCACCACTTCTTTTCAGAAAAGAGCTTCCAAGAGACAACAGACAAGTAGAGCAAACCAAGATACAATAAGACAAGGCAGAAGTCCTCCTTTCAAGACTGGACAAGGAATCGCAATAGGAACTAAAGGATCCCAAGAGAAGGCAAAAGAGCCAGAGACACGCCATCTCACACTATTATGAGTTCCACACACACAAAAAAAACACCTAAGCTAATAACCATAACATATATGCGGAGGACTTGTCCCGACCCATGCAAGCCTTGTGGTTAATGCTTCAGGCTTTATGAGCCCATGTGAGTCCTGCTTAGTTGATTGATGGACCATAATCTCCCGGTGTCCTCCATCCCGTGTGACTGCTACAATATTTCCTCGACATCTTTTTTATAAAGATCAATTTATCTTAATATAATTGTATTTAATTATTATAGCTTACATCTTCCCTCTAACAAACAGGGCATCAATAAAATTCAAGTGATTTGGCTCTTTAGAGGCATCAGATTTAAACTTCTATTCTTTCCCGTTTAATTGAAATTTTAAAAAGCTATATTGTTTACTTGAATTATACTAGTGTTAACTACATTTATATTCACAGAACCACGAGGTTTTTACACAGGAAAAGAAACAGAGGCTGCTGGAATATGAAAGTAGGTAGATTATAGTGAATAAGCCTTAATAATATTTAGTGAACAGCACCTCATTTTTAGCACACGATTTTTTAGCACAGAATAAAAGTTGTGGGTGGGTTGTTTACTTGTTTTATATTTCACATTCTTAGGAGAAATATATGCAACTAATTAACATGCTCAGAAAAGAAAACCACTCACGTGGAAAATGAAATTTGAAAAACAATGCACATTTATTTCTGCTCTAGCAGCGCAGTAAGGGACTGACACTTCATTTTCCCAATGATGCGAGTTTCTGCTTCTTGAGTACTGCTAGTCCCTGTAAGTTAGGATGACTGCTATGAATGTAGATGATGTTAAATGTTTAAAATTGCGACAGTTTATATTGTATGTTGAAATTGTAGTATGCATTTGCTCTATTTATATATTTTCTTCTTCATCTCATTTCACAGTATTTAAATAAAGGAGAGTATTTATCTTCCACAACTGTAATTGGCATAGATGAACACAAGAGTGAAAAGAAATTCCTGCCCACCCCTCTCTCTCTGTGTTTCTGTGTTTGTGTGTGTGTGTGTGTGTGTGTGTGTGTGTGTGTGTGTCTATCTCTCACTCTTGCTACCTCTCTTTTTTCTCAATAAATCTATGTAATATGTTTTTTATATTGATAGTGAGATAGAGATGATAGAGAATGATGATGGCAGAGATGACAGATAATAGAAAGAAATATAGGTAGATGATTGATAGATAGGAAGATGTATAGATGATGAAAGATATATATGATATGATAGTCATAGATATTTTTAACATAGCACATCTCTTTTTTTTTCCAAATTTGCTACAACCTTCCTTTGTTAAGATAAGATGCCATGTCACAGAAGACCACAGACCTTTTGTCCCAGTGAGACTTGAAAAGTAAGCCGTCAGTTTTAATAAGTAAGCCATGTGAGCTTGTTTAGTTCCATCTGCAAAGAAAAAGTACTTTTTAAGTAAGTGGATTAACAAATTTTTTTGTTTTTAATTTTCAGTAACTTTAGTTATAGGTCTTGGGAAGCATTTTTTTATTTTTATTTTTTTTATGATTCACATTCATTAATATAAGGGAGCATTTCTGAAATAAATTACAATTTGGGTTCTTGAGGAGTAAAAATTCAGAAACAGTATTATGAAAACCAATATAACACCAAGTGATATGGTGCCAGGAGATCTCTTTTCTTTAAGCAAAGTGAACTTTGTGCACATTGCAAACTATGATGAGATCAAAGTTATGCATTTATAAAATGTCTGAATATTATACTGGTAATAAAATTTACTGCTAGAAAAGTAAAAAAAAATTACCATTCCTATCCATGCCTACTGTAATTAGTTGAGGAGTAGATATATACCCCCAGCAGGGCTGATAAAAACTAGATATTTTGAGAAGGTGCAAAACATGTCACATATATACATTTTAAGCTATGATGTTCAAATAGTCACTAGGGACTGACTATGTGGAAAGTGTATGAGGACACTCAACTTAAAGGGAAGAAGAACCTGTAGATACAGGAATAGCCTGGAGACACTCAGCACAGTACCTAGAAATCAAAGTGCAGCAGGGCTTAAAACTAATTCTATTTTCTATACTTTTAAACTAATTGGGTAAATGAATCAATTTTTAACTATATTTTGACTTCAGTTTATCTCGTGTTAAACTGAAACTCTAGTCTTTGTAAGGATATCTGTTTTCCCTCTGCGCTTTTCTCTATCTTCTTCTGTCTTTTCTAGCCTTTCCCACACCGCTACTACTTCCTCCCCTCCCCTCACTTCCGGTCTCCAGTGTTCTTACCTTCCCTTTCATGTTCTTGCTTTTTGTTTTTGTTTTTTTTTTCTTTTGTTTTTCCTCTTATGTGTTTGTTCAAAGACTGCACTTGTTCCAGCTCTCTCTGTCTGCATTTGATAACCAACAAATTCTATGTTTCAAACTTAAAACACTACATAATCAATCCCATCAAATTATAATTTAACTAAATTAACTGTTTGATTTTTACAAAAAAAAACCAAAAAACAAAAACAAAAGATATGGTCCAAACATCTGATAACAATATAAACAGAATGCTTTCTCTTCTTAAATAAATATAAGTTGTTAATAGAAAAAGTGGCCAAAGAACTCCAAAGTTTCTGCTCATTATTACGTTGCTTATTTAAGATGCATGGGATCTACCGGAGGCTCAGTGTATATTACCTTCTTGAAACAGCTCAAATGCTGTCTACATAATCTTGATAAGACATACAGCAGACAGAAGGGAAATGATGCTCCCTGGAATTTTGGAGATTGTTCCAGCTTCATGTCTAGCAGCCAGCAGGCATGAGACCTGGACCCGTGCAGTTTCCCTTCATAGACTACTCAAGGGCAGATATCCTGTCAACTGAGGAATGAGAGTTTCCTTTACAGGTCTGGGCTGGAGAATGGAAACTAAAACCTGCCATCTGACATCTGTGTCCCTTGACCACACATTTTGAAAAAGGTTTGTTAGAATGAGGAAATAGAAGGGTCCAAAGGGTCCTGGAAAACTACAGTTGGGTCTGGGCCCGGGGGTCTTCCCCAAACTATGGCAACAGCCAAGGAACATATAGGCAGTAAACTTCGAACCCCTACCCAGGCTAGCCGATGGACAGGACATTCTCCACCATTAAGTGGAGAAGGAGATCTGACTTTCACACAAACTCTGGTGCCCCATATTGAACCATGTCCCTTGGATGCGGAGGCCTGGTGGCACTCAGAGGAAGGATAATAAGTCACCAAGAAGAGACTCGATACCCTATGAGCTTATACAGGGGGAGGAGGTCCCCCTCAGTCACAGACATAGGGGAAGGGAGTAGAGGGGGAAGCAGGAGGGAGGAAAGAAAGAGAAGATACAAGGGATGGGCTAACAATTGAGATGTAATATGAATAAATTAATAAAAAAGAGATAAAAAAAAAAAGAAAAAGGTTTGTTTGCTTGCATGTGTTGATTCTAGAAAGTAAAACCTGAAAAATTTGAAGTCCTTCCTCATCCACCTGGTGCTGGCCCTGCCAAGAGAGCTACCATTGTCATCAGCATCATCAGTCCGATGGATCAGAACATACTCATCTAGCCCTCGCATGTGAGCGATCTCCTCAGCTCCCCACAGAAGGGCAAAGGCATTTTAATAATTAATTACTAATGAGAACCTCAATTGTGTGGGAAAATATTCAGGATAAAACTTCAAAATTTTAATGAGTGAAACTGACCAATGTTTGGCCTCTTTTCATTGAGCCTTAATTGAACAATAAGTAGTTATCCTAAAATAACCATGGACTCCAGTGGGAATGTGGGTGCGATGATAATTGCTGTATTAGACTGATTGATTAAGGTTGTGAAAAGTTATTAGTGTGAGGGTGAAAGGTCACAAAATTGTGTTGTACTTGGTTTAATTCGAATTCTGTCAATAAAAGAGGAAGTAATTGTGGTACTCACATTTTATAAAAATTCATTCTCTCTTCCAATTAATCCCTTTGTCATTCCATAACCAATTAATCCAGAAATAAATTACTGCCTGCAACCATCATAGAAAAATTGCCTTATATTTTTTTCTAGGATTGTTTTCCCCCTTTAACTCATTCTCAGTCTAAACTATCACCAACTAAACACAAAGAATTTTAAAGACTAGGGTTTTTCACATATTTATTCACTTTGATGATTAAAAGTTTGGAAAAATAAATATTTATTAACAGCCTATTAGATAGTATGGAAGCCTCTATACAAATAGCAAATGTTATACTATATATATAACTTTTTCACTGTAATAGATGTTACTAAGATTTATACCATTTAGTCCTACCTTCCAAAAAGGAAAATCAAATGGTGATAAGATCCAAAATGTGGCCCTTTTTACAAAGATCTTAAGGCCATAGTGAAATAAGAATATAAGAAAATAAGAATCTGATCAAAATATGTGCAAATGATGTTATTCAAAACTCTTGTTCTAACTTTTTAAAATATATCATTAATTTCACCCAGATTCTTAATTCATAGCCTCATTAAATAGTTTTTATGGGATACAGTGTGATACAAACTTGCTCAAGGAACCACCAGGGCTAAGAATTTTTCATATGTCTTAAAGGTGGCTATTCTGTTAGTCTTTACCATTTCTTGGCAAATTATTAGCTGTGTAAATGTGCGACATTTATAACTGGAGGTGTTAATAAAGCCCCTTTGGAGTTTCAACCATAATTAGCAGTAACTAACCAGGAAAATAAAACCAAACACAAGTTTTATATATATATATATATATATGTGTGTGTGTGTGTGTGTGTGTGTGTGTGTGTGTGTGTGTGTGTATGTGCATGCATACATGCAGACACTTGCATACACATGCACACATGCATATGAAAAAATAGGAAGGGAATTAGAAATAGGCGCTGCAAAGCCTGATAAAGTGTTTTCTAGTACTGCTTCCATTGCTTACTAGCCATATGACCTTGATCTACTGGGAAAACCCATGAACAGTCTTTTGTAATTGTCAAAAAAGACAAGGCGCTTGGAACCAATAGATTGTCAGCATAGTTCCTGCATGAAATTCATGCTCAGTAGCTATTAGTTTCTTCTTTTCCTTACCTCCTCCTCCTCCTCCTCCTGTGTTAATGGGTAATAATCAGTATCACTCGTAAGCTGTTCTAAAATGTGGCTACGGGCATGGGGCTATGTTTTAAAGCATATAGACAATAATAAAGTCAGGCCTATGGGGGAATCCTGTGTGAGGTGGTAATGGCAAAGCAACTGATAACATCCCAGTTTAAACTAAAGTAGCAATACTGAAATTTCTTAGGATGATGTCTCCTCAAGGCTTTAAAAAAACATTATTCTCCATAGGAGAGATATGCTTTACACTCTTTGCCTTTAATGTGTCTCATTACACCTTTCAAACATATACATTTCATTACACGCTTCCATTAAAGCGACTTAATTTTAACCTTCGAATATGTGCATCTCATTACATCTCCTTTAAGCATCTTTACATATTTCCATTTGTGAGTTTCATTAAAGCCTTTCCCTTGTATATCTTATTACTAAATTACTTTCATGTATGTTATTATAACCTATATTTCTTATTTCATTACTTAAACATGCACATCTCATTACACCTTTCTATTTATGCATCTCATTACACTCCTCAAGAATGTGTATCATATCACATCTTTCTCCTTTGCATATCGTTACATTTGTCCAATTATGCATCTCATTATGCCATTTTACTTCTGCATTTTATTATACTCTTTCTTTTATCCATGCCATTACATTACTTAAACATGTGCATCTCTGTGAGCCTCACAGACATCATGTTATGCACTTCATATATTCCTGCTTCCTTTTTGATCTATCATAACATTACAATATAGTATTATTGGTGTGAAAGAGTGACTAAATTGCGCATTTCATCATGTTTATTACATTTTAAAACATGCTATATTCATTCTCTAAATGCTTCATTTGTCTTTTCTATCAACATATTTGAAAAAAGTGACAAATTATCCTTGATATGCCAAGTAACAGTACAGCATCCTTCAAACAACACGTCCCCCGAGATGGCCCTGTAGGCCTGTTACAAGGTTTCTTGTGTTCTCTCAGGAAACACTTCATGCTCACCCTTCAGCTATGTGCTTTTACTCATCCTTTACTGGACTCCTTTTCCTGTGTTCATCATCTCTTTCATAGCAGGGCTCCAATATTATCTGATAGTCATCTTCAGGCTCAAATGGAATTTCCCTGATTGTTTGTTTTCTCGTGGTTATTACTTTTCTTCTACACAAATATCATCTTTCCCTGAGGGCATTAGAAGTCTTTGGAATGAATTAAGGAGTCAAATACAGAACCAAGTGGTCTCTGTGATACTTTACATAAATTCCTTTATTGTCTTAGCAAGTTTGTGGTGGTGCTATTCAAGGCATAAAATTATTCAAACTTCACTGTTCAGTATGCTTTAATTGCATGGTTTTGTTATCAAAAATTGCCTAAACTATGATGGGTACATTATTCATTGGACATTTTCATCAGATTTTACCAAGAAAAAATTCCATGATAATCTAAATAATATACTTAGAGTTCTAAAATTTGAAATATAAATCAGGATACTCCTTAAGTATAGTTAGTTACCCAAGAATATTTGCATAGTGTCACTTGCTTAGTTGCAACACACCCTTGACAGGAGGCAATATAAGATTGTCAGGTATAATTTAGTTTAATTTCACAGTGTGCCATGTGAAAACTTGATAAAAGTCCTAACATCTTTAAGTCACTTGGTATGTCACCAAAAAGATTTGAATGTGGTTTTCACATAAGCATACAAACACTAATACATGTTCTACCTAAGAAGTAGAGAAAATCCTTTAAAATTCAGGAGTGTTTTTTTTTTATAGTTTTTAAGTTTTATTTTTATGTTGAATTTTTATTTAATGATATTTTGAAGCACATTTATGCACATTTGTGTGTGTGTGCGCGTGTGCGTGCATGTGTGTGTGTGTGTGTGTGTGTGTGTGTGTGTGTGTGTGTGTAGAGTAGTAAGTAAGTCAATGGGAAAACTTGGTGAGTCAACTTTTATAAATTAGTAGCAAAGAAAACTGAGAAGAAAGGAAGAAACATACACTTACTGAAACTTACTAGCATTTATTTGTGAATAATATTTTCTCCACTTCTTAATACTATCTGTCCTCTGTGAAGTCAGAATCTCGCAGGTACTTTTTTTTTTATTGCTTTATCGGTACACATATATATCAGACACAAAGTAGTTCCTTTATTTTATTTATTTTTTTACCTTTACAATTTTTTAAATTTATTATAATTTTTCCAGATTGCATCCTGAATGTTATCTCCTTGATTTTATTTTCCTCTTCCCAACCTCCCTCCCTCTTCCACCCTATTCCCCTCCCCTAGCCCTCTGACAGAGGAGGACCTCCTCCCTCCCCCACCATATGACCACAGCATATCAGGTCTCATCCAGATAGCCTGCTTCCCTTTCCTCTGTGTGCCAACTGGTCTTCCCACCAAGGAGAAGTGATCAAATCGGGGGCACCAGAGTTCATGTCAGAGGCAGCCCTCACTCTCCTCACAGACATGCAGAATGAGCTGTCCATTGCTTAGATCTGAACAGAGGGGCTTGGTTTACTGCATGCATTGTCATTGGTTGGTGTAACAGTATTTGTAGGCCGGATGCACCTTTAATAGGACAAAATTGCTGTTAAGAATGTAAAGCAGAAGCCAGCTCTAGGATAATCAAATTCTAAGAAAGGCAGATAGGCAATATATGATATACCCAGTTAAGGACCAGTGTGGGATTGTTGGGGTTGAAAATGAAAATAAGGACAGAGAAGGAAAGTGAAAATAAAACCCCGAAATATGAAAATCATTCCAAGAGAGATACTTGTAACTGGGATTTGTCATGAGAATAACATGCACATGTCACAATTAAAAACAAAAACAAAAACAAAACCCTGTAACATTGAAGCATTATCTTCAGGCTTCTGTGTCAATATATCTGACAGACATTTGTGAGGCAGGAACTGCTGAGGACTTGTTTACCCTGTCTTGGCAGAGTTTGGCTGCCGGCTCTGCCTGCATCCAAGCTTGCCCTTTTTAGGCAGAATTCTGTCTGTGGTGGAAACAAGGACATTTTTCCCAGTGGCTTCCCAGTGGCCACCGTTGAAACCAGTTCCATAAGGAGGTTCTCTTTGGTGCTCATTATCTTCTTTGATGTAGGATGGATGTTGCCAGGAGATAACCTGTCTCATTGAACATGTATCTTTGAAATAATAAAAACATCTTTAAATGCTGTATTTTGTATGTCTCTGAGGTTATTGAAGCCCTTATCTTTCTATAGAATCACATCTATCTGTTACCCCTAGTATGTATATTCTTGTGATAAAAATTGACTAGCAGTTGATGTGACCATGATTTGATCAATTTACAATTAACTTATATAACTTAAGCATTCTAAATACCCTGCAACAGTATGTTCAAAGTATTGGAAATAAACATTGTATTACAATAGAGTTGTAAAGGTACAATACTGCATATTTGTGTAGAAATATATGTATAATGTGTGCAGAGAATAATCTTAAATTCGAATTCTATACCAATGTACCTGTGATTGTTCAGGCAGCAAAATGTGTCAGTCATCTTCTCATTTGAGAAGCTGTTAACCTGCAGCCCGTGTATACTCAGGTAATTAATATGATTCCTTCTAAGGTCTCTGATGGGGTTGAAGACTAGATAGTTTAGTTTTACAATTCAGCTTCATTGTTTAGGGGTTAAGATATTTTCAGGTATAGATAGATGTTATAAGTTGATAATGATGAGATATGATTGATAGATATTGACTTACATCACAATTTTAGCCTCACCAAGATAAGAGAGATGTTTTCTTCAAGGCTGCCAAATACAAATAGCCAAAATACTACGAATGTAATTTATATATAATTCCTGACTATTTCGTGATTCTTCTTGCTATAGGTATTTTAATGTATATGTGTGTAATAATGTAAATGTATATGTAAAAATATTTAATAAAAAATTAAAAATAAAAAACTGAATCAGTTTCAATTTACTATCATTTAAATTTTATAGTTTAAACTTTATAGTCCCACTGCCCTAAATTAAGAAAAGAAAGGCTTACACAAAGGCATCATAAGATGCTGTTTCTAGCCAAGCCAGAAAGCACTCTAAGCTCCACTTTTGCATTATCTGTTCCTCACCTTCTCTCCAGGGTCTCCAATTACTTAGTAAACCCAAAGTACTGTCTCTACTGAATATTTAAACTTTAGTGGGAATTAGTTTCTCGTATATTCCAATTCTTGCCTGTTCAGTTGTCACCATATTATCAGCACTGTAAGACCACATGAGCATCTAATGAGACTTACAGTGCTCAGATTTTTCTTCCTTCTCAGCCTACTTTTCTTTTATCCCTTTAAAATGTTTATTGTAGTATAAAATCTATCCCTCCCTCCCTGCCTCTTCTCTCTCCTTCTCCCATCTCTTCTCCCTCCCTCCTTCCTCCTTCCCTCCTTCCTTCCCTCCTTCCTTCCCTCTCTCTCTCTCCCCCCTCTCTGTATTCATGAGTATATTTGCTTTCAGATTTAGGATACTTCCTGGTCCTTGAGGGGTCAGGAGCTCCATCAAGGCCAGTGGATCTGGACACGGGGGTGGAGGGGCCTGGACAAGCTGATGCACCAGTCAAGGACAATACAGGAAGAGGACATAGACTCCTGTTCAGATATAGCCAATGGACAGCTAATTCTCCAGGTGGTCTTAGAGGTACTGCCTTTGAACCTCTGGCATGCACTCTGGTGCCCACAATTTGACCATGGCCCCTTGGCAGGATGTCCTTGCAGGCACACAGAGAATGCAGGCTATCCTGATGAGACTTGATAGGCTGTGGCCAGATAGTGGGGTAGGAGGGCTTACCCCCGTCAGAGTTCTAGTAAAGAGGAATAAGGCAGAGAGGGAGGGAGGGTGGAAACAGTAAGATAAGAGACAGGGGATAACAATTGGGATGTAGTGTGAATAAATTATAATAAATAAAACAACATATCGTAAACAAACAAACAAACAAGCAAAGATTTAGAATACCAGCCTGGCGCTGTGGCGCACACCTGTAATCCTAGCACTTGCTGAGGCAGAGGCTGGTGGATCTTTGCAAGTACAGCATTGTTCTTAACTTCTGAGCTATCTGTGTATCACCTATTGCTCTTCCTCCCTATTCATCCACTCCCGTATTCCTTTCTTATTCTAGCCCTCCAACTCATCTTTCTCCTCTGTCTTCTCCATTCTTCCCTCACTCTCCTTCCCTTCCCCCCCATCTGATCTCTATCTGATGCTCATGCATTTCTGCCTCTCTCACTGTCTGTGTCTTCTAATACGACCAAATAGCTAGGTTTTCCTGTTTTTATGTCTGTCACTATGTTGCTGTTACCAAAATTACAGCCATAAGAAGGTTTAACCTATCATGTAACCTTATTATTTTACTTATAAACTAATTATATAACAAAACATCTATATATCAAAATATTGATGCACTCTTTCAATAATAAGTAAAAAGGATTTGGAAAATCTTACTTTGAAGTATTTTATAACTAGAAGTTGGTAATAGTCTATATATAACACTCTAGTACCCAGGTTAAAAAAATATACACCTTTAAAATTTGTCAAAGTTCTTTTCACTCTATGAGTAGTAAGTAAATTCAAAGGTATTTCTGCTTTTTAGAAGAAGAAACAAAAACCTCTGGTTATGAGCAAATAAATTCAGAGTATTCATTGAGGTCAATCAATGGAGTTCATTTATGTGTGGGGTACAAGGAAATACAAGGAGCTTTGGAAGACAAAACGTAGATATGGCCCATGTGAATTTAATCTGAAGTAGAAATCTGTATGCTTAAAGTACATCAATGATTTACCACTTCAATGTATAAGACAAGATAACCAGTATACCCTTGTCACAATGTCTACTGTTCAGCATTCTTTTCCATAACTGAAGGAGCTTGATTTTACAGCTCAAACATCACTACAACCACAAATGTTGACTGCATGAAAATGTTTTTCTTATGAATAAACAAAAAGTAGTATTTGAGTTTATTTCCAGACCCAGATGTGCTTATCACTTGCATTCCTTTGAGATCCCTTTGAGATCTGATAGGGTGTGACCATATGGTGGGGGAGGAGGTCCCATTCTGTCATAGGCCTAGGGGAGGGCAATAGGGTGAAAGATGGATGGAGGGGGAAACGGGAAGATACAAGTGAGGGGATAACAGTTGAGATGCAATCTGAATAAATTATTTAAATAAAAAAGAGATCCATCCTCTCACTGAGATGTACATATGTGCCTATGTGCATACACACTGCCATAAGTCAGGTAATATAGCACAGAATTATTTGGTAAGGTCTAAGCATTAAAAATAAATATAAAAAATTTCCATTTTGCTTATTACCCCAGGATCAATAGCATTTACTAAGCAATTCATATGTGTTTGGCATAGATTCATTTGCTCAGAAAGAACAAAGAGAGGGTGGTAGAATCTTACAGGGATTTCCATACCTAAATATGCAGAGGGTAAAGACAGATGATAAAAGTATCAAAAGGTCCTAGTCTGCATGCCAAGAAATGAGGCACTAAACTTGCTGTATTCTGGTACTTTTAGTTTTCTCATAATTTTAGGGCCTATATGGCTGGTCAGTTAACTGCAACAGGGTGCCTAACAAAACTGGTTTGCTGGGTCTTGAGGAAGCTCTATTCTCAGTTTCTGAGAAAGCCCCAGATAGATTTCCAAAGGGTTGTACTAGTTTGCAATCCCACCAGCAATGAAGGAGTGTTCCTCTTTCTCCACGTCCTCACCAGCATGTTGTGTCGCTTGAATTTTTGATCTTAGCCATTCTGATGTGTGTAAGATGGAATCTCAGAGTTGTTTTGATTTGCATTTCTCTGATGACTAAGGAGGTTGAGCATTTTGTTAAGTGTTTCTCAGCCATTTGATATTCCTCTGTTGAGAACTCTCTGTTTAATTCTGAACCACATTTTTTATTGGGTTATTTGGTTTGATGGTGTTTAATTTCTCGAGTTCCTTATATATTTTGGATATTAGACCTTTGTCAGATGTAGGGTTGGTGAAGATCTTTTCCCAGTCTGTAGGCTGTCACTTTGTTCTGTTTACAGTGTCTCCTGACTTACAGAAGCTTCTCAGACTCATGAGGTCCCATTAATTGTTGACCTTAAGGCCTGGACTGTGCTCAACCATGTCCATAGCAGCCTTATTCATAATAGCTAGAACCTGAAAACAGCCTAAATGTCCCTCAGTTGAAGAATGGATAAATAAACTGTGGTACATTTACACTATGAAATACTACTCAGCTATTAAAAACAAGGAAATCCTGAATTTTGTGGACAAATAGATGGGACTGGAAATGATCATAATGAGTGAGTTAACCCAGAAGCAGAAAGACTTACATGGTATATACTCACTTATAATTGGGCACTAGCCCAAAAGGTATGTCCCACAAAAGTCTTCACTTACCAGGATGTTGGGATAGATGTGAGGATATCCTCCTGAGACTCTAGGTAAGAGAAATATAGGAGGTGGGGAAATAGAAGGACCCAGAGGTTCCTAGAAACCTACAAGAAGAGCATCGTTTGTGATGGGTGGATTGGGGCCCAGGGAGGGCTGCTCAAACTTTTGCACTAACCAAGGACAATACAAGTAGTAAACATCAAATCCCTACTCTGATCTACCCAATGGACAAGACATTCTCCACAGTTAAGTGGAGAGCAGGGACTGACTCTGACATGAACTCTGGTGCCCCATATTTGACCTCCTCCCCTTGGTGGAGAAGCCTGATGGCACTCAAAGAAAGAACAAGCAGGCTACGAATACGATACTTGATAGCCTATGACCATATAGTGGGGAGGAGATCACTTTCAGTCTTAGACCTAGGGGAGGGGAATAGGATGAAAGCAGAAGGAAGTAGCAATGGGAAGGTACAAGTGATGGGATAACAATTGTGTTGTAATCTGAATAAATTAATAAAATTTTAAAAAACTGATTTGCCTGGCCTGCAATGTCTTGACAATCTGAAATATTAGAAAGTCCCTCAGCTCAACAAACACCAGGACTGTGGGCAGAGATCAGAATTTAAAAGAATACAGGGGGAATGCTAGAAGATTTAGAACTATCCTTTTGACTAGAAGTAAAAGGGAGGTGGCTTGAGATTTCTGATGGGGAAATTTAATGTGCACTGTATTTTTGAGGGTCATTTTGCATAAGAGCAATAATGAAGGCATGGGGTACTTAGGAAGGTAGCATTCTTCACAGTGATAGCCTGGTACATAAGCATGTTAAATTGCCTCGGCGGGCAAAAATGAAATGCAAACTATATAAATCAAAAGATTAATACTGTATTTTAATACTGCTTTGGCACCTTTAAGTTTGATATCAAAAATCTAGTATGTCAGTGTTCCTCTAAAATCAAGAGTGAACACAACGTCGTTTCTTTTTGTTTGGTTGGTTGGTTTAGAGTTTTGCTTTTTTCAAACCCCAGAATTTTTCCAAGGGTCCTGACTGTAGAGACAGCTCCTTAGTTATCCACCTTTTCCTGATCATCTACTCACTGAATATGTCATGTGTCTGCTTCCAAATGTTTATGTTTTATATAAGCATGTTATCACGAGGCTTATCCTGATGTCCTTATTTTCATTTGGCATAAAATCACATTCTTTGCTACTGGAAGTCAGGGTATTACTACTTATTTTTTTCACAGGGGCACAATTCATCCCATCATAATTAGATATGTAATATTCAGTCGATATTTTAAATATAATTTTAGAAAGATCTCCTTGGTAATTAGATACAAGAAGTGAGTGAGAAAAGATAAATACATAGTTCTTTATTCTGAGAATCTAAAATTAGCTGTTGTGCTGTAAATGGATAGATCACAACTCAAAGGCATGAATCAAGTCCAGATTAGAAATGCATGTTTCATAAGTATAAACATATGGCTAGTCTTAAATAAGTAGATTAGTGAGCCACCGAATCTCTACCATACAAAGTATAAAAGTGTTTCATGATTTCAACTAAAGTTTATTCTACTAGAATATATCAAAGGAAAGACAAAGAATATTAAAATTTAAGTAATGAAATGTGAGAAATTCAGGACAGTTTTATACCTGTGAGACCACAAGCAAAGGAAAGGTATCAATGAATGTAGTAATTAACTGTGCCAAATGTGATGTCAAGGTGAGAAGTGAGGTGTGACTATTAGATTTTTCTACTTGGAAGGCACTGGTGACCCTGACAAGAGCAATTTCAATGGAACTGTGGGCGTGACCAGTCAGAGAAGAATTGAAAACAGTGAATAAAGATAACTGACTTTAAGAATAGGAATACTGCAACATAAGTGACAGCATCAGACAGAGTGAGTGGGTTCAAAGAAGAAAGTGTTTTAGTGTCCCCAAAATAAAATAAAATTATGCTGCCTGCTTCTGTGAAATGACCAGTAGAGAACAAAGTCTTGATGAGAACGCATTGCTGGAATTATGATCCTCGGCAGACAAGCGGGTGTGATGTCAACTCCATATCCCAACGCTTTGGGTGGGAACAGGAATTTTGACTGCAGGTACAAAATTAAAGAACCTGAGTAAGATGGAGAAGGAGGCCCCATGTGGCCATGGAAATGTAGAGAATTTTTCTTTGAAGTTGTCAGTGAAGTGGAAGGTATTCTTTTTCCATGAAAGAAGGTAAAATGGGGGAAATAAGGCACTAGAATTGGAAAGTGGAAATAGGTGCAATGGCTCCACTGAAATTAAAAGCGAGAGGGAGAAATAAGAGCACTGAGGGATTAGTCCAGGTGAGAAGGACAGCTGCAGCAGAGGCTCTGGGTTCATGAGTGATTAAGGTTGACCAAGAGTTTATCAGCCCTTCTGTAAAAAGATACAAATACAGTCCAGAGCAGGTGAGCTAGGCACATGAAGGATCTGTAAAAAGATACAAATACAGTCCAGAGGAGGTGAGTTAGCCATGAGAAGGATTAGAGCCATTTCACTCCTTGGTGTTTTGGACCATGTGACTAGATTAAGAGTGCTTACCTCAACTTTAACAAGGATAAAATACTTTGTTTGTGGGGGTAATGGTAAACTATAAAGTTGGGAAATCATGGGATCCCATATTCAACAAGAAAGAAAAGATTTCAAAAACATAATTATTATATTTTCCAATATAAATCATATCTTCTTTCCCTATGTCATGTAACTGTGACAGATTGCTGATTATACAGCTATTACAATCCTAAGATTGAATATATAGGTAAAGTAAACTTTCAAAAGATTTAATTAGAAAACTATCGGAAATATATGCAATTGTTACATTCTCAGGCATGATGATAGCTAAGTATGATTTCAACTTCCTCATATATTTCTATACTTCAGTTGACATTGCCAGTAAAAAAAAAAAAAAAAAAAACACCTTACTCAAATATTACAACAACTAGACAATAAGTCACAGATTGGCAATCTCAAAAATTCTGGAAAATGTTAATTTTAAAATAAAAGTAACTATCTTGATGGAAAAGATAACAATCGGCCATATAGTTACAATTGCTTCAAAATCTGAATGTGGAACTTGACTCACTCTATCAAAGACTTTCATAGGAGCCAGAGCTGTCAGCATTCTAAGGGAAGCTCCTTCGAGGCCTGGCACACTGTCTTTGGTGAAGTCTGGCATCACAGTGGATTAGTTTTTCAGCTTCTTTCCCCTTTCTCATACACAACCTGTCTGTCTCTGCTTTATTTCTATCATGCTGGAGAAAATGAGCTGAGGGAAAGGAAGAGAGGAAATTGACAGGGGATCTATTCCTGACCAGCATTTGTTATATATTCTCTAACAGATAAGGAAACATGTCAGAGGATGGCCAGAATTTGTAATCTCTCCAGACAAATCCTGTCTTGATTTGGATGAAGTTGAAAGAAATTTAACCTTCACAGAAGTTATACTTGGATCTGGTTTTTGAATGCCAGCCAGTCCTATGTGATTATCTTTCCAACAAAACCTGAGGATTTTCCACGTTTAACATAATGCTTTTTTTTTTGTAAGCAATCATAGCCAGATGAAATATAAAAATAAATTTATTCTTAAACATTTGGGTTATACCATACAAGAGTTTTCATCCTTAACATTATTGGCATTTTGGAACACACACTTCTGTGTAGTGAAGGGCTGTCTGACTGCACTACTTGCGAAAACAAAGATTCGTCGACACGCAGCCAAATTTCCCCTGGGAAGCAGAATTCCCTGCTTAGTGTCATTCTTAAACCAGAAAAACAAATGTATATTGTATTTAAATTTTCTGTCTTTCATTTACTATATATTTTCCATTGTAGTTTAGGCCAAATAGAGGGCCTATTTTATATACTTACTCCTTTATATTTCCATGCCATGGATAGATGGACTTTTGCAAATTCCCCTGTTCAAAAGTATGCACAAAAAACATTTATGATCTTCAGAGAGTATCTTTGCCTGTCCTGTTAGCTCGTTTTACCATACTTACTATTGACAAGACTAGTAAGTGGTGCATGCCTGTAATTCCACACAGAGGCATGCAGATCTCTGTGAGTTTGAGGCTACTTGGTCTACAAAGAGAGTCCATGATAGGCAAAGCTACACAGAGAAACCCTGTCTTGAAAAACAAAAACAAAAAAACAAAAAAAAAAAAAAAAAAAAGAGAAAGAAAGAAAGAAAAGAAAAAAGAAAGTAGCCAGGTGTGGTGAGGCATACCTTTAGTCCCAGCACTGGGGGTGGCAGGGCAGGCAGATCTCTGTGAGTATGAGCTAAGTCTGATGTACAAAGCTAGTCCAAAACAGCCAAGGCTACACAGAGAATCCCTGTTTTTTTTTTTTATTTTTTTAATTAATTTATTCTTGTTACATCTCTATGGTTATCCCATCCCTTGTATCCTCCCATTTTATCCTCCCTCCCATTTTCCCCTTATTCCCCTCCCCTATGACTGTTCCTGAGAGGGATTACCTCCCCCTGTATATGCTCATAGGGTATCAAGTCTCTTCTTGGTGACCTGCTGTCCTTCCTCTGAGTGCCACTAGGTCTCCCCCGCCAGGGTACATAGTCAAATGTGAGGCACCAGAGTACTTGAGAAAGTCAAATCCCTCTCTCCACTCTGATCTAGCCCATGGACGAAACCCTGTTTTGAATCCCCCTTCCCACCAATAGACAAGGAAGTTAGGAGAGAGCAGTGGTGTGGGGTACATGGGAGAGGCTGGAAGTAGGAAAACTGAAATGGAAAATGATGGTTCACTAAGGTGATACATGCCTATAATCCCAGGACATGGAGAGCAAAGGCAGGTTTGTCTCTGTGAGTTCAAGACCTGGCTGGTTTATGGAGTGAGATCTAGGGCAAGAGGGCCTACACAGTAAAAGCCTGTCTCCAAAAGGAGAGGAGACGAAGCATTTATGCTAATTTCAGTAATAGAAACAGACTGAGTACAATGTCAGTAGGGGAAATTTAATGAAATCCCATTTCAAATAAAATGTAAAACAAGAAGGAGAAAGCATCTCTGGTGTGTATACTTTTAACAACCCTCCGCATTGTCTCTGTCACTCTCTCTCTCTCGTATATATAGATATAGATGATAGAAAGATATAATAGATAGACATATATATATATATTACAGTTAGACAAACTTATACTCTATTTTGTCATTGGTTTGAATTTCTCCCTAGGTACCCTAAAAAGTGTTTAGTTTTGTGTTGAGGAAAATCTGCTTGTCCCACAGTCTTTACTCATGCATACATTCATTTTTCCTTCACTTGTGAGCAGTGGTAAGCTGCTCAGTTGGCTTTGTCCCTTAGCACTTCAGGCGTGGCTCCCTAGACACAGTATGTCTTCTGTTGTTTCTGGTTAGTCCCCAGCTGTCCACCTGACAGGAGTACCATAATCAGTGGGTTGTTTCTCTTTCATTGTCTCTATGCCTATGTCATTTAATTCTGTGATGTACTTAGGCAGTGGTACCTTTGTACCCATCTTATTGTAGCTTGATGCGGTTTGGGACGGGTGAAATGTTTTATGTCATTTGAGAAGGTGAATATTTTTTCTGCCCTTTGTTGTTTCATGTTATCCATTGTGTGAGAAGCTCTTAAATATTCTAGGTGGCTGCTGCTACCATGCCTTCCCCATCAAACAAAATGTAGCCTAGGATGCTGACCCTTCCTCCCTTGGGTTGTTTTGTCAGGTGTTTTACTATAGTAACTGACAAAAGTCACTACTGTACATCAGTCACTTGACACTCTCATGTTAGAATGACTATTACATGCATGTAAGTTAATATCTTCCAGTGCTCTTCTCTGCCATTTATTTATCTTTAATCAGTTGAATTACTTACGTTGACCAATTTCATTGATTTTTCTGATTAGTTTTCTACTGAGTCATGTAGCTGGTTTGTTTTTTGGTGTTTTGTTTGTTCGTTTGTTTTACTTTTGCTACCATAATCTCAACTAAAGAATTTGATGTCTCCAGTTTATGGTCACTTGAACAACATAAAGGAAAAGGAGAAAGCTCCCTTCCAATCAGCCAGCTATGGCTATAGAGAGCATTCAGAGACACGCCTGGGCTTTCTCTAAGATTTTTGGATGAATCCTCTTATTTGTTGTCCAATATAGGAGGCCAGTCTTGAAATAATATGCACCCAACAGAACAAAACCAGACTCAGAAGGTTGTGTTTATGTATATTTGTGCATATATATGTATATATGAAATATAATGAACAAAAGAGAGGGTATGAACTTGAAAGGCATAGGAGAGGTCTGATGGATGGAAGCTGGGAGGGGATTGAAGGGGGAAATGGAAAAGATGCAAGTCTCTTTCAATTAAAAACATTAAAAATTTCTTCAGAATAAAATTCTGCCCATTTCTTTTTTATTCTTGTCACTGTATTGGAATATTATTTATTAGATAAGACATTATCACACCTTTTTATTTCTTAAATATATTTTCTCTAATTGAGTTGAACTTAATTATTGAAGCTAATCAACATATTGCTGATAAATTCTTTTTCTTTCTGACACCTTCGAAGACAATGTTGGTTTCTTGTATTCATCTTTATGTGTGGATACTGCAAATTGTTTGTAATATGTTATAACTTTTGAGAAATTTCAGATGAGTTTCTCGACACCTCATGAATACGATACCCAATCTCCGTAGCTGGTTGCGAGTTCCTGTTTGATTACTTAATTTTAGAAATTATGTGAAGTTCTGATGAGAAGTTAGTAGATACCCAGTAATTCTTTAAATGTTACAGTTATATCCCATTAACGAAGAATGCTTCTATACATTTTCAATCAGTTTATGTAAATCTTGAGTGTACTGTTGAGACTGAAATTGTTTATAAGGTACTTTGCTTTTAGCCAAGGACTCATGGCTCAATGGTGCTTATCAGTGGCATCTTTACTTACCTATATATGTACAAGACACCTAGGGGTAACTGTAAAGTAAACTGTGACCTCTAGGTTCCCTAGGCCATGATACATCATTGTCTATTTTTACATTGCATGCTATGATATACTCTGTGGTCTGTCCTGCTTTCACCAGATATCCAGAGAACTCTTCCACGTTTCTTCCCACATAAACTCACCATATGGATATTTAGCTTGACCATATTTGCTTTAAGTTATGGCCTCATTTAACTTTTTATTTTTTTATTACCCTCGTTTATCTGCCACAAACTCAATTATTACAGAGAATGGCTGTGACCCTGTCTGATGGCCAATGCATATCACAGTCAACTTACTTCATTTAAGCAGTCTTGGGATCAAATCAGGGGATTCCATCACAATAGGTAAAAACAGTCTACTATTTGAGTTGTATCCTCAGCTCTAGCTATCTATTTCTTACACCTGTCCCTGCAAATGCTTAGCGTATTTTTTGTATTATGGGACTTGGAAAAAAAATCCATGTGTAAATATATTAAATTACTATGGAAATAACTAAATGATTTCTTAGTATAACCAAAATTTTGTATTATGTTGCCATTCAAGTAAGTATAACCTGTTTATGCTATCTTTCTTGTACTTTCAACTTGAATTTTCTCTATCAAAGCTTCTATTATGAGCTGATTGTAGCATCCACTGTTTTCCTTTCAATCTTCAATGAAATCAATTTCAATCATGCAAATGTTCTATTTCAAATAGTTAAAGGAATACTATTAAAATTATCTTTCCAAAGAGGAAAATAACAACTTTGAAATTTCACATAATATGATTTGGGTGGCTGTCAGAAAGTATTTTTTCAACAGTCTCCTACTATATTTAATTGGATACATATTTCCCACTTTCTCCTCCTTCTTTTGTGCAACAGTATCCGCTTTAACCACTAGGCTTGTTTGTTATGTGTGTGTTATCTTTCATCTCATTCTCCTATGACTGTACTCCATCTAAACCATAAATATTGTCAGCTATGACATAATGCACACAAATTTTAACAATAGAATTATTAATACATTTTTAAAATTGACTAGAAAACAATTGATGATCTGTAAGCACTTTGAGCAAGTAATTTAATACAACCCAAAAGAAAAGTAATTAACAAACAGATACATTCTGAAGTTCAAATTATGTTCACCTAAAAATAAAATGTCTGAATTGATGCAATTAGAAAACCATATGCTGCCAGTATTGAACTCTGTGCTTAGAAAATTCTGTATGATGGTGTTATGGTTAAACTAAGAAAAGAAATACGAAAAAAAATCCAGCATCTTACTATTTGGGAGAAACTCAAAAGATTTTTGGCACATATGAGCAGCCCTTTCAATGTGTACAAGATATAGACATCAATTGTACTAATCCAATATTTCTTTCTTTCCAACTCAAGGCATGAACCCATTTTTATGGCTCTTATTAATTAATTTCATGGAAATACATATTTTGAGCCTCAATTTTTTCTTGATGCATTTTATTTGAAGAAAAACAGAAAATATTTCTTCCTGTTGTTGCAAACTACCTTAAACCTAGATTGGTTTCTAAAATCAAAAATTCAACGTAACTGGAAATAAAAATTTAGAATATGTGTAATATTATCATTTAACTTAATTATGCATCATCTCAAATTTATACTGTGAATGAACTATATATCCTTAATGATACACTTAATTTAAGCCTCATGTTTCTTAGTTGGATTCAGGAGGCCTGTCCCCACTACAGACCTTCAGACTATATTTCTGAATCTGAATCTCTCTTCTCATTGGCCACCAACTCATTTTGCTTTTAATTTTCTAGATTAGCCTAGATCAGAGTGGACATTTCCTTACAAAAATACTATTTTTACTGAATGAAGATAACCATAACCAGTGGACATTCAGTATTTCAGGTACCAAACTGTTGTCTTTATACAAGTACATTTTAAGTATTTCACTCTTTTAATTTTTATGTCCTTTCTTATGTGAGACTAAGATGTGTCTGTCCTGTCTTAATGGGTTCCTCATTTGGTTGATCACATTTTTTTTTTCAAGAGCGTGTTTGGATAACAAATGAGTTTCAACTTTTTACAGTAAGTAAAATATTCTTCAGAGAATTTCCCTACATTACTGATATCTCAGTCAACATATTTGTTAGAATAATAGGGGACTATGGTGCCCTAATGTACATTCAATGACTTAGGTGCATCAGTTTCTGCAATTCAAACATATATCTTGTTTAACTGCTATGATAAAATGCCAGTTTAAAATTAACTATAGAATCTATTTTGGAGTCAAGTGCCTAAAGTTTTTGATGTTGGAAAGGAGAATAGGAGTTAGTGAAGATCTTGAAGGTTGCTTTTCATGAAATATGTGAATGAAGGTCAATAACTAGTCTATTTAAGCAGATTTCTAGTGCTTTCACTCATTTCCAATTGAAATTACAGGTAAACAATATCTCTAGTACTCATCTTGTAGTGAGTTTATCTTTAATCATTTCACAAAGGCTTATATATGTAAGTGGAGCATTGAAGTACAACAATATTCTTCAGTTATCATTTTTGTTTGGTAAATAAGAATGAATTAAAGACACCTATTTGCTGAACCTTAGAAAGATTGGTTGTTCTAGCATACAGGAAATTAAATACTGTTGGTAGAACTGTACTTAATTGAATTGTGAATCAAAAAAACAAGATGATACATAAAACTAGAAAATCACCATAAAAGGCATTGTTCCTCTAATATATCTAACGATGTTCAAAGCTGTTATAACTTACAATAATCTCTCTAGCTCTACTCTTGAGATTATATTCTCTTGAAGACAAGATAGTTTAGTCTTACAATTAAGCTTAATTGTTCAGAGGTTAAATTGATTTTAGGTCTAGATAGATGTTTTAAGTTGATAATGATGACGTAGGATAGATATTGATTTATATTCACAATTTCAGATTCACCAAGATAGGAATGATGTTTTCTGCAAGGCTGTCAAATACAAATAGCCAAAACACTATGAATGTAACATTGATATAATTCTTGCTTGTTTCGCGATTTTTCTTGCTATAGGTAGTTTATTATAAACATGTGTAATAATATAAATATATTTGTAAAAACATTTAATAAAAATGTTAAAAAGAAATTTAAATTTTTGAGCAGTAGAACATGAAATGCCTATTGACCATCCAGTTTTTAATTATTCTTTTAAACAGAACTAGATAATTATGTCTCTCAACTCTTATAGTGATATTACGGATTTGATGGACTTAATAACTGAGATTCTCCAAACAAGAGAGGTATTTATCTGTTATTCCAATTGCTTGAGTGACATAGTAAGTCAGTTCAATGGATACGGTAGCAAATGTGGAGAGTACTCCCTTATATTTTGATTTCTTCATTCTTAGTTATTGATTTTAATATGAATTAAATTGATCTATTCTTGTTTGAATATTAATTTCTTGACAACAAGGGTAAGTGGAATAAAAACCAATACATAATAAAAATCCTTGTGAACATATTGTCATTTGAAAGGAGAGACTGATGGGGAAGACCTAGCAGGGCCATACTGTGTGAATGTGGTGTTATCACATTCTCTGCATCATATGAACATGTTTTACTGACACTTATCTGTCCCTCTCCAGTGAAGCATGGCTTGCTCATTGTTCTGGTCAGAGATAGCTTCCAGACATCAGAACTAAGGGTTTGACATACTGGTCTTTTTCCCTCTCTTCCTCTCTTTTATTAGTTAATTATTTTTTATTATAAATCACAGAAACTATCAGCAATAAACTTAGGAGTATGCTATGCATATATTTTGTAATCCTGCATTTCTACATCTTGTCTTCCAATGTTTCTGCTCTCTAATATAGGGAAGAGTGAATTTAAAGTGCATTTTGAGACCAGTGTAGCATTTGTAAAATTCAATCTTTCCAAAGGGGAGAAAATATTATTTTGCAATATGAGCTTAATTAAAGTAATTGGTGAGTTTAAATGACGGTAGAAGCATGTTGTTTCTTAATTGTGTTGTTGACAACATATAACAATCTATAGTTCGCGTCATATAACACCACTGGCTGTGGGTGCATCTATTTTTAATACAATTCCATTAAGGACAAGGCACCATCCTTTACTGTTTATTTCAGAACCGAACCCATAATGTGTGGTGAAAATCACCTATGTGCTACTCTGCAGGACTTTATTGTTCTCACTTGCATCCATGTTGGAAGCAAATCAATTAAAGTGAACATTTTCATTTAAATTGAAGCCATTCATAGATTACTTTAATCTTGTCTGAAATGGTAATTAAAGAACTTATTTTCTAATAAGATGCCTGGTTTTCAATGTTTTTCAAATAGTAACCTTGTATGCTAAATATTCAGTGTGTGTGTGTGTGTGTGTGTGTGTGTGTGTGTGTGTGTAAGATGGAGGATTTATGCAAGACTCTTACTTGAATTTGAGATTTCTAGTGGAAATGTACAGTACTATAGACCAAAATCCTTACTCTCCTTCGCAATACAATGAGACATAGCACCTAGATAGGAGAAAGCTAAGGCCACAGGTAAATGTATGACAGTGAAAGTAGTGGTACTCTAAGTAAGTAGAATCCCATAGCCTAAGTTTCTGTCTTCAAAACTCAGCGAAGTTCTTCTATTCTGTTTTCAATAAATCGACTCTATTTAACACAATGGCATTTGAATTATATAAACAAATCATTCCCAGAATGAAAATCATTCCTTCTGGGCAAGGATCATAGGGAGCTTAAATTGTAGTTTCAGAGAAAAGTAAAAAGTTCCCTGGAAAGACGAAGTGTGTGTGTGTGTGTGTGTGTGTGTGTGTGTGTGTGTGTGTGTGTG
>OU015755.1:70814446-70833359 GCA_907169655.1 Acomys percivali | reverse complement strand
ACCCAGGTCTTGGGTACAGAAGGACAAGGGAGATTTGGGTCAAAAAGAATCTTAAGAAGAGAGATGTGTGTTGATCACCATTCCATCACTCCCACATTTGCAATGCTAAATCTAAGTGCAACTGTATGTATTAAAATATGTCTTCCATTATGCTTAAATCACCACCTTTATGCTAATAGGCTCCTTATTATATTTGCAGATCAATATGATTCTACATAATGATACTTTTAATGATAGAATAGTACTGAATGTTATATTCCAGTTTTAGAAGTAGTGTTGAATTATTCAAATGTTCATGAGGATTCAAAAAGATGTTATAAAAAGCAATGAAAATATAAAATGTTATTGTTTTTATAGTCTACTACTTTGTGAAATTTTATTTGAATGGCCTGTGGATCCATGATGTGGGTTATTTTAAGAAACTAACAAAAGTGGCAGTTCTTTAAAAAATAAAACTAAATGAAAAGTTTCATAGTGACAATAAGCATTCCACCTAACTACCATTAACACTGAAGTACTTTATAATTATTTTCGATAAAGTATAATTTGTATAATATTGAAAATGTTGCCCGTTTTTAAAAGGCTGTACCTCATCTTCTTGGAGGGTGATGAGATTAATCCCATGAACTAAACTGCTCATTTTCCATCTTAATACAAGGCCAGTCAAAAACAAACCAAATATTTCATCCAAGGAATAACATATGCACAAGAAAATGCACAAGAAACTCAAAGGCTTAAACCTATTTCCCATGATGCGATTCCACAGTGTGTCAGAGGACTGCTGTTCTGTAGTATGAAAGGGAGTTATAACTGATGTTTCTGATTAAAGATCAGTTTGAATTCTCTTCCTTTTTTAAAAATGGGAGATAAAGAAAGCACATTTTTGTACAGAGTTTTATTTTGGCCTAACCTGCCATGAGGCTGTTTAAATCAAGTCTTCTAGCCACATTATTCTGATTGCCAAAAACATCAAAACAGCAACAAAGGAAAAAGCTAACCTTGAATTTTCAGCTTGTTTTTCAGCCCTTGTAAACAAGTTACCATGGAGATGATACCCAAGTGAGCTACAAGCTTGACTCAAAACCGCCACTGTGTGTGGACTGACAGCACAATATAACACAGCACCCATGGTATTCATGACAAGACCTGAGTGCAACCTCAGTATTCCAAACTTCTGCAGAAGGTCATGTAAAAGCTTAAAATTAGTCCAATCAAGCAGGACAAACTAAGAGCTACCATTTGAGCATTATAATTTGGGAAGCGATTTTGTGTATAGTGATTTAAGGTTGCATCTGCAGAGGCTTTCCACAAACACACTGATGTAGAAAAAAACCTTCATGGTGGCTTAAATTATTTCCTTGCATCAAATGCCAGTGAATTTCTAATCTTTCATGTATGTATTTCAAACAAACACACAAAAATCCCAGAAACAAATAATAAGCAAAATCATTCTTATATGGACTTCTAATTATATACTCCTGTTTTTGTGGGGTGCAATTCTGTGAAAATTCAGGACAAAAAAAAAAATCAAGAACAAATGTACATTTTTAATGGCTTAGGTTCCCCATTGAGAAAAATTACAAACCAGAAAAATATTTCTTTCTCTTCTGAAAGTCATTTAAAATACAATTACCTCCTCTAATAATTATAATTCTACTCTCCATTTGAAAATGTCCCTGAATATTATATCATTCATTTAAAATAAATAAATCCTTAAAAGTTGGAATAATTCAAACATCCATATGCTGTAGAAATTGCAAATATCATGCTTATCTTATAATTTGTAGTTGAAATAACGCACTTTTACCTTTTTTTGTTTGTCTTTATTCTTGTTGTTGTTGTTGTTGTTGTTGTTTTGTTTTTTGTTTTGTTTTGTTTTGTTTTTTTGAGGCATGGTTTGTTTGTGTAACAGCCCTGGCTTTCTTGGAGTCTCTTTGTAGACCGGGCTGGCCTTGAACTCACAGATCCATCTGCCTCTGCCTCTCAAATGCTGGAATAAAAGGCATGTACCACCATGCCTGGCTTCAATTTTAACATTTACTATGAAGGTATAAAACTATTATAAAACAAGTCATGGTTCATCAAAATACAAGGATATACCCATTATAAGAAATATAGTGAGTGAAATTAAATATAACAAACATTACTTATCAAAAATGTAGTATTTTATCATAGACGAATTAAATTAATGCATAGAAAAATGTTCAAGTACATACAGCAAAGTAATAAGCTTTGTGTTCATCTCTGGATTGAGAGTCACTGAGTTGAGGATAGAAGAATTGAATTATGTGTCAATCAATGAGTCAAGATGAATTTTATTAACTGGTATCTCTATAACAATTAAAACTTATTCGAGATTTTACTAAGGCTTCTAATATTTTAAAATAATACATATCTTAGTGCTGCTTGAAAGATAGCCTTTATATTTTTCATAAAACTATTTCTCGTTTAAATTTTAATTGGACTGTGACTTGTCTTGTACGTATACAAACATATGCATGGTTTAGTAACGGTGGCGAGGTCATCATTGGACTTTTTTCTGAGTTTTTGTATGTTATTGAAGAACAGAGTAAACACCGACACACACTGTGCAGTACCTGGGTAATTTTATTTCGAGCAAAGTAATAAAAAAAACATGATAGCCCATAGGTGGCAGTGGGCCACATTAATAATGGTACTCAAGATCACTTAGTATTTTGCACTTCCTTTTATTAGGTTCAAGAGGAGGAATTCCGTCGCTAGGAATTGTAGTTAAAGTAGATCTCTGATCGGATGGAGAGCTTAAAGCATATGATAAATTCACTGTTTTGTTTATACTTTCCCATATGCCCCTGATTTTCCTCATATGCATACCCAATTATGCATAGACATAAGATTGGAAATAGGAGATCCCTTGTAAAAGTTCACTTGAGGACAATGATTTCCCTTACTCTGAATGTACCCCATATCACTTGAGACTGGATCAGTCTATCCATTCTATGCATTGGGAATATATTTGAATAGCACCTATCCGGTTTTTGCAGAAGAGAAACCTCTTCTATTGTTCACAAAGGGGTAGATTTATAGATTGCTATGTGTGTGATTCCAAGATTGCTAGGCACATTGGAGAGGTGGGGTGGGAACATAAGTGCACACACTCATATCAGGTACAGGTAAAAACCTAGGCTGCCAGCTCCACTATTAAAAGAGGGGTATACACACCCAAACCAAGTTGAGAGTCAGGTTACTCAACTATTCCTCATGCTTTCTTGCCTCACTATCTTTGTAAAATAAGGGCCATTCACTGCCTTAGTGCCTGAACTGTGATCTATAGTCATAGCAATGTCTAGAAAATGGAAAAACAAAATGTCTGCTCCTGACTCTAAAGATGTTGACACAACATTTTGTTACAGATAATACTGGTAATTAATTGGAATATAATGTGTGAATATACAACTACAGAATGAGATTGATTTGTTATGGTGCGATATGGTGGTATATGCCTATAAAATCCAAATAGACTGGAAACAAAAAGATCATTAAATTGAAGCCAACTGAGGAATACTGCTAAATTTTTTCCAACAATGATCATATTTTTTACCCCTTTTGGTGCCATTTAGTCCTAAGGCAAAGTTTCTCCACTTTTTCCTTAAATGATCATCAACAGCGACTTTTTGTATCACCACTTGGTCCTTCTGTATATAGGATTCCCATTTGAGGAGACAGATAATTCTCATCTACAATTGTTTGAGATATTTTCAATAGGTACACAATCATTTAGAGTTAGAGTCTACTATAACTTTGAATACAGCAGTACCAGCCAATGATCAATAGACATCTATAGTGTTTATGGTACTCACTACTTCATGAAAAATGTACCACATGTCAGGACTAGGATGTAATTTATGTATTTTTCACACTTGAGGTTCAAATGGGCATTTGAGAAATACAAAGTCATTTTATTTATTTTTTAACAACAGAAAAATAGATTTCACTTTAATTCCCTTTAATGATCCATTTTACTTTTATTTTTAATATATTTTATTAATTTATTCATATTACATCTCAATTGTTATGCCATCCCTTGTATCCTCCCATTCCTCCCTCCCTCCTAATTTCCCCTTACTCCCTTCCCCTATGACTGTGACTGAGGGGGGCCTCCTCCCCCTGTATATGCTCATAGGGTATCAAGTCTCTTCTTCGTAGCCTGCTATCCTTCATCTGAGTGCCACAAGGCCTCCCCATCCAGGGGACATGGTCAAATATGGGGTACCAGAGTTCATGTGAAAGTCAGAGCCCACTCTCCACTCACCCGTGGAGAATGTCCTGTCCATTGGCTAGATCTGGGTAGGGGTTTGAAGTTTACTGCACGTATTGTCATTTTAAATACGTAATGGATCAGAATCTTGCTCAGCTTGAGCATTGTTAAAGGAGCAGCTAATGGGATAGATCAGAGTCTTAATCTCAGTGGGACTGACATTCGACCAAATAATTTAAGGAGACTGTCCGTGAGTGTGAGATGTTTGTCTGTGCTGCCGGCCCTTCACTCTTCACCAGCTTCTGTTCCCATAAATGAAAGTATCTGTTGCTGAAAACAATGGCAGGGGGAAATATTATTTTGCATTTGCAATGAAATTGCTACCATACACTTCACAGACATAACTTGAAAGTAACATTCTTTTTTGATATAAGCAGACTAGAATATGCATGTTAAATAATAATGCATAAAGATGAGAAGAGCAGCCCATGTTCCCCTCAAGAGACAGTGGCTTTGGATGCGCCTTTCTTCGAAAGTGCCATCACGTGTCATGCTGATCCCTTATCTCCTTTCCTAACCCATCTACATACTATTTCCCCCACTTATACTTTTTATTCATCTCTCCTTTTGTTACATTTCATGCCTTATTTGTGGGTTTTCATCTGTAGTGATTACAATTTATGCTTGTTTTAAATAACCGTGTTTAATTTAATGGCTTTTTGCCCATATGTTTATAGGGTTTATTTTGCAGTCCTCAAATTCACATTTCTGAAAACAGTAATATCTACCTCTACTGACTATGAGAACAAAGGACTACAGCACAGCAACACAGGAGATGAAGAGACGATCTGGCACAAACTCCTCTAGACTACAATGAAATCAGCATATCTGAAAAGGATTAAAAATAATAAGTTTCAGGACAGCTTCAAATGCTGTTTCACACTTTTGAATTAAAGATAATGGAGTGAGAAATGGAATATCTATCGAAGAAGGCACCAAATTCTTTTGTTAGGCTTACCACATTTTCTATTGCGAAATAAGGTGTATAAAGCAAGCATTTTTATAGGTTACTGGTGGCATTAATGTGAAAAGTAGAAGCTTTATTGCCTAGCATTTAAGATGCAAGGAAGCTCTCTCTGCCACAGAAATTGGATGACCATGTGGGCTGACAGCTCCCTTGTGTTATAAAATAATGCAAACAGTATTTTTCACCCCAAACAAAATTGGTTAAAATTACATTTTCCCAAGTCATATGGAAATGCACTAATTTGTAACTTTCTAAAGCCAACACATTTATGCTTCAGAGATACATAATTTAGTAACAAACAGCCAACTGAATTTTGATCAGGTTTTAAAAATGGGTACAATAGCTTCTTAGACTTCAAATGAGCTTAGAAAACTCTTGGTATTCTCTCCCTTGTGAAATTGTAAGGGTAACATTCCCTTGAAGTTTTGTTCTTTCTTTAAGCAATGTGCAGTGAGAAAAAGTATAAAGGTCTTGAATATTTGTATAATACATAAAGGCACCAATGATTAAAACAGGCTTTCAGACTTAATAGCAAGCATTTTACTTTAAAGGCAATTATTCTCCAAGAACCAGGGAGAAAAATCACATCACTTTACTTTCCTTTTCAGAGTTGATGGCTATACTCTTTAAGGTGGCTAAGGTGGGGCATGATAAGAGGCTGCTTTGATAGGAGAAAGGTTAGTGGATAGTTATTATTATTATTGTTATTGTTATTATTATTATTATTATTATTATTATTATTATTATTATTATTATTTTCTTTTTCCATTTCCTAAGAAGAAAATATTCTGGATTTTTTGGCATCAAGAAACAGGATGAATACCACTCTTTCCCAACTAACAGAACAATGTAAACTATAACAAAACAACAATAATGGTGAGCTTAAAGGATAGACATAGATTGGATGGAAAGGTCCAAGCAACCCAGTTTAGACTATATTATAGACAGAGAGGACCAGATGATGCAAAGCATAAAGCCACACTTTAGAATATCTATACCTAATCTTTCTATTGCACTGATATTCATTGTAATTTTATTTAATTTTTGTTATTGTGTATGTTTATATGTATGGAGAGCGAGAGTTAGAAAGAGACAGACAGAGACAGACAGAGGGACAGACATGGTGGCGTAGAGTATACATATGGAGACGTTCTGTGCCATATTCTCCTAAGACACAGTTCCTAATTCAACATGAAGTCTTGACTCTTTTGCTTACACTGTATGACCATTTAAGTCCTAGCTTTCACCTTTTCTCTCACAACACCCCATACTTCCCACGTTGGGGTGCAGGTACATGTGCTCATGCACACCAGTTTTCACAACATAGGATTATCTAGCTTAAAATGTCATTACTGTGATGCTGAGAATCCAGAGGGAGACCTAGTCCCCATTGATTGACCACGTAGTACAAAGAGGAATGATGGAGAAAGACTGAATCTAAAGAGACTGAGTGCTGTGGTCACAAAAAGGGCGTGGAAGCTACACAGTTAGCAACCCATATCAGATAGAGAATGCACTGCTTTGCTTCCAGTCTACGAATAGGAAAATGAAAATAACTAGAAAAGGAATTTAAAATATCAAGTAATATAGACAAAGTAGGCTCTCTGCCTTTTTTCATAATGTGGTTACATAATTGTAAATACAATTGATATTAAATAATAAAAAATTTGCATGGGGTAACATTGACTTGGTCAGAAGTTTTACACTACTCAAATTAGCAGGTACCTCAATCTCAAATCTTTTTCTTTCTTTGTTTCTTTCTATTGTGTGTAGCTTAATTTCTTTCTTTCTTTTTTTTTTTTTTCTTCTTCTGTCATGGATATTCTGACCAAAAACCCTTTAGGGAGAAAGGTTTTATTTTTGTTGTCAGTTTATTTTGGTTATTGTCACAGAAGACCCTTGAGGCAGAGAAAGACTAATTTGTGTATGCTGTAATTCTCATCCCTTTTACCACTTATAGAGTCCAGGATCCTGGCCTGGGAGTGGTTCCACCTATAGTGGGAAGGTCTTCCCACCTCAATTGACATAATAAAGTTAATCCCCAGAGACCCATCTATCACATGGTTCTACTTTCTGTCTAGTTAACAATTATCACTAGCCATCAACATGCTAATCCATTTTGGTCTCATGTAGGTTAAATTGAACAAGGATCACAAAAAGTATTATTGGAGCACATACTAGACTTTAAAGGTCCTATAACATTTTAAATTATTTTCTTAAATTATCTGGTTTTGTAGTTACTTTATTTTGACACAAAACAGCACCATTTTAAAACATCAAAATGATTTCTTACCTTTCTGTAACTGTAAAAACAATTTGTTATTTTCAGGGGGAAATGCCTTCCTGAGGGAAGTTGTGTGCAGGTTGTGTGTGTGTGTGTGTGTGAGTGTGTGTGTGTGTGTGTGTGTGTGTGTGTGTGTGTGTGTGTCTGTGTGTCTGGACCCGCCGGACAATCAACTGGGACCCTCGGACCCCTAGGGAGAGAATGGGGGACAAGAGACGCGAAGAACGGAAAGCAAGTCAATTTGGTCTGATCAAGCTGACCAAATTTTATTTTTTCACAGGCAATTATATATCATTGAAACAGGAGGCTGAGGGGGGGTGATCCGGGTGGCCGGTTTTCTCAAGGTATCAGGAAGTTTAGCAGGGCGAGGGCCCCTGTGCTTCTGGGGCTGGGTGGAATTGTTAGGCATCTGGAACCACAAGGTGTTATCTATAGACTTTGTTCCGCTCCTCCTCTGAAGGCCTCTGTAATTCCGGGAATACTGAGAGCAGCTGGAGAGTACGTTGATGGAGGGGAAGAGGTCCCAAGGCAGCCTTCTGGAATGTACCCTGAGGCAAGGAGGGAAAGAGGTCACAAGACAGCCTGCCCCAGGTCCACTCGATATATTATGCCAAGGTCCGAGATGCTTTCCGGCTATGGTCTTGGCTCCCCACATGTGTGTGTGTGTGAATGTGTGTGTGTTTGACCATGTCTGATGTGCATGTGTTCACTTGTGTCAGTGTGTTTACCAAACTCATTGTTCACTTCTGTGTAGGAGGAACGGTTTTGTTTCCGAGAGTCAGGAAGAAAGGCAGTGAGAGCACAGCCTTTCCAAAGTCAACGAGGAATTACTATGTGCTTTATTGTCACATATATGTGAGTGCACATCTGACCATCAATCAGACCCTCAAGCTCCCCTCTAGGAAGGTTGAAAGAGTGCATCTCGCAGGAGAGGAGAATGCATTCAAAATTACTGCCACTATAAAATCAGCTGACATAACCGAAAGCAACAAATAATAAGGGTGAAAAAATCCTTCTGGGGCTCTCTGTCTCTTCTTCAGAAAAGATTTTTACTTTCTGATTTTATTTTTTCTCAGTGATCATGGGTATGTTTAAGATGACATAAAATGCATTCATTATGGCCCCAGATTCCTACCGCTTCAGTCTTGCTTGCTACTCGTCTCTCAAGAAAATGTAGACTTCATACATTTAGAGAGCAGATGTAAAAGCAAAATGACAGCCCTTGTGGGATAATGTTTGGTGCCTTAAAAAAAAAAAAAAAATATATATATATATATATATATATATATATATATATATATATATATATCCAAGCAGTTTTCTCTATTGCATCATGCCTGAAAAGCAGCTTAATTCCTCTGTTATGATTAAAGTTGATTGATTGAATTGATCTGCGGTGCATCCTGTTTCTCTAGTTTACGAAAATGCTCAGGATGAGTAGGGAAGCTGTCTGAGCGGGACCCAAGCGCTTAATATATGCTGAGGTCCCACTTAACATTTATTACCTGTTATCAAAGGTAGGAGAAAAGCATGTAAATTATATGGATGCCTCTGATTCACGGGAAGGAAAAGATAAATACTTATGCCGATCCTTCGTGATTTTCATCAACCCTTTTCTAAAACACACCCCGTCTTTTTTTTAAGACTTATCAGTAAGTTTATGAGAATTTTCCATGACAGGTACGTTAACCTATTTTGTAACTTCCCAATACTTAAATTAGGAAAGGAATTCCACAAAGACATCTTTGCTTACAATTTGTAAGCACGAAAAAACCTTCAAAAGACTGAGATATTTTAAAACGGTTATCTTCATGATATTTTTACTTCCCCAAGATGATGTAGAAAACCAAAATCAAAGTGTGGAAGAAGAAACCTTTATTAGGCATGTGATTTAAGGTGGATGCAACATGAGGTGAGGTCGTAATTTCAAGCATCTAATTAACATGTTTGCTTACAAAGTACAGAATTTACATAGAATCTGTCACTGAGTACACAAAACTGTTTATGAGTACACAGCTTTTAATGTGTAGGGAAAAGTGCTAGATTAGAGCAAAGTACAAATTGGCAAATTATAACCTAATTTATGTATAACATATACCTTCTGCTAAAAAATGCTAAAACCTATCACTAATTTTTGACTGTTTTGTCAAAAATGATAATCTTTTTTTTTAACTTCATAAATGTTTAACAAAATTAGAATAAGTAATGTGTTCACACAAGACAGAAAGCTGTAAAATGTACTAGAAATCTCTTACAGCTGCTGTCTTTGGAGATTGTGAGGTTGGTAATTGCTCTTTTTCATTCTCACAGCTCTAGTACAGAAATACCTAAATTTCCAAGGTGTTGTCTCAGGCACAGCATCATTATGAGCCAGATTTAACCAGGGATGAAATAGTAATAATACTAATTAAAATAACTTCACTGCAAGAATATCGGTACAACAGCTGAACAGTTTTTATGTGCCAATCATTTTCTTGAGCGCAAAATAATGACTCTCTGCTTACTCTCATAGCAACCTATGGGGCTGATCCCATCAGTGTCTCCTTTGATAGAAGGATGAAGGGAGTGGAGATAAACTTAACTAATTCCCCATTTGTAACAGAGTTTGGTCTCTCCATCTTAGGCCATGCTTCAATTGGAATATTGCTCATTTGTCACAATGTGAAAATTCGTGCAACAAAAAATTTAAAAGTCTCAGATATTTAATTTTCATTGCATATTTCCTCGGGTTATAACTATAAAGCAAAAACATTTCCAAAGAAATTTAGATATTTAAGAATTGGACACTTTTTTTTTTTTTTTTTTAGTTCAAGGGCTTTCTTTCTACTTTTTTCTACTTCAAAATGTTTCCAGTTTAAAATGAAAATTATTTTAAATTGTAAGGAACCATGGCTTTCCAGAAGCCTGATACTGTTAGTGATAATAAAAACTATGTGGCTAGATTTATCATTTGAATTTCAGGACCACTTGTTAAAATTAAATTACAGATTAATCATCAGAAATTTTTACTGTATTTCCATTAAAATTGTTTCCTTATAAGCCACACTTCCAGTTCTAAGGTGGCTGTTGCAGTCTTAGGAGTCTCTTGAGATGTGCTAAATCCTGTAGTAGAAAGGGGGTGTTTATTTTTCTTAATATCCCTTGCATATATTTTCAGGTGATAAGTATGTCATGGATGTATTCATAGAATAGAACATATTTGGAAATATATACATACACTGTTACATGTGAATAGTTAATTAGCTTATTAATATGGCATTTCCTTATCATCCCTGAAAAAAGCACTTAAAATCTACTCTTAGTATATCTTGGGCATATAAAATGGTGCTTCCTACTTTTTTTGCTACTGGGAATATATTACTCCAAAGTGACCTAAAAACCATGCTATTTGAGTTTCTTGTCTGAATGGTCCACGGTCGGTCCTTGCTCAGTCAACATTTAAGTAGAATGGCTTATGTTAGCCGAATTGGTTGAGCCAGACTTTGGAGGTCTGTCATAACTGTGAGCACTTAAGGAGGGTTGCCTAAGAAGATATCATTTTACTATAAAAAGAAAGAAAGAAAGAAAGAAAGAAAGAAAGAAAGAAAGAAAGAAAGAAAGAAAGAAAGAAAAGAAAAGAAGGAAGGAAGAAAATAAAAAAGGAGATATATACATGTATACTACTATTACTGTAGATAACACTTAAGAATACAGTCATCCTAATGGAAAAACACTCAGATAAAGGCCAATGGCACAACAATCTCTGTATTACTGATTTCATATTGTTTACCACAGAACACAGAGAGAAACTTTTAGGGACTTAGCTATAAATCAGGTAGGAATTCCAATAATTATTATTTTTATAGACAAATGCAGAAGTGGCAGCACTGGTATGGCTTTATTGCTTCTGGCAGAGTGGACTCTTACACAGTCAGTGGAGGGAACACAAGCACCCTTTGTCTCCAGAAGGTGAATTCATTGGCCAAGTGGCCTAAGGGCTTTGGACTAAATCCCATACTCCTGTCTGTGCAGAAATATAAACTCTTACTGGGCTACTATTCTAAGTCAGGACAGTTTCCCCAAATCGGTGACAGATTTCATTAACATCACATGTAAGCTGCTGTGAGCTCTTAAAATACACAGTCCCAAAGCTGTTGGGTAGCATAGCATTGTCAAAACTATTTCCTAAAATGACATTTGTAGTTATAATTTGTTTTAATGAGAAAAGTATACCAATATCAAAATTTATTCCTGTATTTTGATCCACCTCACTTCCCTCAATTGTTGGGGGCTATATAAGAGCTAAATCTCTCTACCACTTTTACAATCTACCTCTATTATTTTAATATGGATCCCTAATATATGCCTGTCTTCAGTAAAACGTAGGAAGTGCCTTGCTTGAATCTCATCATTATCATTATTTTATTGTCATTACTCTCCTTTCTTGGTAGGATGAAATGGTTTCTAAGGTGACTTTCAGGTAGTAAATTTGAAATGAAGTGGAATCTGCATTGCAATTTAATGGCTTCATTAATTCTATAGCACATATTCTTTTGATATTGAGATATTTAAAATTAAGCAATATCTTAACCACAAAAGATTTGACTATTCTCCTCTTATCAGCTTTATTGAGATCTAATTCATATATAGTACTATTCATCTATTTAAAATGTGTACATAAATTCATTACAGTGTAATCAAAGAATTGTAAGGTCTTAAACGTAATAACTTTTTCAAATACATTAGTTATTTTCTTTCCCTCCAAACACCTTTAATCTAGGCAGTTTTTATGCTGTTTGCTATCCATATAGATTTTCTTATTCTGAGTACTAGATATCAATTTAATAGGCAACCTGTGCCTATTCATGGCTAGCTTCTTTCAGTTAACATAAGGTTCAAGGTACTATCACAATATGACTAGTTTTAATAATTCTTTCTCTGTATTTCCAACTAAAAAATATCTTTAAGTTATGATATGTTGTTTTCAACATACTCATTCTTGAAATGATTTAAGAAAACTATGTTGTCAGGACATCAGAACACATATTTACAGTTAAGATGGGAATTTCTAAAATTATTTCTGTAATGTCTAATGAAATCTTTACAACATAAACCATGCAATGAAAAGGACTGAGAAAAATGTTAGAGCCAAAACATATATGCTAATATATAAGATGGCATCATGAATAATATTAATATATTTCCTTCTTAAAAATCATAATTTATTCAGATTATATCCCGATTGATAACTCCTTACTTTTACTTTCCCATTCCCACCCTGCCTCCCCCATCTGCCCTATTTCTCTCCCCTAGACTTCTAACAGAAGGGTATCTCCTTCCTCACCATATGACCATAGCATATCATGTCTCATCCCAATAATTTGCACCCCATTCCTTTGTGTGCCCTCAGGGCCTCCCATTAAGGGGAAGTGAACTCTGGGGCACCAGAGTTCATGTCAGAGGCAGTCCCACTCCCCCCAAAACCAATGGAGAATGAGCTGTCCATTGGCTCGATCTGAAAAGAGGTCTATGTTTACTGCATCTATTAGCCTTGGTTGGTGCCCAGGTAGGCCACCCTGGGTACAGATCTGTTGGCCTTGATGGCCTCCTTGTGGGACTCCTCTGAATCCTTACATCTTTCCACTCTTCCATACCACTCTCATCACTCCTCCCAGAGTCTTAGCATCTGCCCAGTTCCCCTGCAGAGTGGAGACTCTCAATGGACATTATATTGAGCTAATGTCCATTTATAAGTGACTCTATACCATGTGTGTCTTTCTGGGTTTGGGTTACCTCATTCAGGATGATTGTTTCTAGTTCCATCCATTTGGCTGCAAATTTCAAGATTTCCTTGATTTTAATAGCAGAGTAGTATTCCATTGTGTAAATGTACCACAGTTTCTTTGCCCATTCTTCAGTTAAGCAATATTTATGTTGTTTCCATATTCTGGCTATTATGCATAAAGGTTCTATGAACAAAGTTGAGCAAATATCCCTCTTGTATATGTCCAGGAATGAAATAGCTATGTCTTGGTGTAGCACTATTATAAACAAATAACAAATGGGCTTAGGAAGAAATTAGGGAAACTACAAACTTCACAATAGCCACAAATAATATAATGTATCTTGGTGTAACTCTAACCAGGCAAGTGAAAGACTTGTATGAAAAAAAAAATTCAAGTCTCTGAAGGAAGTAATTGAAGACAATATCAAAATGCAAAGATTTTAATAAATTTTTAAGATTGGCAATTTTTTCCTTTACTTGCTGTCTCATGCCCACATTTAGGCAATATGTCTAAACCAAATACTTTAAATTCCAATACTTTAAATTCTCATTCTTAAACAAAATAGTTCATCAACCTTTTATGTCCCCATGTCATAGGGCCATATGTTTAGAGAAAAATACCTACTGAATATATATTCTTTAATAGTGGCATGTCTGCTGTTGAAAGAATTCTGTAGATATTCAACAAGTTAATATTTATTGCCAATATCCATATGTGTGACAAATTTGTATAAATATATTGCTTTCTCCAAATACATCAATATTTGCATGCACATACACACATAGATTTGTCAAGAATTGAATTGTAAGTTTAGTATGACTGTAAATTCTAAATTTCAAGGGATATGACATTGGGAATTGAGCATTAAAATTTTTCGACAAAATAAAACATCATACCATTTTGTAGTGTTTCCTTTCTTTAATTTCAAAATATTCTTGTGAGTTTTACTTTATTTAATATAATGTGCATTATTTGGTGGGATGCTATAAATCTAGATTGTGGAAGTTACTGAATTTTTTCACTTTTTAAAAATTTTATGTTTTGCTGGATGGACATGCTGTGTTATTTTTATCCACTCCTCTTTAATCACTCAGCAACATAGGTTACATATGGAAAGTAGTTGATTTATTTTCTCACCAAATGAAATACTGGAGACAAACTCAACATATGGTTTAGAATGATGGGAGTGTCCTGACTCTCACCATACCTATCTGGCAGTATACAAAAACGTGTAAATTGTATATGTCGACCTCTTATGGTCATGTAACACCAGCATACAGGAACCTAAGGAATGGAGTGTTCAAAAGACCTTAGGATACATAGGAAATCCTCTGAAGAAGAAAATAAAATGTGATGTTTCAACTAAGTTATAAAAAACATTTTAAAACTGAAAACAGGGTAGTCAATTATATATAAATATGACAAGTGTAAACTACAAATGGTGAGGTAATTCAGAGAAGAGCAGGCATTTGTTGTTTCAGAATGTAAAATATTTCTTTTTCTGTTAAATGTAAAAGCATTGCACTAGGTATATAAGAACAAGTACTACTCGGAATAAAGGTTAACAGGGTTATATGTTATGGAATTTTCACAGCAGACATCAAATTCATTAGCAAAACTTCTATTAATAGGAAATAAGAAATGCATGATGTATATTGTAAGCATATAGCAGGTCATATCACTTTCTCATGATTTATGTTTGAAAGTTTTACTATAAACACGTTCTGAAATGTGGGTCCCCTAGTAATGGGATCTTGGGGTGTCTCTGACATAGACTCAGTTGCCTGCTTTTTGATCCCCATGGCAGTGCTGCCTAGCCAGGTCACCACGGAAGAGGATGTGCTCAGTCCTGATTGGACTTCATGAGCTGGACTGAGTGGGTGGGTGAAGGCTCCCTTTTTCTGAGGAAAGGGGAGGGAGGATTGAAGAAGAGGGAGGGAGGGTGAGACCTGAAGGAGAAGAGGGAGGGGGCTACAATTAGAATGTATAGTGAATAAATTAATAAAATAATAAAAAAACATTGCATATACATAATAGGAATCCCATGAACTGTGAAATTTTAAACCAGCTTTTCTACCGTTCTGCAGCACAGGCACTTTGTCCATAAATTGATAATATTGTATGAACATATGTTTGAGGAGTACTGTTACTGAGTTTTAACAAATAGTAATAAGTACTTAAATATTACACACACACACACACACACACACACACACACACACACACAAACACAATTGTGATGTATATAGCATTCTGGGAGGCAGAAGGATCAACTCAAAAGTAGAAATGAAGACCTTATTAAAAATAATACAGAACAGTAAAGGTGCAAAAAAAATGAAAAATAACTCTATAACAGGATTTTAATAGGTTATAGGAACAAATTCAATTTTTCATATTCTTTATTTATATAAATCAAAACAAAAATTACAACCACACATGCCTCCTTTCTATTGAGTCTACAATTCCCATTTTGGACACATGTGGAATGTATGTGAAAATGTATAATAATTACCTTTCTGTTGCTGTGGTAAAATGCCATGGCCAAAAGCAACTCATAGAAGATTTAATACTAGCTTGCAGTTCCACAGATATTAGTGTCCATACTGGTATGGGAGAACATGACCACAGGCAGATATGACAGCAAAAAGCTGAGAGATCACATCTTTATTTACACACTAAAGAAAAAAGTGTGAGAGAAAGAGTAAGAGGTAGAGAGACAGGGACAGGGAGAGGAGAGAGCAACAGCTATAATTTAGAAAAGCCGACACACAATTTTGTCCTACTTCCATTGAGGCTCTATCACCTAAGTATTCTGAAATCTCATAAACAGTGTCATCAATAGGGAACCAAGTGTTGAAATACATAAACCTATAGGGAAACCAATCCAAAACTTTGGTGAAGAGTTGTTCTCCCTTCTTCGTACTGATCGTTCACAATATCATTTTGAAGATGAAACCCTATGCCATGCATCTGTTCATCATGAGCAAATATTTGCAAATCCTCATTTCACAAGCTAATTTAATTGGTGCATTCTGACTACTATTGCTTATTTCACACTTCAGTAAGTAAAGATGAATTAATAATCAAGGTTCCAAACTGTAATTAACATTAGCTTTAGGCTCTAGACAATGAAATGATTACATTTTAATATATGGGTTGATAAACAAAATTAATCTAACATATGAATAAACAGCAAAAAAAACCTTACATTTACTCTTTCTCTATGAATTGATTCATGTATTTGCAAATTATCTAAACTATGAGGAATAAGTGAATGTGAAAAACAATGTGTAACTGTCAATGTAACACCTGAACCTAGTCAGTTCAATGTACCAAGCTGAATTTCACACATTTCAACAATTTTTCTAGTAAAATTTAAGCATGTTGTAGCCTGCTTGGTGTAACTGGTTTCTGGATCTATTATGATTTTATATTGTATTTCACTTTGTTCCTAATAAAAAAAGATTGCTGTAGAAAGATACCCAAATCAGGTGTTCTCATGGGAGCATATTATTCTTGGCCATGGTGTAGTTCTTGCCTGCATTCATTTGCCCAGCACTGTTATATAGCATGTATAATCTTACTAAGAGATCACATTTTCATTGTTGCTTAAGATAAGGTATATTCTAGACTTGAATGGTGATTGGGTTGATCTTGTGCAGGCCCTCGATAGTCAACTGTAGCTGCTGTGAATCCGTGAGTGTAATCCCTGTCATGACCATAGGTGACTATTTCAACAGAGATCTCCTTGACCACTATCTCTTATGATCTTTCACCACCGCTTCTCTTGAATTTTCTGAGTCTTGAGATACAGTTGTCCCACGTGTAGAGGTGATGATTCCACAGTCCACACTCTGCATGGTTGTGAGTCTCTGTTAACTGCCGCCCATTCAAAATGAAGCTTTTAGTGTTGTTGGAGGTGGCTCCTTCTTCCTTTTTCTTTATTGTATTATGTTAGTAATGATGGTAGCACATCAGTATTTAGTATTACATTAATTTAGATTTATTAATCGTTAAGTGTCAGATTAATCTATTTTGTTAACTTTTAAGATAATCTGACCAGATGGCACTTAGAATACATTAATTAAATTAGGAGTTATAATAAAGATATACTTTTTATCCACAGGAAGGCTTAACATTTCATTTTCTTTCTTCTATTTGTGTTTAATAACTCCAAATGTCACGAATAATTACATGTCATTATTAAAAAAATTCTATTGAGATAGAAACTCTACCAGATGCTGTTAGAATTATCATGTCTTAGAGTTATTATTAGATAATTCTTTGAAACAAAATAAAATAGGAATTTGTTTGATTGAATCCATTGTTATTTCTTATATTTCTGTTCATAAATTTAGTATTAGGGTCCAAATGTTTTTCTTCACTATCTGTACATGTCACTCCTCACATTACAAAAAATTAATCTTGGTGGATGGTTCTTGTGACTGATCATAAACATTTGAAATAGTTTGTCTGTGACAGAAATGCTTCATCATAATCATAGTGAATGGGCCCCCAAACAACTAAAATAATGAACCAATTTTTAAAAACAGTCCATTGACCTATGTTATTTTCTTGGTATATTAACCTGGAGCTTGCCATTTTAATGAGTTATCTCTCCAATGTTAATCCAAAGATCTGCACACTTTATAGACCGCTCATGTGACATAGCAGGTCTAAGTAGGGCCAAACATCTACATGCAAGGATTCTCCATATATTTCATGACAAGTAGTTTACAATGCTTGAATTGTGAAGCTGTAAAGAGAGTCTCAGTATAGCTGTGGTCAGAATTGCATTGGAGCATATTGAGCAATCAGCCATCAGTCAGATGGAGGGATTGACTTTTTCTGGGATTGGATTATACCATAATGCTTGCCTTTTGCATTTTTTTAATGTCAGAGTCAAGAGAACATATTAACATCGCACTATTTCTATAAACAGCTAGTCAACAGACAGTGGATTTTACAGGACTTGAGCGACTGCTATCATTTGGGCTCAGTACAATACTTACACAGGGCAAGAGGCCTTTCTTTTGCCATTAATTCGCAGTATAGTCAGCATGGTATTAATATTCACAATAGTCAATCCATGGAATGACTTCTTCAGGAAGAAATGATTATGACAAAATTATGAATTCAATTTCCAACTCCTACCCTCCCCACCAGTGAAGCTACAATATGAATGGAAAAGGGCGCCTGGCCTCATTGTGATCTGTAGGCTGTCATCATTGGGGCCAATTCTAATGTCACACTGTGGATGATGATTTGTTGAAATCCAATTTGAATGCAAAATACCACATTTAATTTACACTACCACCTGTCAATAGGAAATAGACTGAGGCAGAGTTTTTGAGATATCTATAGGGAATATTCAATTATAATCAACCTTCCCACTTTTGTAAGATCTTTGTCCTGCAATTGATTGTTTCTGCCATCTCTTATTCTTGAAACAATCTGTCACTAAGATGAACTTGAATTTCAATTTAATATTGTCTAAGAAGTACAATGGAGAATGCTTCTTTTAATCTTTCCAGTTACAGTTGTTTGTCTGTTTCATTTTTCCCACAGATTAATTATAACTAAGATTATAACAGTGGTGA
>OU015755.1:70797528-70814436 GCA_907169655.1 Acomys percivali | reverse complement strand
GTCTTTGGCACCTTGGGGGTGGTATATACAGTGTGTTGTCTTTGGCATGTTGTGAAGGGATAAGATCAAACAGAACAGAGGCTTGGCATATACCTCAAGGTGGACTCTACTTATGTTCAGTTAGGCCAGTCATTTCCCAGAGTTGATGAAAGAGCACTACACCTTTCAATAAAAACAACATCAAATAAAGACCAGTGGGTGCTGTTAAGATCTTTCAAAATAAAATAAATTAGTACAAAAAAAATAGACTTGATCAGTACCTACCACATTGTGTCTAGCCAAAAATGTTAGGTAGATATAATTGGTTTGAAAACTGCTTTTGACTATGTAGGTCTCTAAAATGTAAATTTAACTCTCCTTATGGAAAATTATACTCATATACAAAAGAAATTTAAAAAGGAACTGATGTTCTCTATAACATGTGAATGGAGTTCTGTGGGGCTGCACAGCTATGAGCCCTGACTACCTGTTTATATAGAAAACAGAATTTTAAAGATGTGTTAGTTTTATAGAAATAAACAATGAACTTGGCAGACATTCAAATAAAAGCTGAACGTTATTAATAACTGGCAAGATCTAAGTTAGCATTTTGTGGGGTTCATGCGTACTGCAGGGGCCAATCATCATGTCCTCATATTCATAGCTCCTTAATTACAAGTTGTTCTTTGTAACTCAGTGATGAATAAGATTAATTCTTTTTTAAACATTTTTTTTTAAAGATTTATTTATTTATTATGCAGTCTTCTGCCTACATGTGTGCCTGTATGCCAGAAGAGGGCACCAGATCTCATTATAGATGGTTGTGAGCCGCCATGTGGTTGCTCGGAATTGAACTCAGGATCCTTGGAAGAGCAGTCAATGCCGTTAAACTCTGAGCCATCTCTCCAACCTGTAAAATTAATTCTTTGATTGTGTGTGTGTGTGTGTGTGTGTGTGTGTGTGTGTGTGTGTGTGTGTAGTATGCATGTATGTGTATATTATGAGACAATGTGCATGTGTGCACTTGGAGACCAGAGGAAGCACTTCAAGGGTCCTCTACTACGGCATTTCACCTCATTACTTTCATATAGGACCTCTGACTGAACTGGTAGGGCATATTTCATGGGTAGGACAAATGGCAGAGAGTTCCTGTATTTTCTTCCTGTAGCCCCTGTCCTGGCTCTGAAGTTACTGACAAGCAGGGCCATGCCTAACATTTTGCATGTGAACTGGCAATACAAACGCATATTCTCATGCATACACAGAAAATACTCTTACGCACTGAGCTCTTTTCCCAGTCTCAAGCAATTCTTATTCTCAGGTTCTCCTGGAGACTCAATGAAATCATAATTATAAAGCATATAATAAAGCAACTGGCCTTTAGTAGTGCTGTGTTAATAATTATTATTATTAGCCACGCTCTGGAGGCACAGGCCTTTAATCCCAGCACTTGGGAGGCAGAGGAGATCTAAAAAGAAAAACACAGTTGCTACATGAGATCACAAAGTAAGTTTTCCCTAGGGCCCTGAGTTTGTATAGAGGCTTTCAGGACTCTAAGGGGACTACTGCTGCACTGTTACTCAACTGGAATGTGAAACTATCACTCTAACATATTCACATGAGTAGTGTGAAACCTAAGACATCTCTAATTTTAAGTATGCTTATTAAGTCAATAAAAAGGCCACCTGTATTATTGTCTTACCTTAGGGGTCAAAGAATAAAAATATGGGTGATATATTTATTGTCTTGGAATCTATTCAACAACTCCTAGTAATATGAGTGTGAATGTTTTTTAAAACCTGAAGATGGTTTGAATATTTTTTCCTTTGCTTTACTGTGCATTCAGTTTTTTTTTTTTTTTAATACCATCACATTTTCTCTTTAAACATAGACCTTTCTTATTTACGCTGCACTGGATTTTTCTTTTGAGTGTCTAAGCTATTTACCAGTGTTACCAGTAGGTAACTTGTGACAGAAACAAACACACATAGAAAAACATAGAATAACTGTTTCCAAGGTGATTCATATTTTTGAAGTGGACTTATGTATGTCTAATATGTCTCTGCCACCAGCCAAATATGACACCATTTATTTTATTTCCTTTTAAAATGACTGTTGGAAATTTTTTAGTTATTTTAAATTAAATTTTATTTAGTTTATGAATCCATGTATGTTTGTGTAATTGTCTGTATGAGTGTGTACATGCATGTATGTGTCGTTAGAAAGAAGACCAAAATAGGGTGTCAGACCCCCTGTAGCTGAAATTGCCTGCGGGTGCTTTTGGTTGTTTATTTGTTTGGGGATAGCATCCTACATGAGTGATGCAAACCAAATTCTGGTGCTTCAATAAAACAGTAAGCACACTATTACATGTTATAGATATAAACCCACTATATTTATTAGCTCTTAAATAATTGAATTAGTTTCTATAATCTACATTCTGGAGCAGTTGAGATAGCTTAGCCTTTTAAAGGGTATGCTACCAAGCCTAAAGACATGGGTTCAATCCCTCTGCTCCTTCAGAACCTACATGATAGGAGGAGAGAACTAATTGCCACAAATTGTTCTCTGGCCTCTGTTTTCTGACTGTGGCTGAAGTGCACACACACACACACACACACACACACACATACATATACATACACACATGATATATATATATATATATATATATATATATATATATATAAAGAGAGACAGAGAGACAGAGAGAAAGAGAGAGAAAGAGAGAGAGAGAGAGAGAGAGAGAGAGAGAGAGAGAGAGAGAGAGAAAAGAGAGATACATATATACAAATACAAATACAAAGATACAAAGGCAATAAGGGTAACAATATAGTTCATCACTGAATGGTCTAACCCTATGATGTGTATACTCTCAACACATTTCTATTAAATTACATTCAAAGCACATCACTTTTCATCAAATGGTGTTAGCTCACATAAGAGTGCAACAATTTAAAAATAAAAATACAAGGATTTGTAACCCCTGTGGAGGTGGAGTCAGTAGGATTAGAAGATCAAGATCATCCTTAGCTATATATGAAGTAAAGGGCAGCATAGGATATATGACACTGGGAGAAAAAGTGAAAATATATAAATAAATATGTTTTCAAAGGAATCTGTTTTAAAATCAAGTTAAGTTAACCTTTATTTTTCATTTATTCATGTATTTAATAATGTTATAATATTTGTATTTTCTTGACTTGTATTTCATTATGTAAACTTTACCAAGACTCCACATTGACCAATTAAGTCTGTTGATAATTAGATTATTAGGTTTATAGATATTCTTTTTATGGTAGTTACAGAAAAGAGAACCTCTTTAGCAAAACAGATATTTTGAAATCATCTGCTCTCAAGCCAACCTCACTTTGATATAACTTTTATTGCCTTTGTATATCTCCTCCTGTAAGGAAGCCAAATGAATTTCCTGTTATTGCAAATTACTCATATATTATCAGCAGGGTAAGTTATAATTATGAGTACAGAAAGCAATCAATGGTTCAATGTCCCCGTTGAAACCCAGAAATAAAACAATTATATTTCCCTGTCTTCCTCTTGAGGTCAGTGAAGGATGTATTTGATACATATGGAGTTGCCAGGAGAGGAGTGACAAATCCTATTAAAACATAAGGTACGCCACCTTGTTTGATTAAACACTTCTCTTTTAGGAAGTGATTTTTATTTCTATTTGGAAATTGATTTCATGAATTGGAAACCCTGAGACCTAAAGAATTTCATTCTGAACATGCTTTTTAGTGACATAAAAGCATCCAGCTGTATGATGTGTGTTCATCTTGCCTTCAGACAATGACCTTTTCAGGGTGTTTGAAACTTGGTTAGTTCTTTGTAATGCTTGATATTTTGAAATTTGCAATGACATTGAACTGTTACTCAGATTATTTTCTCTTTTCACTGCCGATAAACAATAAAGACGCCATTTTAATTTTAAAAACCAACCAACAGTGTTTCCAAATTATTACCACATAAAAGCATGACAAAAAATCCAATTTGTTCTGTAAAAGTGTTTTCAGTCACTAAAATCCTATTTTTTGAAGATGCTATATGTTACTGAAGATTTTATTTCCTGATAAATAACTGATTTGGTTATTGACTTGTACATTTAATTATGAGGGTGTTCCCTTTTGTCCCAGTGATACTTTTACATATTAAGTGCAACTTTTTGGATTTTCTACAGTGATTCATTCACAGAGAAGAGCCATATGATAAATCTCTCCATATTTATATGCACCAGGCAAAGAATACTGTTTCTAAGATCTCATCATGGAAACTCGAGATAAACCTAGCTTCAAACAGAGGACAAGGTTTGCTTCACTGCAGGGAGTCAGAAGCTGCAGCTTCCACATTTACACAAAATAAACTACAGGCAAGTCAGAATTGCAATCCAAGCAGTGACCTCTATCTGAGCCCCCATAAACCAGATAATTCACCTCTGCCCCAAGCAGACTCCAGCTTTGGAGGGACGTGACGCTGACTACATGCAGCTTCTCTCTGCAAACCTATAGCAAGCTATGACTCTCCTATTTGGAAAATAAAAATGTGCTGAGAAAATATAAATATATCCATCTTGGATTTGCTAAAAGATCAGTTTGCATTATCTAATTATGTGATCACACGACAAATTTTAAATATCACTGCCCAAGTTAAGGTTTTCTCTAGCGGTAAAATACTGGTATTTATTTCATGGCAATAGGAATTATCTGTCATTTTTCTTTCTAATCAGTGAAAATCATATTTAGTATATACATTTTTTAAAAGTAAGTAGATACTATTAATTGTGTGAGGTATTCACAGGGATAATTGTTGTCAAGCAACATTTAAATACGACTGTAGTGTAATTATGGACAGGAGACTGTTTTACTCTGTATTCTTAGTATATATATATGTATCTACTTTAACTTCTACATACTCTAGCCACACAAAAGTGTTATATTTGTCATTACTTAGTTTTATTTCAAACAGTGTTTTATTATTATCAGTGAACAATTTGACAAATCCATTGTGATTCATTTAATAGAGTGGTTCACAATCTTCCTGAGGCTGTGACCCTTTAATATAGGCCCTTATGTTGTAATGACCCTCAGCCATAAAATTATTTTTTTCCTATTTCATGACTGTAATTTTGCTATTGTTATAAATTGTAATGTAAATATCTGATATGTAACCCCAACAGGGTCACAATCCACAGGTTAATTACCACTGATTTAATATTAGAACTGCTCCAATTTTGCTGTAAGGTATGTGCATAAAAACCTATAGAAAAAATAGTAGTCAAGAGGCATTAGGTAGACTGTGTGGTTTTGTGGCAATAGTCATGTCTTCTTTAAAATCTATCTGTAGCATTTTACTTTTCTTCTGTTCTTGCTTCTATGCACAGTCTAAAACAAAGAATGCATTGCTGACAGATGGGTGGATAGTTCTGATGTATCGTGACCTGCATTTGCGCTTTGGTCAGCACTGTAACTTTGGACTTCATTTCTATGACACATGCCTAGAGGCATCCTGCCAATGTAGAAGTCAGCTAAGATAAATAAATATCAGTTAATAAAGTGGATAAATCTTTCACAAATTAAAGAGAGACTGTTATCGAAGCCAGATGAGTGGATGCTGGGTCCACATGTGTATAGCAGAAGCCAGTTGGAACAGGAAGTTGAATGTCTTACAGCAGTCTTGGCCAGTGTGATGAAACAGATCCTCTTCCAAGATGAGTGCCAGACTGAGTTAGCTGTAAATACAACATGCCACTCAGTGATGTGGAAAAAATCTCACTGGTCAACTTAACAGTACTTGACTGTTATCTAGCTTTTCATCAGAATGAAATATTGATTTAAATGATATAAATAAAAATTGTGTGAATACAATAGTTCCTAATATCTCTTCCAAGTGATAGAATCCTCAGTCCTTAAGCGAGATTACTGAGCTGATATGTCCCGGCCTGCAAAGCTTCTTTAAGTTAATATAGGAAATTACGCAAAGGAATAATATAGTCCCAAACGTAAACAGTTTAAAGGAAATGTCTTTATAGTTAAAGAATCGCCTGTGTTTTATACAAATCATATGGTTTATATTTATGTCACAGGAAAAATTAATGTTTAGCACTTAATATCATATGGTCTAAAAATTATATTTGTTCTTAAAGCATGTATACCAATATTCCAATAAATTTATTTGACTATGTAAATTGTATTAATTTTTTAGCTATGTATATGTGTGAGTATATTCATATGGCTACAGGGAGCTACGAGAGGAGCAGGTGTTACAGGCAGTTAGAAGTGCCCTGACACGCTGCTGATGAGCTAAGTCAGATCCATCTGTTAGAGCAGTACACATCCTTAACTATTGAGCCATCTATCTCTTCTCTAGCCATTTGATTATATCTCTAAGATCTGTAACAAACACAACGTCACCTTTAAACATATCAAGCTAACAGACCATTGAAGAACTGTGGGTCTTTGTGTAAAGTCTTGAGAATGTACTGTGCTCATTTTACAACACCAAGTAAAGAGATGTGGTGAGGAAGGGCATGGGTTGGTGGAGTAAGATGTGACTGGAAATGGAAGAGAAATGTCTTCACAGAGTCACCTGCAGAGAGTTTCCAGTTATTTATTTCCCTGGGCTTTTCCCCCTTCAGGATTTGCTTCAACACTTTGGATGAGCCTAAAAAGAGATAATTTGAGAAAATGATTCTGACATTTCCCTTCTTCCTTCACCTAAAGTAACAATCAGTGATACAAATGATGAGAGTGATGATGATATAGTAACATGACACACAAAACCGATGGAATCTGATTGAAGTAAAATACTCTCCTTTCATTTTGAATACATTAATGATAATTTCCTATCTATTATATCACAGATTAGCATACATAAGTTTGTCAGTGCTGACCAACTCAAAAATAAAACAGCAATAAAGTAGGATAGCTGAAGGAGTTTTGTTATTGTGCATTAAATCAAATTAAGAAGCTCCGTTGATGTGCTGTATCTTAGTGTACAGGAGGGAAGATGAGTATATATATTATGAGAGTGTTGACTAAGTGGAATCATTCCCACTCCTTCGATGTAGCAGTAATATCTCAAGGACTGGGTCATTCACTGAGTAAGGAAAGGAGAAAAGTAACTAAGCCCACTGAGTATTGGCATCAATTTTTTCTGCTTCCTGATCTGCCCAAGATAAGAACAAGCACCATCTAGCTCCTACCATCATGCTTTCAAGGCCACACTAGAACACTATGCCAACAAACAATGAGACAAAAGAAATACTCTTTTCTTTAAGTTGTGTCTTGTCCACTATTTGGACATGGTGAGAAAAATAGCTAACGCAGTGAGAGATGAGAAATGACAGAAAAATCGCTATGTAGTATGAAGACACAGAGGGAGCCTGCCAGTAGCATCTGCAAGAATAAAACAACACTTTGAGAAGGGTAGAAAATAGACATAAAATAGATTAAGGAGAACAGCAAGGCAATGACTTTTGTTTTTAACGTTTTATTTTAAATGCCTCTGTAAATAGGTACATGATAGAAAAATCAAGTATGTGAGGATTCTACACAAAAAGATCACCAAAATGTGGTCAACAAGGTTCAGGAAAGACATCTAATATTATGGTTTCTCCAAAGAATGCTTTAAAATTACAGAGCTGATCTGATTATATGTTTGAGCAGCAGTATTCTATAACTATCATAATTTACCAGAATCTCTCTCTCTCTCTCTCTCTCTCTCTCTCTCTCTCTCTCTCCCTCTCTCTCTCTCTCTCTCTCTGTCTGTCTCTCTCTGTCTCTCTGTCTCTCTCTCTGTCTCTCTCTGTCTCTCTGTCTCTCTGTCTCTCTCTCTGTCTCTCTCTCACACATACACACACACACGCACGCACACACACACACACTCATACACTCACAGACACACATAATCGTGCACACACAAAAAAATACTTTTACCATTCCTGTTGGGGCACTTTATCGCTGTTTTGAGAGGTTGTAGTTTTCATCAAAAGTATTAGCAGTGAAGCAAATGATATCAGAAGGTATTCAAGTGAAGGGAGTGAGAATATCAAACAGACAGCTGTGTAAAAATATTCGAGATGTAACATGCCAGCTTGGATGGAACAGAAAGCCTACTAATATGTTTATTAATCTCAATAAGGATAATAATGGTACCATGTTGTGGACTTACTATGAAGATTCAATGTGTTACACATAAGGAATATCCTTTTTTTAAATTAAGTATTTGTTCACTTTACATCCCAATTATAGCTCTTTTCCTCTTCTTCTCTCAGTCCCACCCTCTCCCCTTCCCCATATCCCCCTCACATAATCCCCAGAAAAAGAGAGCCCCCAGGGTACCTACCCATCCCAGCACTTCAATCTTATCGAGACTTAGCACATTTTCTACGAAGGTGCCTGACAACACAGCACCATCTGGGGGAAGTGATGAAAAAGCATGCAAAAAAAAAAAAATACTTGACAGAGATTATCCTTGCTCCTCTTACTAGGGGACCCACATGAAGACCAAGCTCCCTATCAGGTACATATGTGTAGAGGGCCCATGTCCAGGCTATCCATGGTTCTTGGTTGGTGTTTTAATCTCAGCAAGCCGCTGTTGGTCCAGGTTAGTTGGATCTGCCTGTTTTTGTGGGGCCCCTGTTCCACCTGTATCCTTCTATCCTTTCTCCAACTCTTCCACAAGGTTCTCTGCACTCTGCCTAATGTTTGGCAGTGAGTCTCAGCTTCTCTTTTTATCCACTGCTGTGTGGGGCCTCTCAGAAGACAGCTATGTTAGGCTCCCATCTGTGAGCATAGCAGAGTGTCCTTATTAGTGCCAGGGGTTGGCTCTCTTGGATGGTATGGCCAGGAATTAGCTGTACAGTCCCTCAATCTCTTAATGGCTTATAATAATTATGCAATAAATATTAGAAGTTGCCACCAGTGACAATGTTTTTATTACAATGATGATATGGATAACATGCAAATTATAAACATAGATAAAAACTTTATACACAAATAAGGGAAATAATCATAAAAAAACATATAAACTTATGAGATAGAAGCATAAAGTTTGTGGGGCGCTTTTGAGAAAATGTTTACATCAAGGAAAGCTGTGTATATAGATACAGATCTAAATATGCAGCTATGCGTAGATTCCTGGTCTGTAACAATAAATAGAAAAGGCAAAGACAGATGAACACCGCTGACCCTAGCAATATGAATGTGAATATAGAAAAAATAAACAGACACACAAAAGAGAGACTACAAATGTGATCAGAGGTGGGTACACTTTCCCTCCAAACAAAAAAACTACCCTTAAGTGCTTTATGTAAATATATGTTCATATATATGCATAATATTTGTCTGGTATTTGCCTAACATGACATCAGATATGTTTGTAAACATGTAGTAAAATGTTAGAATTTGGAAAGAGTGGCTCTTCTAGCTCTCCTACCTAAGACATGTTAGATGCTGCTGACACCGTCACTGAGTTAGTAACAATACTAATGAGCAATCTAAACAGGAATTAAAATGTGGTAGAGTTTTAAATGAACATCTTAACTATCTGTCTGAATGGAAGGAGCATCGCTCCAATATATACATTAATATTGGTGAAAATTGAACTATAGGATTAGCTGAGCTACAGCATATCAGAGCTTTCAGTGCACTATGTACCCACAAGCCCACATGTGGATGCCATTTGGTATATGAGACATACTTTCTCTTCCTCAGGCTCACATGCTCTGAGGAGACCCAGTCTAAATATGTGCTTAAACAGTATATGTTTCACCTAAGTTAGTTGCTCAGGGGATACGTGACAAGTGCAGAGCAAAGATTATTCCTGCTTAGTAATGATATATTTTGAGGTTTGAATACACTACATTCATTTCTGTATTAAATCAACTTTTAATTACAAAAGTTATAGCAGATTAGATACAGAATAATTAACATATGCAGCATGTTTCAGACCTGGTAATGGGACCATATGAATAGGTACTGTACTCAACTGTATGGGAGTTTATTAAATCTCTCATGAAATGTACACACTTGGTCTTAATCCTGGAGGGGACAGGACCTCCATAGGAAGATCAACAAAGCCAACAAATCTGGGTCCAGAAGGGCCAGGGGAGGCTGATGCATGAAACAAGGAACATGCATGGAAAGGACCTAGCCTGCCGGTTCAGATGTAGCCAATAGGCACCTCAGCCACTATATGGCACCACTAGTAAGGGGAGCAGGAGTTGTACCTGCCAGAGCCTTTGTTGCTTGCTCTTTGATTACTTCCCCTTGGCTGGGTGACTTACCAGGCCACAGAGGAAGTAGATGCAGACTTGATAGCCCGAGGAGGTCAGTGGTAGTAGAGAACAGCTTCCTCTTTCTGAGGACTAAGGGAGGGGAGTTGGGGTGTGGAGAAGGAGGGAGGATGGGACTGGGAGGAGGCAAGAGATGGGGCTTCAATTGGAATGTAGAATGAATACATTTCAAAGATAAATTTAAATTAAAGAAATAAAAAAAGAAAACTGCTACACTGGAATTAACGCATTTTAATAGTTTAGTTGGGAAATGTGTATCTGTCGGTTCTTGTTTTTTTAAATAAGTAGCTGTTATGATGTTTTTTATTAAAGTTGTGTAATAATTATATGTCTGTCATGATTGAAGGCAGAAGTAAAACATTATGCAAGCAGGGGCACCTCCCCTAAAGGATAATTGCAAGACCTGTCACAGCTGATTGCTTGAGCATTTCAAAAGGCAAGACCAAAAACAAATAAATTCCACATGGACACAAAAATAATATGTGAGAACAAATGAAAATGCCCAAATATTCTATTTCTACAGATTAGAAAATATAAACAACTCATATATGCTAGCTTTACCAATTAGATAGGAGTATAATGCCCACCTTACTGAAATCTCAAGAACTTACCAATCAGTAAATCTTCTTAAATGTTGTAATTTTAGCTTATGCTAAAATATTAAGAAACAATTTCTGATTTCAAGGAGTTCATAGGTAATTGAAAAAATTATCTTCAATAATACATGATTTTTAAATTAAGTGTGCCAAAGTCTAAATAAAAAAATAATTATCTTTACTCAGCAACTAGCACCAAGTGTCTTAGAAATAAAAGTAAGATGTATATATACAAATGTTTATTTACATATATATATATATATATTTGTGTACTAGAGTATGCCTGTGTATGGATATAGACATGTGATCTGTACATTACTGACTTTTACGCTTAAAATCGTAAAGATACAACAACACAGTATTTACAATCTAGTACCAACCAAGGACACTGTATGCAGTAAAGCTAGACCCTCTGTTCAGATCTAGTAATGGACAGCTCATGTCCATGGTTGTAAGGAGAGCAGGAACTGCCTCTGACATGAACTCTAAGGCCCCCAATTTGACCACTTCCTTAGATGGGGGTGGGAGGCCAGTAGCACACAGGGGAAGCAGGCTATCATGGTGAGTCCTGATTGGCTGTGGTTATATGGTGGGTGAGAAGGTCCCCTTCTATCACAGGTCTACTGGAGGGAAATAGAGGAGAACAGGCAGGGAGGGTGGGAATAGAAAGATACAAGTGAGCGGGTGTCAACTGGAATGTAATCTGAATAAATTATAATAATAACAAGAAAATATTATATTTTTCCATTTAATTGTTAATAACATAATATTTTGTTTAATTTTTAATCAAAATACACTTTTTATTGAAATATTATAGTAATAAATTCTCCATCCTAGAGAAAGACTGTCTTAAACAACTTGCCTTTGTAGTTTTTTTATTCTTTTTTCTCTTTCTTTTTCTTTTGAAAGAAAACTATTTTATTTCTTTTATACATATACATTTATGTTATTACATGTAAATAAAATAAACTACATACAGTAAGAATAACAACAAAACAATCAGGGGTTATATAAATGGTACATTCATACTGTTTTGGCTATTTTTATTAGGCATTCTTGAAAAAAACTTTCTAAATCAATGATCTATCATATCTCATCTCTATCAACTTAAAACTTCTATCTAGATCTAATAACATCTCAACCCCTAAACAACTAAGCTTAATTGTAAGACAAAACTATCTGGTCTTCAACTTATCAGAAACTTGAGTAGGAAGAAAACTTAATTACCTGAGTAAACCGGAAGTGCAGGTTAGCAGCTTCCAAAGTGAAAAAAAATTACACAGACTGTTTGCTGCCTGAACAGTTACCCAAAACTATCTATAATATGGAAGCATCATTTTCAGCCTTCATTCGCAATATATCTGACAGACATATTTGTGAGGCAAGAATTATTGAGGCCATGCTTACCCTGTCTTGGCAGAGTTTGGTTGTCAACACTGCCTGCATCCCAGCTTGCCCATTTTTAGGCAGAATTCTGTCTGTGGCCAAAATAAGAACATTTTTCCCAGTGGCTGGTTTGCCACCTTTGAAGCCATCTCCATAAGGAGGTTCTTTGATGCTCATCATCTTCTATGAGTTACACTAGGTGTTGCCATGAGTTAACCTGTCTTTTTGTCAGAGAATCTTTAAAGTAATAAAAAAAAAATCTCTTTAAATGCCATATTCTATAGGTCTCTGAGGCTATTGAAGACCTTATCTAACTGCTTTACCTTATGTATCTATAGAATCATATCTATCTGTTAAAACTAGGATGTATATTCTTGTGATAAAAATAGACTAGTAATTGACATGACCATGACTTGATCAACTAACAATTAGCTTGTATTACTCAATTATCCCAAACAAGATTGCAATAGCACGTTCAAGGTATTGGAAGTAAACTTTTTTGTTTTTGTTTTTGTTTTTGTTTCTTTGAGATAGGTTCTCTCTGTGTTAGCTTTGGCTGTCCTGGACTTGCTTTGTAGACCATGCTGGACTCGAACTCATAGCAATCCACTTGCCTCTTCCTCCCGAGTGCTGGGATTAAAGGCATGCATTGAGGCTAGTCTCACAACCCAAAATAGAAACCTTGTATTATAATTGAATTGTATGTACAATAGCTCATATTAGAGTATATATATATATATATATATATATATATATATATATAATATGTGTGAAGAATATTCTTCAATTTGAATTCTATAAAAATATATCAAAATTAAACATATTTTACATCAATATACAAAATTCTATAACAATGACAAAATAACCTTATTCATGAGTAAAAAACTAAGGCCTTATGTTAAGGAGTAGATTCTGTAGTCTATTTTTTGTCCTATTGCCCCTATATATTTCTATACGCCCCCCTTTGTTCTTTTCAATCCCTATCTCCATATCTTTGAAAGAAAGATAACAGAAAGAGAGACATCCCTGAGTCCAACATTGTTTTCTCTCTCAATAAGACCAATAATAACTTATAATCAACTCCCAATGAGAATAAGCATCTGTAGCCCAAAAGAACAACCAAAACCTACCAAAACATCCTTAGGGAAAATGGAGTGTCATTCTCTTAAGGTTTCTCCCAGATGATTTGTGGTAAATAATAACATTGTAGGGGCCCAAATACTATTGGGGAAGATGGGTTAAACAAACCAGGAAGAGCATTTGTGGTCCAGTTTCTAAATGTTGAGAAATAGGAGTCCTGTGGGGGACAGGCTGAAATGCTGGACCAATTGCGATTGGAAGTTTTCTTCTAACCTGTCCTGGGAGATGTCTTGTTCTGATTAGGAACAGCAACTGAAGCACCTGAGTCTGGAACATGAAGGATTCAGGATGTCAGTGTTCAGCATGCTGAGAGGATTGAATCTTGGCAGATCTGATCCAGCATCAGTGCCTGATTCTTTTGTTCTGAAAACAATTTCTCACAAGCATTATGCGGTCCTAAGATTTAAAAAATGTGTGAGGTATGTGGGACGCATAAAACAATTAAGGCTGGATCTCTGCTCATTGGATGAACAGAAGAAAGACATCTGCAAATCTTCATTCATGCCATATGAAGAAGGGCATCTAATACTAAGTCACAGGGATTCTTTGACCAACAGGAAGCCTTGTCTATGCATAGACATTCGTATCTCAGCCAGTCTCAGAGCTATTCTCATGTAATGGGATTAGCAATATAAGTTACCTGCCTGTTCTGTAGTTTGAAATCTTTACAGCCTGATTGTAGCCCCCTCCCTCATCACCTCCTGACCCCACCCTCTCTCTCTCTCTCATTCCCTCTCCCTCCCTCCCCTATTCCTAGAAAGGAGAAGCCCTTCTCTCCTAACATCTGACCTCAGCCCATCAATTCTCATCTGTACTATGTGTGTGTTCTTCCACTGTGGCCAGGTAGGGCCACCATGCCAGGGGAAAGGGATCATTTAGAGAGGCCAGAGTCCATGTCAGAAGTATTTCCTACTCCCCATATTGTGGAACCGAAAAGGAGACTGTACTACATCTAAGCAGAAGGTCTAGGTCAATATCACACATTGTCCTTGCTTGGTACATCAGTCTCTGTGTTGTAATTTGGTTATCTTGTATTAAGTGGCTAATATCTGCTCCTGAGTAAGTATATACCATGTATGTCTTTATAAGTCTGTGTTAACTCACTCAGGATGATTGTCTCTAGTTCCATCCATTTGCCTGCAATTTTCAAGATTTCCTTGTTTTTGATAGCTGAATAGCATTCAATTTTGTAAAATGTACCATAATGTCTTTATCCATTCTTCAGCTGAGGGACATGTAGGTTGTTTCCAGATTCTGACTAATACAAATAAAGCTGCTATAAGCATAGTTAAGGAAATATCCTTGTTGTATCGTGGAGTGTCTTTAGGTACATTACCAGAAGTGGTATGGCTGGGTCTTGAGTTAGAATTATTCCCTATTTCCCGAGATAGCACCAAATTGATTTCCAAAACAGTTGTACAAGTTTGCACTCCCACCAGCAATGGAGGAATGTTCCTCTTTCTCCTTATCATCGACTGCATATGCTGTCACTTGAATTTTTATCTTATCCATTAGGATGGGGTAAGATGGAATCTCAGAGTCATTTTGACTTGCATTTCCTTGATGACTAGGGATGTTGAGCATTTCTTTAAGTGTTTCTCAGCCATACAACATTCCTCTGTTGAGAATTCTCTGTTTAGCACTGTACCCTATTATTTTAGATTTTTTTCATTGAAATAATTTATTCAGATTACATCTTGATTGTTATCCCCTCACTTGTATCTTCCTATTCCCCCTTCTCTTCCTCTTTCACCCTATTCCCTTCACCTAGGCCTGTGATGGGAGGGGACCTCCTCCCCAACCATATGATCACATCAGGGTACCCTGATCTCATTAGGGTAGCCAGCTTACCCTTGCTCTCTCGTTGCCATCAGACCTCCCCACCAAGGGGAAGTGGTCAAATATGGGGCACCAGAGTTCATGTCAGCATAAGTCCCTGGTCTCCAAACAACTGTGGAGAATGTGCTGTCCATTGGCTAGATCTGAATAGGGAGTCTGGGTCTTCGTCATCTTTAGTATAGTGATGAGTATCTCTGCCTGTCATGCAGGAGACCAGGGTTCAATTCCCCAATGGGAAGACTTTAGGGTTGGAGAGATGGCTCAGCCATCACAGGTTAGGCTAACAACCAAAAATATAAGCGTTCTGTACCCTATTTTTAATTGGGATATTTGGTTTGGTGGTGTTTAATTTATTGACTTTTTGTATATTTTGCATATTAGGCCTCTGTTGGATGTAGGGATGGTGAAGATCTTCTCCCTGTCTGTAGGCTGTCGCTTTGTTCTGTTGACTTTTCCTTTGCCTTACAGAAGCGTTTCAGTACCATTATATCCCATTTATTATTTGTCGATATTAGAGCCTGAGCTGTTGGTGTTCTGTTCAGAACGTTCTCTCCTGTGACAATGAATTAAAGGCTCTTTCCACCTTTTCTTCTAACAGCTTTAAGTTGAGGTCATTAATCCACTTGGACTTTAACTTTGTGTATGATAATAAATATGGGTCTATTTGCATTTTTCTACATGTTGCCGTACACTTGGGCCAGGAACATTTATTAAAGATGCTAACTATTTGTTAGAAGAGCTAGCTAATAACAATCCCCCCCCCCTCTCTCTCTCTCTCAAGAACCAAGGAAGGATGCTTAAATCTCACTCATAAGGGGAAATAGAATAGAAGGAGGTAGTGGTTGAAGAGAGGGAAAAAGGTAAGAGAAAGATTGCAGAAAGATATGAGGGTGCAGATCAGACCTGGGGAGAGTGGGGGCAGGAGGACAGAAGGCCTGCAGAGAAAAGAGAAACAGTGGGCAATGGCATCCTGTGACAAGCTGGAGCCCTAAGTCAGGACAGACCCCCAAGAGGATATGATTGGGACTTTAAAAAAGACTCCTACTAGCAGGGGCCTTGGAGGCTGAAGAGGACACCCTCTAACTAGACAAGATTCCTAGTGGAGGGAGGGGAACTGCAACCTACCCACAAGTTTTTTTATTCAAAACTTGCTCACACTTGTGGAAAAGTGTGATGAGGAGAAAAAGACTAGGAGGTGACAGGATGCTCAACAAGACCGTCAGCGTCAAACTAACCAGGGTCCAGAGGGGACTGTGGAGCCTGAAGCGCCAACAAAGTACCATGCATGAGCTGGACATAGGCTTTCTACACAGATGTACCTGATGGGCAGCTCAGGATTAATGTGGGTAACCTAGTAAAGAAACCAAGGCTGTCTCTGACATGGACTCTGTTGTCTGCTTTTTGATCACTTCCCCAGCTCCCTCTGGCGGCACTGCCTTGTCATGCCACAGGGGAATAGGATACTCTCAGTTCTGCTGTGACTTGATGAGCTGGGGTGAGGTTGAGGGTGCTCTCCTTTTCTGAGGAGTAGGGGAGTGAGCATGGGGAAGAGGAAGGGTGGGTAGGATGGAGGTAGAGGAAGGAGGGAGCTATGACTGAAGAAAGAAACAGAGAGAGAGAGAGAGAGAGAGAGAGAGAGAGAGAGAGAGAGAGAGA
>OU015755.1:70772181-70793995 GCA_907169655.1 Acomys percivali | reverse complement strand
GAGAGAGAGAGAGAGAGAGAGAGAGAGAGAGAGAGAGAGAGAGAGAGCATCCCCAGTTCTTAAAATTTGGTAAAGTCCTGTCTAATTTCCCATATTCACTATTTTATTTTTTAAAGGTTAACATAAAAATTATTTAAAGTTTTCTCTTTATTTCTGAAAAATATACAGCCATGTGTGCTTTTATGTTAAGGATTCTTAGATGATATTAATTCTCTTAAAGGTACAACTCTTTTACTACACATTCACATGCACACATTTTGAAATTTCTTCCTTGATACATATATGATGCATAAGATAAAGGGATTTGTGGTCAAAATTTCCTTGAGATATTCTAAAAGGGGGAGTGGTTGACACAATGAGGATAGAGAAGAGAAGGAGGGAGGAAGTGATAGTTAGATGATGGATGGATGGATAAGTAGATAGATGATGGATGGATGGATAGAAAGATAATAGATAAGGAGATAGTAAGTATAGAGAGGTAGATGACAGAGAGTTGAATAGAACAGTGTCTTCAATATGAACAAACCTCTGACTATAAAGCCAATTATTGAATTTATCAGTTAAATCCATTGGTTTTCTAGTAATTCAGAATTAAAAAGCACACTAAATAGTCTGTTTTTAAAAAATACTATTTTATTTCTTTTATATTATAATGCAAAACAGTTATGTTTATTATTTTTAAGACAGCATATGAAAATCACTGTATTATATAGAGTGAACATAATTTTTTGAAAGTGTTCTCACAGTTTTGCAAAAGAAAGCTCATATTTATACGTTCTAGTGGTTTATTCCCATCTTTCTATTTACAGTAAAACAATGCCTAAAATGTCTTCCATCTACCATGGGTAAGACAATTAGCAACAGTTTAAGGAATGAAATTAGACCCTGCTCAGAATAAATGGAAGCCTTTGGTTTACATGACAGGCTTCCACTGTTGGGAGTTTGAAAGTTTATTTGTCAACAGAGGGACTGCCACCTTGACTTTTTGTTGTTGTTGTTCTTTTTGAAGTCTCTCCCAGGCCAGTTCAACTGTTAAATTTCAATTAAACCAAATTTGGTCAGGGGGAAAAAAGACAAGGAAATATAACTATATGCTATTTTATGTAGCCAGAGCGGTTGGCAAAGCAAACTGGTTTTTCCATACTTGGCATTTATTAATAATATTTTGAATACCATTGCGCTTTTTAAGCTGAGTGTGGTGGAATTCTCTTGTGGGTTTCTTAAATGAGTCAATTTGCATTCTAATGAGAACAAATGTTGGGGATTGCATTGTTAAAATGCTAAAATGCTGTGTGTGTGTGTAATTATTTTGCAGCTTAGATTCCCAGAACTCATTTCCCCAAACCTTTTTTTTTTTTAAATAACTGAAGAGTCAGAGCCTAGTGAAGGCTGGAGGGGAGTTGATTAGGGTAATGTAAACTGTTCACAAATGACTTTGCTATGGGATAAAAGCATTTCTTTGGCTTTGCCTGGCTCCTTTCATTATCTGTAAGCGGCCGCAGCATTGAGTCCTGAAAGAAGTCTCACCAAGCTCCCTCTCCTTGTATGATTTCTCGTTTGTGTTGATTAATCATTTTGTAATTCCATTCTAGGTTGACTCATCTTTAAGGCATTGGCAGCTTTTCCTTTGCCAGTCTGTCCTGAAACTGTTCTGTCGTCTGCTCTAATACCTTAGTGTTATCTCTGCAAGTCAAGCTTTAAAACATTAATCCGTTCATGCTTTAATTTCATATTCTATTACCAGAATGAATGCAAATACTGTTTCCCTTTTACTTCTTTTTAATCATCTTTACTACAGCTCGTGCGCAGAGGCCAATAGTAAAGCAAGCTGTACCATTTAGACTGTAGCTTTCTTTTTAATAATAGTTTTTTTCAACTCTCTTCTACAGTTTTCAAATTATGCTAACCAAATACAAATGGTAATATCAACAATTGTAATTTATAATTTAGTTTTGCCAGTCTCTGAACTCAATGTGCATATGGTATGGATAGAAGGACAAGATATGAAAGTTTAGAATTAAAATGCTATGCTGTTAACCTTCTGGAGTGTGATGACTGCTAACCTTAGCCTGGAAAGCTCACGTTGAAGCAGCTGTCCTCAATCCGTGGGTCTCGACCCGCTTCGCATCACATATTGGATATCCTACATATCAGATATCTACATTACAATTCACAGAAGGGGGAAAATTACAGTTATGAAGTAGCCACAAAAATAATTTAATGGTTGGTGTCATCACATGAGGAACTGTATCGAAGGCTCACAACGTTAGGAAAACTGAGAACCACTGCTCTAAAGGCTAAGTTTTGGGAGGATTAGTTCTTGGGGACACTTGTGTCATAGAGGTTAATTTCAGGAGAAAGTAAAGGAGCACAGAGCACCCTACTTTATTTCATTGATAATGATCTTGAAAATAAGTGATTTTACCTTTGGACAACAAATATTTTTTTCAAGTTTGTTTTACACAGGGAATAAAACTGAATCTTTGTTTAGCTGTTTATATTGTGATTTTCAGTAGATTATTAAGCTCAGTGCCACTTTAACTGTACTACATGACTACATGTGTGTACATAGGCTTACACCATAAAGAATGTTTTGTGAAAATATTTTTAAAATATTTCTATGAAAAATGCAAAATTGTCAGTACTGGGCAGTCAGGCTTTATGAATGTTTCTAATAAGTTCAACAGGAGTGGGTGGATTGAAATGAATTTCAAAATGTGGTTTGATAATATGAGAATATAAGGAAATCATCAGTTAATTAATATACAAGTGGTTATTCTCTGCTTGACAATTTAATTGAAAACATGAGTATTGGCATCAAGATTTCGAAATTAAAATTCAGTGTCACTATTCAACTTTTGATGACTTTCTTATCTTAAATTTTTTACAATTATAACATGATTTAAGATATTAGCAAACACATGAAGATGAGAAAGCTTAGATCCTATCTAACTCAGCCTGAATTTTGCTCTTTCTAGAGCTTCACACTAAGAGAAGTGTTAGTATTCTTTTGTTTTACAGGGGAAATAGAAGAAACAATACTCAATACTTCGATTCCCAGCTTCAGATTCGTGGCACCTATATGGATCAAAAACATACTTCTTGTGCTCAGAAAAATTACAAACTTTCCTCTCTACAACTTTGAATCCTTTAATCTTCCAGAGGATGAGCAGCTTCCTCCCCTGCCCCCCAAAAGCCTTAGTCTGTCATGACCTTTCCTACCTGTTTTGTCTTTAGAAACAGCTTTGTAAATGTCACAAGCTTAGGATTCTTTTTAGAGGCTTTGGGTCTCAGCTCTCTAACCACTGAGTAATCAGATTCCGTTGGGTTGGGGTTCGTGATATTTATTGACTGCTAGTTTGGCTTTAGCAACCTAATGCCATAGGTTGAAGTGCCAGGTTGCCCTATTAAAAAAAGAAGAAAAAAAAAAAGAAAAGAAAAAATAAAATAAAATAAAAAGAAGAAGAAAAAGTCCCCTCAGTACCCTCCTCCAAAAGCCAATCTTTGTATCTCCTTAGTTTTTCTTTGATCTGAATATTTGGAAGTTTTCTCAATTTAACTTAAAACATACTCATTTTATTTTCCGCTTATTTTTCAATGCTACAAACTAGAAGAGGCACTGTCTTTCTCTCGCTTGTGCAATGGTAATATTATCAAATTTTGAACTGGAAAAAAATAATCAGCACAGTTCTATATATAATGAGCCCTCTGGTATATATGCAGACACTTGAAACCCTTAATTCTATAGAGTGTTAGTAAAGACAAAGTAAAAATTGAAGAGTTGTTGCTTCTGACTGCACAATACTGCTCTTACTGCAACAGTTTTAGAGTAACTTAAAACCATCCTCAATGTCATTAACTTATTTTAAAAGTTATAGTCATTCAGGATAAATCTTTAATAGTACTACTGAATCCAGTGATTGGACAGAGGAAGAAGAACTTTTCTGACCGGCCCAAATCAAGTATTATACTGTAGTCAACACCACTGGCATTTATTATGTTGCTCAGCTCTTGTCTGAATTCAACGAGAACAGCTCTCCCAAAAAGATATTCATCAAGTCATATTCCCTTTCTCTTGCCCCCTCTCTCTTTCTCTCTCTGTATGTTGTGTGTATATGTGTGTGTTATTCATATTTCAATTTTAACCAAATAGTTCTGACTACTGTTTGTGTTAAGAAATATAAACTTCCTGGAAGACATTCAAATCTCCTTATTGTTAGATGAAAATATGATTTTTTTTTTAACTTTTGGACTCAAGTAAGGGAACGATAAAGCAGTCTTTCTCTCTTCAAAGGTCTGCACTCCTTTTTCCTTGACATTTGGGATTTTAAAAAGCGTAATTCTGAAGTAAGAAAGAAAGTGGTGTCACACACCATTAATCTTCACACTCAGATTTCAGGAACAGGTGGGTCTCTGTGAATTCAAGTACAGCCTGGTCCACTTACTGAATTCCAGGGAGGTATAAAATATCTATTTTTTTAAATGTAATTCTGCCAAATCAGTGTTAGTTAATATACTAAATTGTCAAAATTCACTCACTGCCCTTGCAAGACTGACTAGCTCTAGGTTTTATTAGCTAAAACTCATTCATTTTTATAACAATTTTGATCATTCAAAAATATACTTACTTGCTCCCCAAAGAGAAATTATCTTTGCTTTTTGTTTCCTGAGATTGAAGAACTCAGAAGCATCTAAAAGTACTTAGGTGGCTAATATTTAGCTATCCCACTGTGCATGGGATATGAAAATACCAAATTTCAATACCAACAGTTATGAAATGTGTTTTCAAAAATTAGTTTTAATGATTTTGTAAGTTACTGAAAGCAAAACTTTCCAGTACAAATTATAGTAGAGTTCCCAAGACCATTAGGAACCACTGCCTCAATACTCTACCATAGCTTAAGGTGATATACTTGCTCAAAATTTAACCTTTGTTTTTGCATGGCTTGGTGGGTTGGGAAAATACTTTGCCAGCAGGATAAAGACCCTACTAATAAGCTATATCTCAACATACCTTCGGAATTGTCTCTGTTATTGGCTGAAAGTCTCCTTTCATTTTGTTGACACTCAAGTACTATAAGGTCTGGAATTTAAGAAGCAGACGGGCAATAAAGAAAAAACAATCAAAAGACAGATAACCTTAAGGAACAAAAGGCTGAATCAGAGACTTATTATATCTACTTAGTTACTTTGAAAGAAGTAAGTGTCAAACAGAGTGGTACTGCTTGTGCCTTCCACATCTCACTGTCCCTATTCTGGGTTCATAGTATTCATATAAATGGCTAGCACCTTAAATTTTGCCATACTATGTAAATATATAAAGGAAACAGGCATATGTGGACAAAATTTATGAAGTCAGAAGCAGGTCAGAGAGACTAACATTTTTGTAAAGTTAATTTTCTGTTAAGGAAATTCTTTATATATGTTTTGTGTTGATTATCTTTGCTAATCACCATAAAAACCTCCTTATTTCCATATACAGATGAAGATATAAGGGCTTAGAAAAAGTTAATGCTTTATTCAAGATGACACAGACTGTACTCACTGAGTTTGGATATGCTATTTAAGGATATAGAAGCACCAGAATAAATAAAGCCTTAGAGAGGTAAAATTATTATGGATCCAAAAAGATGTTTGATCAAGGGACAGAAAGGTATTTCAGTGCCCAACAGGACTAATTCCAAAGACTGAGATCTCAAATGCTTCGTCTAGCTCACTGGCCCAGTCCAAAGATGGAATATGAGATATCTTTAAAAGGGATTAAAGTTCTTAAGCAGAGAAAAGACAACAAAAGAAAAAAGAGAGTTTTTAAATACTTGAAGTATTTTCTTGTGGAAAAAAAAAAGTCATTTTAGAAGCCATGTATAAAATATGGTAAAGTACCAAAGGCATACATTCTTACTCATTTTAAATGAGAATCATTTTGAAAATTGAAATTGTTGAAATATGTCAAAAGTTTGTTATCTTCCTTAAAGTGGAGCATGGAAAGGATTAAAGAAGTCTCTGGAAACTGTCAGAATGTCTGTGAAAGGGAAAAGTGATGAACTAAATTATTTTTATATTAATCCAACTGAGAGATCACATTTTTGTTTTTCATTCAATTTTATTAATATATGAACACACTGAAAACTTTAGAACAGCACATTCTATGTAATCATTATGAACATGGGCAATGATAATAAACCTCTAAATTTCCTCTAAACAAAAAAAAAAATGATTTTAATCATTCAAGTGAAACAGAAGATAACAGGTGTCATTCATTGTCACATGTTTTCACCTGCAGCTAGCACTGTGCCTACATCATTGCATGATACAGCATTAATCTGTACTTTATTTAAAAGAAAAATGATTGTATGGGGTTCAAGGTAAGGGTTTCTACATTTGATGAAGAATATGGTGGCTCCAATTTTAACCCAATGGGTAGTTTCTGTTATCAGAATATTATCCATGATGTTCAAGTGTCAAGCTTTGATACGGAGGTAAAAAAACACACAGAGAGAAAATGTATCTTTTGCTAACAAGATTATATTAAAAGTAGTCAGGGTGTTAAATACAAACTTCAAGCGCCAAACTTCAAGTTGTGAAACTTACAGTAAAAATCACTCATAATTGTTAGTATAAGCATAACAGTATATATATACATATATACCAATTAAAATATATTTTTTATAATGTTTTCATACTCATTAATTTTCTGCTGCTGTGATAAAATACCATAATCAAAAGGAACTTTTTTTTAATTTTTATTAATTTATTCTTGTTACATCTCAATGGTTATCCCATCCCTTGTGTCCTCCCATTCTCCCCTCCCTCCCATTTTCCCCTTATTCCCCTCCCCTATGACTGTTCCTCAGAGGGATTACCTCCCCCTGTATATGCTCATAGGGTATCAAGTCTCTTCTCAGTGACCTGCTGTCCTTCCTCTGAGTGCCACTAGGTCTCCAACTTGATTTGTAATGGTGTTTCACCACAGCAATAACAACCCTTACATTTGTTGAAGGTATTTTATTTTTCCATTATAAGGTTTGGCTTCTTTGTCAAAACTCACGTGTCCATAGGTGTGTGGGTTTGTTTCTGGGCCTTTGAATCAATTCCATTGATCTACCTGTCTGTTTCTATGCTAGCACCATGACATTTTTGTTAATCTTTCTCTATAATACAGCATGATCTGGGATGGAGACTCCTCTGGAAGACCTTTTATTGTACAGTATTGTTTTAGCTATTCTAGGTTTTTGTTTTTGTGTGTGTGTTTCCATATGTAGTTGAGAATTCATCTTTCAAGATCTGTAAACAATTGTGTTGGTATTTTGATAGGGATTTCATTGAAACTGTAGATGCTTTTGGTAAAATAGCTATTTTCACTATGTTCATCCTCCAGGTCAAGCAGCATTGGGAGAGCTTTCCATCTTCTGATACCTTCTTCACTTTATATCTTCAGAGCCTTGAAGTTTTTCATAGAAGTTTTTCACTTGCTTGGTTAGAGTTACACCAGCATACTTTATATTATCTGTGGCTATTGTGAAAGGTGTAGTTTCCCTAATTTCATTCTCAGCTGGTTTGCCATTTGTATGCAAGAGGGCTACTGATTTTTAAAATTAATCTTGTATTTGGCCACTTTGGTGAAGGTGTTTATCAGCTGTTTTAGTTCTCTGGTGGAAATTTGGGGGGTACTTATATACACTATCATATCTGAAAATAACAATACTTTGACTACCTCATTTCCTATGTGGATCCCCTTCATCGGCTTTTGTTGTCTTATTCCTCTGTTTTGAACTTCAAGTACTTTATTGAAGTGATATGGAGAGACTTTGCAACCATGCCTAGTATCTTATTTTAATGAATTTTTAAAAAAATTTCTCCATTTGATTTTATGTTGGCCATTGGCTTGCTATATATGACCTTCATATGTTTAGGAATGTGCCTTATATCCCTGACCTCTCCAAGAATTTAAAAATGAATGGGTATTGAATTTTGCAACTGTCTTGTGATCTTTTTCCTTCAGTTTGTTTATATGGTAGATTACATTGTTGGATTTCCATATATAGACACTTCTCTGCATGTCTGGGATGAAGCCCACTTGGTCATGGTGACTGATATCTTTGATAAGTTCTCAGAAAACATTCAGTTTGTGAGTATTTTATTGGGTATTTTTGTATCAATACTCATAAGACAAATTGGTCAATGGAATTGAAACGAAGACCCAGAAATGAATCCGTACACATATGGTCACTTGATTTTTAACAAAGAAGCCAGATCCATTCAATGAAAAAACGATAGCATTTCAACAAATGGTGCTGATATAACTGGATGTCTACATGTAGAAAAACACAATTAGACCCATATTTACCACCTTGCACAAAACTCAAGTAGAAGTGGATTAAAGACCTCAACATAAAACAAGAGACATTAAATCGGTTAGAGGAAAAAGAAGTAGGGAAGAGCCTGGAACATATTGGCACAGGAGACAACTTCATGAACAGAACACCAACAGCCCAGGCCTTAAGGTCAGCAATTAATAAATGGGACCTCATGAGGCTGAGAAGCTTCTGTAAGGCAGGAGACACTGTCAAGAGAACAAAGCGACAGCCTACAGACTGGGAAAAGATCTTCACCAACCCTACATCTGACAAAGGTCTAATATCCATTATATATAAAGAACTCAAGAAATTAAACACCACCAGACCAAATAACCCAGTTGAGAAATGGGGCTCGGAACTAAACAGAAAATTCTCAAAAGAGGAATATCGAATGGCTGAGAAACACTTAAAGAAATGCTCAACGTCATTAGTCATTGGAGAAATGCAAACCAAAATGACTCTGAGATTTCATATTTTACCCATCAGAATGGCTAACATAAAAAATTCAAGTGACACCACATGCTGGGGAGGTGTGGAGAAAGAGGAACACTCCTTCATTGCTGGTGGGAATGCAAACTTGTACAACCACTTTGGAAATCTATCTGGCACTTTCTCAGAAAACAGGGGGCAGGGCTTCCTCAAGATGCAGCTATTCCACTCTTTGTAATATACACAGAAAATGCTCCACCATACAACTGGGATATATGCTCAGCCATGTTCATAGTGGCCTTACTCATAATAGCCAGAACATGGAAACAGCCTAAGTGTCCCTCAGTAGACGAATGGATAAAGAAACTAAGGTACATTTATACTATGGAATACTACTCAGCTATTAAAAACAAGGAATTCCCAGAATTTGTGGACAAATGGATTGAACTAGAAATGATCATAATGATTGAGTTAACTCAGAAGCAGAAAGACTCAAATGGTATATACTCACTTATATCTGGACACTAGCCCAATGGGCAAATCCCATGAAAGTCTTCACTTACCAGGAAACTGGGACAGAGGGGAGGACATCCTATTGGGACTCTAGATGAGAGAAGCATGGGAGAATAGCAAAGTAGAAGGATCCAGAGGGTCCTAGAAACCTACAAGAAGAACATTATGATGGGTGGATCTAGGCCCAGGAGTCCTGCTCAAACTATGGCACCAGCCAAGGAAAACATGTGCAGTAAACTTCAAACCCATACCCAGATCTAGCTAATGGACAGGACATTCTCCACAGTTGACTGGAGAGTGGGGACTGACTTTCACACGTATCTGGTGCCCCATATTTGACCATGTCCCCTGGATGGGAGGCCTGGTGCAGGCTACCAAGAAAAGACTTGATACCGTATGAGCATATACAGGGGGAGGAGGTCCCCCGTAGCCACAATCATAGGGAAGGAGGGTAGGGGGAAAGCAGGAGGGAGGGAGGAATGGGAAGATACAAGGGATGTGATAACAATTGAGATGTAATATCAATAAATTAATAAAATATTTAAAAATGTAAATTGGTGTGAAATTCTTTTTTTTCCCCTTGGGTCTTTGTGTGATTTAGATATCAAGGTGCCTGAGGTCTCATAGATTGAGTTTTGTAATGTTCCTTCTGTTTCTACTTTGTGAGATAGTTTAAGGAGTATAGCTCTTCTTTGAAAGTCTGAGGAATTCTGCACTGATACCATTTGACCTTAGACTTTTTTTGATGGTAGACACTTAATGAGTATGGGAACAGAGGATATAGTATTATTAGTTTCTTTACCTGATATTCATTCAATTTGGCAACTGAAATCTATCAAGAAAAGTGTTCATTTCATTTAGATATTCAAATTTTGTACATATAAGCTTTTGAAGTAAGACCTAGTGATATTTTGATTTACTCAGTTTCTGATGTTATGTTTCCTTTTTCATTTCTAATGTTTTCATTTGGATAGTGTCTCTCTACCTTTTAGTTAGCTTGGCTAATGGTTTATCTACCTTGTTGAATTTCTCAGAGAACCAACTCTTGGTTTCGTCAATTCTATGAATTGTTCTCTTTGTTTTCAATTTATTGATTTCAGCCCTGAGTCTGATTATTTCCACTCATCTACTCCTCTTGTGTATATGTGCTTTTTTTCTCCCTAGGGTTTCCAGATGTATTCTTAAGTTGCTCCATAAAATGTTTTCACTCTCTCTATGAAGGCACTTAGTGTTATGAACTTTCCACTTAGCAATACTTTCATTTTGTCCTATAAATTTATGACCTAGTTATCGCTAAAGAGCAAGTTGTTCAGTTTCCAAGTGTGTGTAGGCTGTTTGATATTTCTGTTGTTGTTGAGGTCCAGCTTTAATCCATGGTAGATAGGATACAAGCTATTATTTCAATCTTCTTGTAAATGTTAAGGGTTGCTTTGTGGTGTAGTATATGGTCAATTTTGGAGAAGGTTCCATGAAGTGCTGAGAAGAATGTATAATCTTTTTTTTTGTTTTTTTAGGTGAAAAGTTTTGTAGCTCTCTATTAGATCCATTTGATTCATGACATCTGTTAATGTCATTATTTCTGTTTAGCTTCTGTTTCACTGTCCTATCCTTTGGTTAGAAGGGGATGTTGTAAGAGATTAGTGACAAGTGACTGTTAGGTATTTTTATTTTGATGTGGGCTGTGACTGTGTGCTTGTGTAATTTTTGTTTTGCTAATGTCAAGCTACCTATTTCCTGTCTTTTCCCGGGTATAGTTAGCCACTTTTTGTGGAGTTTTCCTTCTGCATCTTCTATAGTACTGGATTTGTGGATAGGTACTATTAAAATTCATTTTTGTCATAGAATATTTTGGTTTTTGTCATGTACAGAATGAAAGTTCTGCAGGGCATAATAGTCTGGCCAGCTATCTGAGGTCTCTCAGGGATTGCCAGACATCTGCTCAGGCCTTCTGGTTTTTATGGTTTCTCTTGAACAGCTGGTTGTTATTTTTGATTTATTTGCCATTGTATGTTACTTTTAATATTTTTCTTTGTTCTGTATATTTAGTGTGTTGGTTATTTGTGTTCTGTATGTCTCTTGCATGTTTATATGCCTCTCTTTCTTTAAACCAGAGACATTTCTTCTTGATTTTGGTTGAGAATATTTTCTGGGCCTTGGAACTAGGCATCTTCTCTCCTCATTTTTTTTTTTTTTTTTTTTTTTTTGTCTTTAGGTTTTGTCTTTTCAGGACATCCTTGACTTCTTAGATGCTTTGAGTCGGGGATTTTTTATATTTAACATTTTCTTTGATGGTTGCAACAATTTCTTCCATTGTATCTTCAACACCTGCAATTCTTTCTTCCATCTCTTGCATTCTTCACTATGCTTACCTCTGCAACTCCTCTTTTCTTCTCTAAGCTCTCTCTCATCAGGCTTTCCTAAGTTTCTCTTTTATTAATGTTTCCATTTTCATCTTCAGATCTTGAACCATTTTTTTATTTTTTATTAATTTATTCTTGTTACATCTCAGTGGTTATCCCATCCATTGTATCCTCCCATTCTTCCCTCCCTCCCATTTTCCCCTTATTCCCCTCCCCTATGACTGTTCCTGAGGGGCATTTCCTCCCCTTGTATATGTTCATAGGTTATCAAGTCTCTTCTTGGTAGCCTGCTGTCCTTCCTCTGAGTGCCACCAGGTCTCCCCCTCCAGGGGACATGGTCAAATATGAGGCACCAGAGTACGTGTGAAAGTCTTACCCCACTCTCCACTCAACTGTGGAGAATGTTCTGCCCATTGGATGAACCATTTTATTGATTTCCATTATTTTTTTTCACCTGATTGTATGTATTTTCTTAAATTTCTCCCAGTGATTTCTTCATTCCCTCTCTATAAGCCTCTGCCATGCTCTTAGCCTCAATCTGTTTGGCTGTAGCTTTTGTATTTATTTAGGGATTGTATTCATTTATTTCACTATCACCTTTATTAGTAAAGATTTGAGGTCAGATGCTGTGCACCCCACAAGGTGTGCTGTTAGTAGTCCTTGAAGCTTGTGCCTGTGCCTATAGGGACCCAGGGACTTTTCTGTGCATTAGTCGGGAGGTCAGAAGCCACAGCAACCCATGCTCCACAGAGTACAGTCCCTTCTCACCTGGGGGTGGGTCATCAGCACTCTTTTTGTTTTGTAGTTCTTAGTTCATTTTCAAGGTTGCTGTGTTATCACTGCTGTTCTGCTGATCAGACTACGTGTGTGTTTGTCGACAAAAGTGATTACTTTGCTAGATCATACTTTTTTTTTTCTTTCAGTGTCTTCTTAACATTTTTTAATTGACAATGTCTTGGTCCAATTCATTAGATGCATCATAATCCACTAATATGACTCCCTTCCACTTGATGTGAAAAATCTGGAAAGTTAATAGGAGACACTGCCAGTGTTCTCCTTAATTTCTCAAATTACATTGTAATAGCTACCTTACTATCTCCCTTCTGCACCATCATAAGCACAGTGGAAAAACTTGTGAAGTGGCTGGTTTTGCAGGACTTAATGTTGTCACTTGAGCAAAAAAATTTTGAATGGTTTATTGTATTGTACAGATATCTTTGTTGAAAGATTGTATTACCACGGACATAGAACTTGGGCAGTCGGGCTGGAGAGATGGCTCAGAGGTTAAGAGCACTGGCTGCTCTTCTGAAGGTCCCGAGTTCAATTCCCAGCACCCACATGGTGACTTACAACCACCTGTAATGAGATCTGGTGCCTTCTTGTGGTAGGCAGGCACACATGTGAGCAGAATACTGTATAAATAATAATTAAATCTTAAAAAGAACTTGGGCAGTCATAGGCTGATGAGTAGTTTCCATATTGACTCATCTTCCATTAGAACAAAGTGTTACAAAATATAGAGTGCTTTCATTGAAAAATCACTTTTAAAATGTTAATTTCAATATGAAGAAACCCACTCCTTTTGGTTTCATAGCAAAAAGTTTATTGATAAGAAGTGGTTCTTTCCTACAGTGATATTACAGTTTATTTTTATTATTAGAAAACCATAGATATTTTTATTTTGTTCCATGACACATATTTACTACAGTAGAGAAGAATGAGATGTAGAAATTAATCTATAAGAATATCCAAAAATAATATAACCTCCCAAAGAAGCTTAATACTTGGAAATGATGTAAGAATTAAATTATATTTTACAGAGGTCATGCAGTTAGAACTTCCCTCTGATTAACAGTATTCTGAAGTAGGTGACAATGATTCAAAAAGAGCATATGGTACTTTGTATGTTAGGCAGTGTTTAATATTATGATCAGTCTGCTTTCCTCCACTGTTTCACTCATCCTATTTGATACCTGGGAATTTGCAGAAGGAATGGCTGAGAATTCTCCTTCATTTGTCATGAATGTCTAGGAGGGCCAGCATCATCATAGGAGACACCTCACACATTTGAGTGAAGCAGAAAAATCACAAAATATTTAGAATGAGGGCTCAGTGTGGTGGGATGGGCTTTGGAGATGGAGAAAGAAGACCATGAAAGTTCCTAAACTGGTAAAGCCTCTCAGACCACAGCCAACAATCCCTGTTGCAACCTAATCAAGAGCTTGCACCTTTGGCCTTCCAGAAGAAAACAGAACACATAATACTACTCACCTTTTGATCTCTGTATCGTGAGATCATCATCGGGGTCCTAACTAAGCTATCAAGATTCTCTGCCCTATAAAAACTGGGAGATAATAGTTAGCAAATGTTTAAAATTGTCACATTTGAGGTTATTGGTTAAGAAAATAGAAAAATGTCAAATGTTCCCTTGCAGTTTGAGCTAGTCATATTTACTGTTGTTCTTAAACTGCAGCTGTTTATGAGGATGTATCAAAATTGCTATGAATTTAGACCGTGTTCTCTCTTTCCTTTTAAATGTGCTTCTGGGACTGGAGACAGAAGTTCTCTTGTTTATTTACAGTTTGATATACTGTAAATAAATCCCTGCTCAAGCAAGCACCAAACTATCTAGGGCAGTTGGTCTCACCTTTCCTAATGATGTGATCCCATAAGATGGCTTCTGATGTTGTCATAAAATTATCTTTGTTGCTACTTCATAACTAATTTTACTACTGTTAGTAATTGTAATGTAAATATCTTATATGCAGGATATGTGATATATAACCCTAAAGTGGTTGCAACACACAGGTTGATAAACTCTTATTTGGATTTAAAGAAGCAGTTAAGTAATATATCAAAGGAAAATAATGTGCTTTTTTTCTGCTAACACTCTGTAACCTGCAGGCTGTGTCTGATCACTTCCTTGTTAGTATACTACCTAAAAACAATTGTCCAAAAGCTTTGGGATGTATGGTTTTTTAGTAAAGTAGTATATTTTTAATAGAAAAAAATGCTAAGGCGTATCCAGTTAAAATCTTAGTGACAAAACTGTGCTAAGTAGCACATGTCTGCATGTCACCAGAGGTGGCTGGGTCTGACATTTCTTGGAGGACAGGCTATAGTTAAGTCATATTGAAAGGCACTACAGGCATTTTAGCAAATGTACAGAGGGGTATGAACAACAATTGGGCCAAATCAAGCTATTTGAGCTAATGGCTGATGCTGTGTTCAGAGTATTATACCAGTGTCATTCACATCACTGAGGCTAAGGGTGTATGCTGTTTTCATAATGGAGGTTTGTAACCTGGCAATAGAAATAGGCTTCCAGGAAAATCTTGACATATAAGACACGACTTCAGCAAGGAACTGATTTCTAAGTGAACAGATTTTGTTAGAGAAGGAGGCAGGGATGGAATATGTTTCCTTGTTTCCTTGTTCCAGCTAGCCACTTGCATTGCAGAAATTCAAAAGTACAGCTCCAATTTGCAAAAACTGTATGGAGGAATCAAGCCTGTGAAAGGCCCTGGCCAAGGAACACTTTTTTCATGGCTTTTGGTGAGAACACTTTTTCCCCTTTCAAAGTGACATTTCTGGACTCTTCAAAGTGGTAATATTTGTAATGACTCTTAGTCTTTTACTTTGTGAAAAGCAAAAATGTAAAGGTAGTTTATATTCCATTAATAATATATTAGAATGATAATTACTTTTAGTTACATGCAGAGTAACCATTAATTCATAATTATATTATGAAATAGCATAGATACAGCATATATATATATATATATATATATATATATGCATTTGAAGGATTACAATTTCCAGGAACGAAATAAGAAATCAGTCATAAAATGACTGCCTATAATCGCTACATGTTATCTTCTTGCTTTGTCAATAAATGTTTAAGAGTTCTGGATACATTGCCTTAGGGATTTGAACTTGTGTATCTTTGGATTGTGCTGTCTGGTAGCATAAAGAAAGAAGACTTACAGTAAAAAGAGACATTTACAATTTCATTTTGTACTATACACTAAAAATATTGCTGATTTGGAGTCATGATTAAATTTTTAAATTGTTTTAACTTATTTGGCAAGCATTGGAGTCATCTGGTTATAACAGGAACTATATTGCAGAACAAGAGAGAAAAATACAGTGTTGAGATAGCAAAAGTGAAAACAGTAAAAATGAAGAGGAACAAACACTTGCTCCTAGCTACAGAGATGCAGATTGGCTGGCTACACTATTAACTTATATGAATGTATTGGTAGTAACTGTTATTTCCTGATTGTCTTCATTAGGATGCTTCACTGTAAGCTATAGATGAACTATTACAGTTTTCTTACAAAATAAAATTATATGAGGCACATATGTCTTCCTTGTCAATGTCAAAATTAAAGTAGAATAAATAGAGGCACACACAGGCACTTTTGTTGTTAAATATCATAATCACTTTTCTTTATTTTTTATTATTTTTCTTTTTTACATATACTTTTATATTATTACAAATACAGTCATAGGGGAAGGGAATAAGGGGAAAATGGGAGGGAGGGGAGAATGGAAGGATACAAGGGATGGGATAACCATTGAGATGTAACAAGAATAAATTAATAAAACAAAAAACAAACGAAAAAACCAATACTGCCTAAAGCAAGAAGAACCACAATACAATCAGGTATTATATATATATATATATATATATATATATATATATATATATATATTACATTCATAGGGTTTTTGCTATTTATATTTGGCAAACTTGAAGTAAACATCTTTCCTATCTTGGTGCATCTAAAATTCTGAGTGTAAATACATTTCTATAAAATCTCACTCATCTATATAAACCTATAACATCTATCTAGACCTAAAAATATGTTAACCCTTAAACAACTAGGCTTAATTTTAAAAGTAAACTATCTGGTCTTCAACCCCATTAGAGGCTTGAGAAGGAATAAAAATAATTACCTGAGTAAATAGCAACAGCAGGTTAGCAGTTTCCAAAGTGAAAAAAAAGACATAGACAGTTTGATGCCTGAAAAATCACCCAAAAACTTCCCTAACGTTGGAGCATCATCTTCTGCCTTCTGGCCAAATATACCTAACAGACATATTTGTGAGGCAGGAACTGCTGAGGATTGCTTAGCCTGACTTGGCATAGTTTGGCCATCGACTCTGCTTGCATCCAAACTTGCCCATCTTAGGCAGAATTCTGTCTGTTGCTGTAATGAGGACATTTTCCAAGTTCCTGGTTTGCCATATTTGAAGGCATCTCCATGAGGAGGTTCATTGATGCTAATTATCTTCTTTGAGGTAGGCTGGGTGTTGCCAGGAGTTAACCTGTCATATTGTCAAATAATCTTTAAAATAATAAAAAAAAAATCCTTAAATGCCATGTTCTGTGAGACTCTGAGGCTTTTGAAGACCTTATCTACCTATTTTACCTTATCCATCTATAGAATCCTATCTATCTGCTAAACCTATGATGTATATATTCTTGTGATAAAAATAGAATAGTAACTGACATGACCATGATTTAAACAACTAAGAATTAACTTGTATTACTTAATTTTCCTGAGAAGCCTGCAATAGCACTTTCAAAGTATTGGAAATAAACTTTGTATTATAGTTGAGTTGTTTAGCTATAATACTTTATATTTGAGTAGAAATATATACAATATGTTTGAAGAATAATCTAAAATTTGAATTCTATACTAATGCATCAAAATTAAATTTATTTTGCATCAATATAAAAATCCTATACAGTGAATTAAAAATCACATTATGAGTAACAATTAAGGCATTAAGTTGAGGAGTAGATTCAATAATCTACTTTTGTCCCACTATTCTTACATATTTGTATATTCCCCCTTCGTTCTTTTCAACCCTATCTCCAAACTTAAGAAAGAAAGATAAAGGAAAAGAGAGACACCCCTGAGTCTGACATTATTTTCTCTCTAGAAAAGACAAAAAATAATTTATAACCAAATACCACTGAAAATAAACATTTATAGCCCAAGAAAGCAACCAAAAACCTACCGTCTTAAGAAATATGGGCATTATTCTAAAAACTTTTCTTCCAGCTGATTTGAGAAAAATATTCCCTTTGGTAGGGGCCACAATAAAATTGGGAGAATGGTTAAACAAGTTGAGAATGGAATTTGTGGTACAGTTTCTAAGTGTTGAGAAATTCCAGACCTAATTAAAGTCTGTGTGAGTCAATCTGAATTGTTGGACCGATTGGGATCTGACACTTTCTTTGAAGATGTCCTGAGTGCTGTCCTGATGAGTAAAAGCCACTGAAGCACTTGGATAAGGATCAAGAAGCATGCAGGATGCTGAGAGGAATGAATCCTGTCAGGTCTGATCCAGCTTCAGTGTCTGATTCTTTTGTTCTGAAAACATATAATTTCTTGCAAGCATTATATAATACTAAAACTATAAATACATGAGGTTTGCATGATGCACAGAATAATCAAAGCTGGTTCTATGCTCTTTGTATGAGCAGTAGAAAGACATCTGTAAATCTTCATTCATGCCATAAGAAGATTGGCATCTAATAATAAATCACAGAGTTTCTGTAACCAACAGGAAGCATTATCTATGCATAGACATTTGTGTCTCAGCCAGTCTCAGGCTATTTCCATGTAATGGGATTAGCAATGTAAGTTATCTGCTTGTTCTGCAGTTTGTATTCTTCACATCCCAATTGTAGCCCCTTCCTTCATCATCTCCTGATACCCTTCCCTCCTCATCCATTCTCTCTCCTTCCCCTACTCCTCAGAAAGGGGAGCCCTCCTCCCATAAAATCTGATCTCAGCCCATCAAGACTCATCTGTACTGCCCGTGGCCTCTTCCTCTGTGGCCTGGCAAGGCTGCCTTGCCAGGGGAAAGCGATCAAAAGTTGGCGACCAGAGTTCATGTCAAATGTAGTCTCTACTCCCTGAGTTGTGGAACCAATAAGGAGACTGTGCTGCCTATCTACTTAATCTGAGCAGAGGGTCTAGGTAGACATCACATATGGCCCTTGGTTCATGCATCAGTCTATCATACTGTAGTTACCCTGTATTATGTGGCTAATATCTGCTTACCAGTGATTATATACCATGCTTGTCTTTCTGGGTCTGGATTATTTCACTCAGGATGATCTTTTCTAGTTCTATCCATTTGCCTGCAAATTTCAAGACTTCCTTGTTTTTAATAGCCGAGTAGTATTCCATTATGTACATGTACCGGTTTCTTTATCCATTCTTCAGTTGAGGGACATTTAAGGTTGTTTTCAGATTCTGGCTATTGCACATAAAGAAGCTAAGAACATAGTTGAACAAATGTCCTTGTTGTATGGTGGAGCATCTTTTGGTGTATGCCCAGGGGTTGTATGACTGGATTTTAAGGCAGAATTATTCCCAATTTCCTGAAAAAGCACCAGATTGATTTCCAAATTCGTCATATTCATTTTCCAAAGAAAAAGGAATAATTTCTCAGTCTTCAAAAAGCCATGTCATGTAACTTTGTAGTATAAAAAGTGGAGGTTATCCCATTGCTTTTACATATCTCATATATCTTAATGTCAGAAATGTTATCATTGTCAACTGAGTACGTTGACTCAACTGGGTTTAAATCAAAGACATTTAATACTGCATATTATGCTAAAACAAATAGAAAAATATATTTAAAAATTTCCAAATCAGCCCAGAAAAAATAAGATGAAACTGAAAAAATTAACTCAAATTTTACTTCTTTTATTACTCTGTAGCGTTAGAAGGCTTGACTAAATTAAGAATTCAACCTTATAAATTATTTTTAGGGTAGAGACAGAATCATCTCTAAGATTACAGATTGTGTTTTGTTTTGGTTAATGAGAGCCACATCTTACCTCAGTTTCAACTTTCCCACTTGTGTGAGTCTTTCAGTGTGACTCTTTGTTTAACCCTGAATCTCACATCAGAGACTTGACAAGTTGAGAGGTGAGTTATCAGGAGAATAAAAAATTAAGCTTGTCAGAAGCAGTCCTCCCACACAGAATTAAGATAAGATGATCTCCAATTCTCAAGTTCTCAAGATAATAGTTCTGTGGAGATATTTTTATCCATATCACCAATACTGAGTAGATTGTGGAAGAAGTAATGTTTTTATCCCTTGGTTGAGAGACAATGTTTTCTTTTCTTTTTCTCTTAAACAGTCAGAAAGGTTTTTCTTTTGTTTTTTTTTTGTTTGTTTGTTTGTTTTTTTTTTTTACTTTTTTCTTTTTTAAGCTAAATTTCTTCTAAAGACAGCTATATGCTTTGGAGAATAAGTTATTGGAAAATCAGAAGCTGTTGGTAATTAATATTTTCTCCATTACTTCGTAGTCTGAGATATGAGTGCTCATATTATAACAGATATCAAGGGGGTTGGGAGATGTTTCAAATGTATGTGTTTGTCTGTGGAAATGTGCAGTTCAAGAGGTTCATGATCCTGTCCATTTGAACTGCACATTTTCAGTTTCATAAGAGGCATTCATCACAGCCCACACATCCACAAATTACAAGGAGACTCAAACACACAGCATCCAGCCAAAGTTTAAGTCTGCAAGCTGCAGACACTGTTAAACAACTTAGAACTGTATTCTTGATGCTGATACCAAAATACAAGGAGAGAAAACAGTTACCTCATTCCTGTATAAAGACTGATACAATGTAGAAAAATTATTGACAGTGAAAACAAAGAATGAAAAACAATTAGTCATTGGCCCAAACAAAAATGCAAGACCCATCCTGAGTCATGAGCAGTACTCACGTTGCCTGCACAACTTATTCTTTAAACTTTCAGATAGAAGTAGATAGATATAAACTTCCTATAACAGCATAAACTGCAACGCCTCAACAATGACAAACATAAAGACAACATAGTAAAGAAGCCTCCACTCATATCCATAGAAGCCCAGTAATGAAATTATAGATGAAAATAGTTATGATTACTCCACTATAAGTGGGTAACTTATATATTATGTAATTCAATCCCTTCAAAAGACATGCAAAGAAGATAAATGTAAATATTAATTCTTAAAACATGGAAGAGCCACAATACATGTATTAGAGAGTCTGATAAATAATTAAAGATAACCACTAAAGATGGTGGGATTTTTTTAATGTAATAAAAACAGCAAACAAATGTTCCATTCAGAAGAAATAGAAAGCCTTATTACTTTCTATGACTACCCATTCCATTTCGTCAACATTGAACAGTCTAAAAGAATCTCCCTACTTAAAAGACATCACATCATCATCTTTGCGTACTAGACCCATTACGGAAAAGATTATATCATTTTCTATCTTTTTCTTTTCAAGTGGAATAATGTGGCTACCATAGTAGGTACTCAAAGACTATTTGAAGAATTAATAAGTAGAAGTTAAAGAACACGTGCACACACACACACACACACACACACACACACGCACACACACACAGAGACACACACCAGATAAAGTAAAAGAGTAAGAGTGCAAGAGAGAGACAGAGAAAGACCGAGACAGAGAGATAGAGACAGAGACAGAGAGACAGAGAGAGGCAGAGACAGAGAGAAATAGAGACAGAGACAGAGACAGAGAGACAGGGACAAAGAAAGAGGTGGATGAGACAGAGACAGAATAAGGGAAGAGATAATCTGCCCACAATTTTTTAAGTAGACATCCAGTAAGGACTTTGTGTTGATAATCTACAGGTGAAATAAAGCTTTCCAGGTAGGAAACTAGACAAGATTGAGGAGGTACCTCTGAAACAAGAGAGAACAAAGTCAACAATTTTTTTTAGTCTAAATTTCTGACTTTGGTATATCTGTCAATATTCACATTGGTTTTATAAATAATGATCTTTTAAAATGCATCATCTACATTTCATTAAGGTTCGGATTCCTGTATCTTTCTTATTTTATGGCTCATTGTTACCTTATATTGACTTTTTAAAATATATTTATCTCTGTCTTACTAACCTATGTATTGGAGTTTTCAGGTCATTATCCTACACCATGTTATCCTGTAGCAAATGGCTTTTATTCATTCATTCTTTTCATTGTTCTTTGCTCTCTTATCAACTATTCCAAATGTGTTACATTATATTTATTTGCCTAGTTATCTGGTTTTCTCTCTCTCTCTCTCTCTCTCTCTCTCTCTCTCTCTCTCT
>OU015755.1:70753781-70772081 GCA_907169655.1 Acomys percivali | reverse complement strand
CTCTCTCTCTCTCTCTGTGTGTGTGTGTGTGTGTGTGTTTTGTTTTTGTTTGTTTGTTTGTTTTTGGAGACTGGGATTCTCTGTGTAGCTTTGGCTGTCCTGGATTCACTTTGTGGAATATGCTGGCCTTGAACTCACAGTGATCCTCCAACCTCTGCCTCCCAAGTGCTGGGGATCAAAGGCATGTTCCACCACTCCCGATGACTGTGTTTTCTAACTCTAGGCTCATCTCTGGATCATTTCTTTCTATTACTGTAACTGTAGTATAACTCTAAATTACACTTTCAGCATGCCATTCAACAAACTTCAATGAGTATTTTCAATTAAGTTAGTTCCAAGGTCACAAACTCATAGTCAAAACAGTTGAAAAAAATTGGTACCAAGCAATGTGATACTATAGTATACTCTCGCTTCACTCCCATGATTCTACAACTTTGCCACATGCTTCTCTTTGAACTGTAGTGCTGTAGTTGTTTGGTCACTACCTCCACAGTCTTGAAATACTATTGAGCTCTTGTACTACATAAATAACCTTTCAAAGGGAGCTCACATCTTCCTGCTACATACAACATTCCAGTCAGAAGCAGGAAAACAAAATATTTGACATTATAGAAACAATCTTTATGATACACTTAGAAGTGTCATTAATTACAATATAAGATATTCTCTTTTTATATCAAAACATTGTTTTGTGTTTTATTCATTTAGAATTGTCCCTTTTATTTTATTAACTCATGAGAAATTTACGTTATCCTATCTTGAAAACAGCCATAAAACCATGGTCTATTTACATTATTTATTTGTTTTATACATTATTGCCAAATTAATGTCCATAAATAGATGCACAACTTAGGGCCATATATAAAACTTGGCTTCAGTAAAATTTACATGTACCCTTTCAGCTTCCCTTTCTGGCAAGTTTATTTACATTTTTATCTTAAAGGAAACCACAGAACAAAACAAGACTTCTACTAAGCCTTCAAATCTCTTTAATGTAGCATCCATGCCTCAACATTGTGGGTTTGAAAATCATTTTAGGCTTCTCTACATTTTTATGGGGTATTTATTCTGTTACTTCTATTATTTTTATATAAAATATACCAATTTTTCATTTTGGTATGTGTGTGTGTGTGTGTGTGTGTGTGTGTGTGTGTGTGTCTGTGTGTCTCTGTGTAGTGTTCCATTGTAGCTCCAATGGCTGCTCAGTAAGCCCTGGAATCCACCTGCCTCTGCCTCAGCACAGGAAGTTACAGGGATAGGCCACCACACTGCTCTTTTTCTATCAGTGCTGATGATCTGACCTCAGCATCACACATTATACCCACTGAGCCACCTTCTCAGCTCCAAATGTAAATCTTAATTCATGAGACTCAAAGACAAGCACTTATGACTTTAATATAGTCAAATCTGGTACTTTCCAAGTATTGCTACTGCTGAGCACAGCACCACGATGTATGTGCCCACCCACAGAACAATTAGATATGGTGATAGTGCACCCCGTTCAGCTACTGTCTTGTTGTACTTTCCTATAGACTCACTATAGTCAAGCAGATGGGTTAGGTAAAATTTCCTCCCTTTTCACATGTGTGAAGAATGGATGTAACCATACGCATTCCCGAGGTGGGGGTGGATGGAGAGATTATTGCTGACTATGATCTTCGTATTACTTAATAGTACAACGTAAACTCTATTGCATATATGTGTAATAATATAAATGTATATGTAAAAAATATAAATGTTTAAAAAATAAAAAGATATTTAAAAAGGACAGAAAAATGTGGAGCACTGTTTGTAAATAGAACATTCTAAACTGCTTTGCTTGAAGACTTATCCCTTGGAATTCTTGTTAAGACTAATGCTATTAAAATATATAAAATATATAAAATATATAATATATATAATGTAAAAAGCCTCTCTGACTGTTGTTTATATACTTAACTCTTATTTGAGAATAGATTCTTCCCACGTATAATATATCCCAGCAACAGTTTGCCCTCCCTCCACACTTCCCAACCTCTTTCCACCTCCCCTCTTCCACATATCCACTCCCCTCCATTTCCTATTCAAAAAAGATCAGGCCTCCAAGAGACAACAGACAAAGAGGAAAAAATAAATATAATACAAATCAAAAGCCTTTGTTTATATAATTTTATTCTGACTAATTTTCATACTAATTCTTTCTGATAACTTACCTAATAGAAATGTAGGTCATTGTCTTTTGTCTTTTGAAAGCTTTGGATGAAATACTGTTTTCTTTTTTTCTTACTTTTTAACTGCTTTTTAATTATACACTATGATATATTTTGATCATATTCTTTTCCCTCCCTGAAAGCCTGGAGACACACTCCACCCATCCAACTTCATGCTCTCTGTCTCTCTCAAATTATTAAAAAGAAAAGAAAATCAATTCCAACAAAAACCAGTAAGTTAAAAACTACTAAAAACAAAACAAAAAGCACATAGAAAACACACACATATGCACCACCACCACCATCAACAACAAAAACAAACAGCAAAACAAAACTATGAAGCCTGTCTTTTATTCATCAACTATTTGGAATGGAGTGTCCTCTAGTGTGTGGTTGGTTACCATACACAGTGACACTCACAATGACAGTTGATTAAAGTGATTTTTTAAAAATATTCTTTACTCAGCAGGTACTAATTGTAAATAACGTCTTGGTTAAGTGGCAGGACTTGGTGTTTACCTTCCATTCTCAGTGCTGGGATTTTGTCTGTGTGTTCAAATCAGCACCATTCCTGTTATGACCAGAATACATTGTTTTCTTAGATTCTTTCATCAATTCTGGCTAAATATCTTTCTGCTTCCATTTTTACTTTGATTCCTAAACAGTGAGGACAGAAGTTGGTAAAGAAATTGCATTTAGGGCATAGTGAAATCTTTTTCCTTTATAAAAAATTTATTTACCCAAAATACATCAAACACAGCTTTGTATTTAACATTAGATGAAATAAACATATAACAAAGATTCTCATATGCAAGAAATCGTGTAATTAGCCAGAGATACTAGAATACACCAACAGAGGCAGAGTTATCTTACTTTAGGTGACATAATCCTTTAACTTTTTTTGTGGAATGAACTGCTTGTGTGCATAGCTCTAAAAAAGTTTTCAACAGTGCAGTGTATATTATTAACCAAGTAAAAAACTACTTCTTTCAGCAAATTTCATGTTAGAGATTTTATGACTTTTGTCAGTTGGAATCATTCTGAATCCTAATAACAAAATCCCTTACTCAAAATGGCTAAAACAATGAGGAACAAGCAGTAGATGGTATGATGGGGAGTCCTCACTCCTGACTGGCATCTAGGGAGTTGAGCGATTGGTATAACAATGTTTTCAACATTGCCTGTTATTTTTTTTTAGTTTTCCTCATCTGTCATCATAAATATGTGTTTCATTTGAGATGGATGCGACACCTCCAGGCATCAAATCCTGAAAGAATAAAAGTAGAAAGCAACAAAATGATTTCTTCTTTTATTTTGCTTCTAAGGACCAGAAAGTTCCAGAGGCCACTGACTACACATTGGTTCCTCCTATCACATTTCTTCAATGAGATTACAGCCCAAGCCCTCTTCTGAATGAGTCAGAATCATATGTTTCGCTGATAAAGGTGACATTTCAAGGACTGACTTTATCATGTATGATAGAGACCAGCAGAGAAGGGACCAACACTGTTAAATTCAAGGGTATGCTCGTGTGGGGAAACTCTTACTAAAGTTTTGTAACTAGCCCCACATTTTCATGAAACTTGAAAACATACATGGCTAATTCAACATATTTTTCCTGTTTTAATTATATGTACGAAAAGGAATGGATTCTGAATGTGAACATTCAAGTCTTTCAGAAAGGCAATGAGAGGAAGGAATGGGGTGGAGTCAACTCTTAGATTCCATTTTATGTGTTGTTTGGAATGAATTGGACTGCACTAAAAATATTCCAAGTAAGGGAGCCAGTCAAATGAACATTCCCTCGCAGGAAGAATGATGGTTCCTCTAACAAAAAGAAATGCTGAATAAGAACCATGGATCAGTACAATTGAAATGGAAGTGATCAAGTGTCAAAGTGGTCCTTCTTTGCAAATATTCTTGTATTCTTCCTGTGAATAGGTTTTATTCCACTGAAGAATCTCCAAATCTAACATATAACTGTCCCATCTTTTTATGTATCCACACACATGCTCATAGTCATGCACACAATTTTCAATGGCTTTGCATTAATATAAGAGAAAATTAGGAATGCTACAATCATATTAAGTGCCCTGTGATCTTTCTCCAATATGCCTTCTTATATATTTGGTATCATTCATTATCCATATTTCTATTATTCTGTGGGCTTCTTTATCCCTTCCATTCTGTTCATCATATTAAAATGTTATTGATACTTATGAGAAGTTTTATAGTCATTTTCTCTGAAAGTGTTCTCTGCATTCAAGACTACACCAAGTGTCACTGATATCATGCTTGCAAATTTACACTACAGCCCTTCTATTTTATTATCTATTTTATTTTGGGGGGATACTTTTTATCAGTGTCTACCATTTGTTGCATAATGCCAAGAGAACTTAAGCCTACGGGAATCAAAGATGACAGTAAAATATCAGCTTTGTAAAGCTTTTCAAGGTATGACTTTATTCTACTGTAATCACTACTGCAAATGCACAGTGTTTGAGTCAGGTTACACCATTAAGCAGAGATTGTTATTTTTTTAACAGAGAATATGAATTAGATTAACTTTCAAAAATATGTTTAATTCATTTGTCAATTATCTTTTTTAAGAATACTGCTTTGTGAACATATACTGTTAAATTCAGATCTATATATTCTCCAGTTTTAAATTTAACAGAAACGAACAAATAGTATTAAAACTTTTATTCACGGAGATCTATGCATGTCCCTTTGATCAAATTACTTTCCACAAATATACCTCAAGGATTTCATTTACAGTCCACACCTGAGATTACTATCTCATGTAGTGTTTTATTGATGTTTGCAAAATTCATAAATTATTTATGAACTTTATTACCGAAGTAATTATAAACGGAGTTGTTTCTAAAGAAAGCCAGAGTATAAGTTTTAATTTCTTTATTGGTTTGTTTCCTATTCAGGATATTAGAGACAACTTTGAACCGTTCCATAGGCTTTCTTCCAAGTGCTAATATTATAATTGGTGGTAGTGGTGACAAATCATCTGTAGTTTAAACACAGGCAGTTTTTGTAATATGATTTATAAATTTGTTTCTGTACTTACCTGTAAACCTACTCTTCTCCTCATATACACATAATCAAAACTCATGAAATGGATTGGATGCATTTTATAGTTTTCTAACTGTTCCAAATTTATTAATTCATTCATTTGACATTTTTAAAGCACCAATTATCTTTTCATAGTCATCTTCGTAGCAGAGATATGGCTCTAAAACAAACAATTGAGATATCACTTGTCATGTGATGTTTATTCTAGTGATGTACATATGGCAAGTAGATAAGTATATTCAAGAAATTATAATCGCAAAGAAGCTGATTGGGTTAATTGGAGAATGAGGTACTTTTGACAGAGAACAATTAAGATAGGAAAATGAATTATTTTTCTATTTATGAAAGTCAAGAAAGCTCATCAGAAAGATATTGGAGTTGCAACCAAAATGATTAGAAAAAAATGACATTTAAAAATTTAAGCGAAAAATCCATTTACCAAAATATAAACGGAATTCATCAATGATGCAAGAATTAGGTCTACATTTATGTAGCTAGAAATTTTAATTGGCTGGAGCATATTCCTGCAGTCCAATCATTGTTGATATTGTACTATTTGATTTCATGTTTTATGTAACAGGCAAAGAAAATGCCTAGTTAAAACTTACCAAATTTAGGACTATTCTTTCTGTTGCAGGAAGAATCCTCTTATAGAATGCCTAGACTTATTGGAAATTTTTGCTTGAATTAATATCTTGCTTCTCATTATTATTATTATTATTATTATTATTATTATTATTATTATTATTATTCTACATTTTTATCAATGAAGAGTAATCCCTCTGTTTTCTACTCATCTGAAGGAAAAGTGGTAATATGGTGGGCTTAAGGTCAAGGTCATATTTAAGCAAGAATTTTCATAGATAAATTTGTAATCCAGTGTTTTTGGAAACAGAAATACTACTTATTATTTCTTTCTCACAGTTTCTGATCTGTAAATTATGGTCTAGTAGAACCTCTTGGAGATATAGGGAGAAATAAAGGAGACAATTTATAAAAAGCATCTCAGGCATGGAGCTCTTCTCAACACATCAGATGTTATGACTATTATTTTAGTCCAAAAATGTAATGACCATGAAAGTTCTTTGCAACGGAAAGAAACTGCATTAGCAAAGACTTTAATTGTGTGTTGCCAAATAGTCAAAGGGTAATTATTGGGTAGTAGCTTTAAATATTTTGCGAAGGAATTCTCCCAGTTTTTTTTCTTAATCTGACACAGTTTGAGTAGTGCACTGATTGTTTTAGAAATGCCATATTCTTCCATGATTCCTCAGAATTGTAAACATTTCCTGCCCAGAAATATCATTTTCTCCTGGAATACTACACATGAAATAGGTCAGCACATTTATTATCTCCAGGGAGACAAGTGTTCCTTGTCTTCTGAGAAGGAATGGATGTTTTTATTTGACACACAAGTCGTAAGGAGACAAAGGACTATTCCCTTTCCTATATTGTAGGTAGAAGGTGAAGGAAGACAAATGGAGACCCTTCAGACACTCGAGGAAAAAGAACAGTCAGAATTAAAAAGGGGGGGGGGTCACTCCTATTTCTAAGCTTAAGAAAGCTATCAAGACCACAATGAGTGATTATATATTAAATGGAATGTGCAATTATTAACGGTGCTGTCTCACTTTTAGCAATTTAATTGTCTACTAGAAGACTATCCAAAGACACTACATTATACTCTCTACTTTTACTTCTTTGCCTAGTGAAGCTTTTATAATGATTTACATTAGTAATAGACTTTCTCCAGTTCACTTAATTTAATCATTCTCAATTTAGTATTTCTTTGATGGAAAGCAATTAAAGAGTATGGAACACTTGTATCCAAAAGCAGAGCCCTTGCTTTTCTAGAAACAGGTGCATTATATTATATATTTCTCTCAGATGGCTTGTGTGTAAGGTGGGAGAAGCACACTTTATAGGGCTAATCTACATCAGGAAACAATCTGTATTGCATCATTAGAAACCTAATGACAAAAATAAGAACCTAGCTTACATTCTTCCAGCACTCAGTATTTGTCACTCAGTGATTGCCTCTTGGTCTGTCATCCAATTAAGGACTCGCTTCCAAAGTCCGTGGTGGAATGTACTACAGCAGGGGAAACTGAGACACAGAAAGGTGATGGAAACTGTTGACCGTGTAGCCAGAATGTTACCAACCAGATCTCTGACAGTTGCCTTTAGACCCCACTTTTCACCATCAATTAAGTTATATTATCTTCCCATACACCCCTTCGAACAACCACTCATTTTAACATACTTATTGGTTTCAGTGCCCCAAACCTCCTCCTTCCTCTAGTTATATATAACACTCATTACCTCATTTCACTGATGGTCTGCTGCAATGGCACTTCTCAGAGTGGTACATCCTCCACCTTCTCATTCAAACAGACCTTCTCTTTCCCTTAGCAATTTTGCTTTTGTTCATAACCTTTTTGCCATCTTGTATTGTATCTTACCTCTGTATTTCATACATATCCACCTACTGGATCAGGGGCTCTTGAAGATATATTTTATTTTATTTTATTTTTTGTGCACAGAATCCTGCATAGATTAGGAGATGTTTGTTGAATGGTGAAGCAGCTAGAAAACACTAAAAACCAAGATGATATAAAGCTGAGTGTTGTTAGTAAGTACAATGCCTCGAACAATGACCTACTTAAAAGAGGATGGCTCAAGTTTTATGCAATAAAAATAGCTCAAAAGTGGCAAGAAGAAATATAATAGAGTGAAGTAAAAGATTTTTATTTATTAAAAAACTGAACCAATAAGAGTTTTTGCCTGTTAATCATAAAAACAAGTTATTGGATTTTCTTGAGAAATAAAAAGAAAGTAAGTCTGAAATTTTTATAATTTTGACATGGCAGAACAGAGCACTGCAAATGCGGGAGAGAAGTAGAAAAAGAGGTGGGCGAGCAGGGCTTCCATGCGTAAAGAAGCATGTTGTTGCCTAGTGGAACAGGGCCACCACTCATTGATTGATAGGATAGAGAAAGAAGAGATAATAGATGATAGGTAGATAGATATATAGATAGAGAGACATATACATATACATATACATACATACATACATACATACATACATACATACATACATAGGTAGATAAAAGATAGATAATAGATTCATAGGTGATGATAATAGATAACTAGATCATTGCAGGATATTTGATCCCATTGTGAACTCCAAGCTTATGACCTGTAAAAACCCATTTCTAGTTGTGAAACTAGAATCACCCATAGCATAACGCCTTTATTTCTAGAGTTTTTTGTTTATGGTAAACAGGTAGTTGTGGTGTGCCTCAGCCCTACCATGCACCTTTAATCTAAGAGCTTTCTGTAAACAAGAGCCTAATAAAGTTAAACCATCTTCTGACATCTTCAGTTTCTTTCGTCAGAGACTTGACGATCTTGTCCTACAGTTCTCTCACTTTCTTTGGTTTTATTCTTTCTCAAGTCTTGATGGGGTTGAAGACTGGATAGTGATAGCTTCACATTTAGCTTTAAATTGTTTAGGATTTAAGAAAACAGTTTAAGATCTAGAAAGATGTATTTTATTTTAATTTATTATGATTTACTCAGATTACATCCCAATTGCTATCCCCTCCTTTGTATTTTCCCATTCCCACTTTCCCTCCCTCTTCTGTCCTGTTCCATTCCCTGTGACCTCTGACAAAAAGGGACCTCCTCCCCCACCATATGACTAAACCATATCAGGTCTCATCCAGATAAACTGCTTCCCACCAAGTGGAAGTGGTCAAATCTTCAAGGGCACCAGAGTTCACATCAGAGGTAGTACCTGCTCTTGCCACACTGTGGAGAATGAGCTGTCAATTGATGAGATATGAACAGGGGTGTCTAGCTTTACCACATGCGTTGTCCTTTGTTGGTATAACAGTTTGTGCAGGCCCCCTTGGATTCAGATCTGCCTGCCTTGGTGGTCTCCTTGTGGGGCTCTTGGACCCTCTGCACCCTTCCAACTCCCCACTCTTCCACACCCCACTCTCAGCACTCCACCCAGAATCCAGCAGCGAGTCACAGCAGGATGTTGACAGCAGCTTTATTCATAATAGCTAGAATCTGGAAGCAGCCTAGATGTTCTGCAACAGAAGAATTAATAAAGAAACTGTGGTACATATACACAACGGAATGCTACTCAGCTATTAAAAAAAAAATAGGAAATCTTGAAATTTTCAGGCAAATCGATGAAACTAGAAATGATCATCCTGAGTGAAGTAATCCACATCCAGAGAGACACACATGCTATATACTCACTTATAAGTGAAAATTAGCACAACATAGATGTCCTCTGAGGAAGATATTTAAAGATATTTTTAAATACAAGATATGACAGAGAATGATTTAGGTACAAAACTTTAGACTCACCTAGATAGGAAGGATGGTATTTTCTTAAATGTTGCAAAATACAAACGCGTTAAACATTTTTAGCGTAACTTTTACATATGAATTTCCTTATTGTAGCATAATTTCTTACTGCATGTAGTTTATTATAAATAAATAAAGTCCATATGCAAAAAAGGATAATAAAAATTAAAGTTTACCCGAGGTCTAGTGGTGGAGCAAGAATCTAGCTGACAGGGACTAAGTAGAAAGGAATTACATTGAGAAAGGGGTATTTAAGACAGCATGGAGAAGAAGAAATGGTTTTTGGCTTTTTTCTCCTGGGCTGTTACCTGAGCTAGCAAGATTTTTGTTTTTGGCTTTTGGCACGTGACTTTTTCCTTCTGGGACATCTGCTGAGTAGGAAGATCAGCTGGGTGCTCCCTCTGCCTCTTTGAGCTAGGTGGTTTTTACATCAGTTTCTAGCTCCTGAGTCTTTATTGGTCAACCAAATGATTGGAATTTTTCTCTATTTTAACAGAACTAGACAGATGGCTAGATAAACGCATACATACATACATACATACATACACACATACATATATACATATATAAACATACATAAGTATATAAATGGTAGACGGTAGATAATAATGATAAAGATAGATGATATAGATAAATGATAGATGATAGTTAGATGATAGATAAAAGATAGATTGATACATGATAGAAGATACAAAAATGGCACATAGGAAGTTAAAAACTGATACATATAGATTATGTGGATAAAGATATGATGACATAGGCAGTTAGATAATGCTTTAAAATATTTAGCTTGAGAAATCCATGTGTGCAGGAAGTTTCTGTGGACTATTTGTATTTAAATGTTCCCTGCTCTCATTTCTTTGTTTCAGTAGTGTCATAAAATGTCTGGTCTTTGTTTTCACTATGTTTTACCATGTTACTCAGCTACCTAGAAACCATTATCCTTATTTTTATTTACCCCCTATAAACACTTCAGAGTTATCCATATCCCACACTTCCTCAAATCATTTTCACTTGTCTCCAATTCATCTACAGTTCTCTCTTTGTTCCTAGTATTTTTAATTTCAGATTAGTTCTACAATAGCATATGATGTTGTCTACATACATTGTATTTTGGTATAAATCATTTTTATCTACCATCATATTTGATAAACTTACTGGAGGCAATTTCTAATTCTATTAACAACACCTTAGCTATTTCAAGAAAAAATTTTGTCTACATATGGATATATAAAGTGTTATTTTAATAGCTATTATGAATATGTAATCAAGATGTATGTAAACTTTAGGGAGGGTAGATACAGCAAATATAATTTTAAGGCTTTTAATGGTACTTCTTTTAGGAAAATATATTTAGGAGACAAAAATAATTCATGAATAATATAAATTGGCTTTGTAAAGTGTCCTGAGTTTGATATGTCATCATATCACATCAAAATTAGTGAATTGTTTTGATACATGAATCAAAAACTCTCATCACAGGTGATGTAAGCTTTATGTCCTGGATACTTGAGAAATATTGAGTCAGTGTTCTTCTCTGCTCTTTAGTTCAGAGATCCCGTTCTATATGTGTATAAGCATCTGACCAGGGGCTCAGAAAAAACATCAAGTGTGCAGATGTCTTACACTTGCAAAATCCACTTCCTAGGTTTTCTTTTCTTTTATGTTCCCAAATGGTTTATCAAGCTTGAGAGGAAGTAGTGTGCATAATTGCTGCCCCCTAGACTGTGGTATACTATACCAAACTAATCATAGATATTTATAGCCTGCATAAACTCTGTTTGCCCATCCATAGCAAGCATTTAATAAAGCTAGTTCATCTGGAAAGGAAGTTAAATTAAATAATCCAAAATGAATGTGATGCATATTCACAAAAATGTGGTGTTTAGATTGAGCTAACAAAAGGAAGCCAGGCCTCAGCAAAGACAAACTGGAATCCACACTTCCTTTCTCCAGGAGGCATTAGGCCTTTCCCATGTCTTCTGTGCCCATTTTTTTAGTGTTTTTTGACTCATTGTTATTAAATCCTCTAAAACTCAAAATATCTATATTGTATACTGCATAGATATAATCAAACCTATTCTAAAGCTCCTATGTACAGCTCGAAAAGCTACATGATATAATGCAATATATAATTCTCTGTTGGCTCCAATTCCTTAACGATTCTGCTTTGCTAGGGATTCATTAAAAGTATGGGCATCCCTTACAACACAACTACCCTAATTTGGAGGGAAAGGAGATTAAGAGGAACAAGAATGAAATCTTCTGGGTATCAGTTCCATGGGGCAATTCCCCTAGAATATTTCGCAGGAGTCTAGTAGAGCATCTATCTGACAGAAGAAGATGCACAGTATGTGGACTGAACTTGGATGTATCCATCAAGATGGACACTGCCAATCTTGAAACTCTGGGTGCCGTGAGCAGAAACCTCCAATCTCTTATGAGGTTCCCCAATCTTCCTCTCCTCTCTCTCCAGATCTGCTGAGTGAGGATCCAGATAGAGAACTCTAATTTAAACTCTCTTTTTGAATAATGTCTGCCTATGCATCTCTGCACTGGATCCCATCTGCTACAAGAGGCAGCCTCCCTGAGGACAACTGATCAAGGCTCTAGTCTAGTAGTATAGCAAAATAGCATTAGGAATCATTTAATTGATTTTATTTTTCTTGTCGTGTTTGCTTCTACCCTTGGTCCCTGAGTGATCTAGTGTCTCGTTCCTGGACATTCATGCACTGTAAATCATGGGCGCTCTCTTATGGCATAGGCCTCCAGTTAAACCAAGATTTGTTCGCCACTCCAACGACAAGTTCAAAGCCACCATTGTCCCAGCACACCTTACATGCAGGTCAGATTGTAGGCCAATGGTTTTGTGGCTGCTTTGGTTTCCAGGTTTCTCTTTCCATAGCTTATAGAGTACCTTCTCATGCCAAATAGATTAGAGCACAGGGGTAAAGACTCCTAGCCCACACCAGCTGAACCTCTATGGTAAATAAGGTGTGTGCATATTGTCCTTAGCAATGGGGTTCACTGTCAGCTTTCAGAGAGTAACTTTTTAGTGATAGCCATGGGAACCTCTCCGGCAAAAATTCAACCAAATCAAACCCAGTCCTACCATTGGAAGCTAGCTGGCTACAAAATATTGACAGTTCAAACTCCGTAGGCTCCATTACTAATAGTCCTCATGAGGTTCATCCTCATACTCCAGGCTGTGTTCATTGCACTAAGCTTCCACCACACATACTCTTAAGGCTCCCCTATTCCATCCTTCACTCCCATATATTTAGATTTAAAATCCCCTAAATAGTTGTTTTGTAATAAAAGTCATTGTCTTGTGACTGAGATAGCCCATTGTTTAAAAGTATTAGTTGCTAGCTCCATTCACAACTAGCCTTAACTGCAGCTTTAGGAGATACAATGTCCTGTCCATCCTCTAAAGGCACCCGATACATACACACACACACACACACACACATACACACACACACACACACACACACACACACACACACACACACACCAAAGTAAATAAGCATTTCTGCCTGTGAAGAAACATAAAATATGTTTTCTTCACATTCCATTTGGCCTATCCAAATCCACAGGACATGATCTTTACCTATTCCATACTATCTTCTTTGTTATGTCACTTTGATGAACTTAAGGCCTACTGCAGAATCTGTTGCCATTTTGATGATGTGACTCAGCTCCAAGTCTTTCAGCCCTGCAATTCCTTTCTTGCTGGTTAGTCTTTGTCAATAAAGGAAGTTGAATTCATTAATTCATTTTTCTGGATTTTTGATGATTGTTATTGTTGGGAAAATACCAAATTTTCTCATTATATCTAATATGGTTTTAAATAAATTGCATCTTCTAATTTCATTCTTCCTAATCTCACTTTTTTCACTATGACCCAAAAATCACATTTTTTTCAACTCTAGTCATTGCTTAAACCTCCCGTTTTAATTTTTCAAGAAATTTTCTCTCCGTTAAAATGTGTGTCTCCATTTCTAGGCAGTGCAGAGGAAATCTGAGACACTGTGTAACACAGACAGTTCTTCTAGTTTATGTGGATTTATTTTCTCTTTGAAGAGTTTGTGAAATCAACAAGAGGCATTCCAAAAGATACTCTCTTAACAAGAGGGTTCTTACAACTCTTGAACAGGATAGTAATCATTCCATAGAAGATTCTACAGAAATGTCATAGAATCAGCAAGGTGGGTTGCTGGCTATTAATCATGACTTATGTCACCATTTTTCTTGCAAATTGCTGAATAAACATTGATAGACTTGGCATCTGACTATTGGAATACAGTCACAAAATGGCATTGGGAACCTAGGTCCTGATGGTAAAATGATGTATGGGTAGGACTCTGATGACTCCAACACTTTCTTTGTGGGAAAATTCATAATTTCTGTCAACCTGGAGGAACATTACTCACAATGATAGTTGGCCACTTATAAATCGTGCAGGTTAAGAAAGTGAATCAATTGCTTCTTGAATTGCTAGAAAGCAAAGAAAGAGTTGAGAAGTCATTTATTAAATGTGTTTTGGGCAACATTGACGGTCTGGAATTGGATACTCTCCTGAAAAAATTGCCTGTTGACAGATGAGAGCAGGAGAAACATGGAGGTAAAGATGCCAAAAACATTGAGATTTTTCAAAGAGGTAATTTTGTATCCCTAGTGTTTTTATTTGGGGAGGCATTTCTGCAACCATATCTTTGATGTGTGATTAAAGATATTTTCCATAATTCAAAAGCCAAGCTTTTTTGTCATTATAAGACTATAAGAACACATGGAAAAATGTGTGTGTGTGTGTGTGTGTGTGTGTGTGTGTGTGTCTGTTTGTCTGTCTGTCTATCCTCCTCTCAGTATTTGGATTTAGCACATCTGTGTAAATAGTAGCTATTTATAGTAGTTGTTAATAATATTTGATAACCTCTGTGTATATATGACACTTTTATTCAACTTACAAAACACACAAGCCAGTCCAGTTTCTTTACATAGATTATTTTGAAAGATATTTTATGTAGTTTCAGGTTTCTTTTCTTTCCTTAAAATAAAATACTCTATTCTCTTAGAAATTTGAAAAATTAACCCTTTTTAATTTTTCTCATCACTTCTCCAGAAAATAACATTTGCTACAAGAAGACTTCTCTTTTTCCACTTTTATCCTTCCATATCAGCATATCCACCTGAGGGTTTCAACCATTTATTCTTCTATTTTCTTTGAGTGAGAAAGTGTTCATTAAGATAAATAATGAAGTCTGAGAAGGAGTTAGTTTCTGATTTTATGTCTGTACCTGAAGAAACAGCTCTTCCAGAAACTAATTAATTATCCTTTTTAAAGACCTCACTCTAGTGAACAAAGAACCACAGATACTGAATTGGGGAAAATATTTAGCATCAAATGCCCTCATGTCCCAAGGGAGGTTTCTATCCAACAACATGTTGGCTTTCAAACTTTGATAATCTTAAGTCTTTTTATTTTACTTTTAACTCTTAACTTTTATATCTTCAAAATTGGGGTGATTATTTCAAAATATTTTTCACCTAGATCTAGAGTCTGAATACCAGATTATTTCCTGTTACTAGGAAACACTTCAATTATATTGCTCTTAAAGCTTTCAGAGTAGCCTCAATCCTTCATTTCTTGCATAGTCCTTTTGGTTGAGCCAGTTTTCACATGTCCACTGAAGCATTTACACTTATTTAGTTACTGTCAGCATTTAGCACAGTTGATGAGTATTTGTCTCTTGTCTATCTATATCTGTTTTCAACTAGATCCACAAAGAAGGTTTTTATGTGTAACATAGTATTTCATTGGGCGAATATTGAAACTATTAGTCTTTGTGTCTATACATCTGTCTGGGTACATGTGAAATGTAAATTCTTCACAGTTTTGTCAAAATTTCCAAAATGCTCTAAAAGTCACTTTTGGAAAATAATGTAGTAGCTAATATCGATTGGTCACATCCTGGTAGCCAGAAGTGTCTGGGAGCCAGCTGGTTTTCATCTGTGGGTCTCAACCCATTTGGGGGTCACATGTGAGACATGTTGCATACTAGATGTTCATATTATGATTTATAACAGTAAGACAACGACAGCTATGAATTAGCCACAAAATAACTTTGTGCATGGGAGCTACCATAACACAAGGGTTGAGCATTAAAATGTGCCAGTACTAGGAAGATTGAGAATCATGGCACTAAACTCATCAAACGTGGATCCTTTAATTGTGACAAACAAGCCTGTGAGATTTAAAGTGATTTAGATATGGTTGAATTATGGCAAAGAAATGATTGAGTAGCTCACGGAAGACCACACCATAGAGCTTGTGTATTCTGGCTCCCTTCATTCCACGTCCTTCATTACAGAAGGCTGCGTGCTGTGCACAAGAGTGCTGCGTTCTTAGCTGCTTTCATTCCATATCCTTGTAGAATCTATTCAAAACTCGGGTTCTAGTTCTATGAATCTGTGACAAAAGCTAGCCACTGCCCAGCAGCCAAATAAACTGAGGCTGCAAAGAACTAATGGGACCGATTTTATCGTTATGAAGAAAGATGTGTTGTGATTCAGCCTTGTTGGAGGAAGAGCAAAGCTAGAGCATTTTCTTACAGGATAACTTCTGCTAAGAAATGATGGGATTCTCTGTACTGTCTGAACTGATATTGCCTGTGTTCATCTGGTTTTGATTTCTTCTTTAGCTTTTAATGTTTGTACTCATTGTACATAGTGATAGGTTTTATTGAGATGATTGTTTTAATGTATATTTCATACTTTGACCATATTCATCACTTATACATGTCTCCCTTTCCTATTCATCCACATCTCACCCCCAGACAATCTACTTTCTACTTTAATGACATATATGTACATAAGTATCTGATTTCATGTATGTTATGAAACAGAATTTAGAAATAAGAGAAGATAAGCAGTATTTATGTTTCAGAGTCTAATATCTTTAGCTCAAAATGATGGTCACAATTGCATCCATTTTGTATCAAATGACATGATTTTATTTTGCTTTAATGTTGACTAAGTTTCCAACGTGTGTGTGTGTGTGTGTGTGTGTGTGTGTGTGTGTGTTACATTTTCTTTACCTATTCATTTATTGGTAGTCACCTAGTCCAGTTCTATAATGTGGCTATTATGAATAGTGTTACAATAAATATAAGGAATGTCTGTGATATGTTAGCCTTGAGGTTGTCTATGTATGTAGGATTGTATATTCAAGAGTGGTAGAGCTGGAAACACCTTTTAGCTCTGTTATTGAGAACAGCTATACTGATCTCCATAGTGGCTGGACCAATTTATAGTTTTATCAATGTTGTATAATAGTTTCCTTCTCATCTTTTTGTACCTGCCTTCATTACTTGGGATCAGACCACTTGGTGATGATGAATGCTTCTTAGTATGTTGTTGAACTCCACTTGTATTACTAGAAACCACTGCATCCATGTGCATAAGGGAAACTGGCCTATAGTTTTCTATTTTTATTGTTGAGATTTTGCCCAGTTTTTTTAAGAGCATCACTAATTTGGTAAAATGCATTGGGTAACATTCCTTTCCTCTCTGTTTTAACAGAATAATTTGAGTGTCATTGATATAAATTCTTTTTATTTTTTAAAATTTGTTGTGTATTATTCATTCAATTAACCTCACATTGTGGCCCCATCCCTCATTGTGACCCAGTCCAACCATCCCTGCCTCTTCCTCACACTTCCCCTCTCATACTCCTCAGAAAAGGTTAGCTGCCCCACTATCAGCCCAGCCCAGCACATCAGATCGCATCAACTGAGTGTACCCACTTCCACTGTGACCTGTCAAGCCATCTCTGACAAAGGTTCCTGGTCTAAAAGCAGGCAAGAGAGTCTGTGTAAGATATAGCCTTGATCCCCTTACTAGGGGACCCACCTGAAACCTACTGTCACCATCCATCTGCTATAAAAGTGTAAGGGGCCTAGATATAGTTCATGCATGGTCCTTGGTTGATGCTTTATGTTCTGTAAGTCCCCCTGGGACCGGGTTAGTTTACCCCTTGGGTCATCTTATGGAGCTCTTGTCCTCTCCAGGCCCCTCTATCATTCACCTCACTCTTCCAAAAGGCTCTGTGCATTCCCCTTTAATATTTGAATGTGAGTTTCAGCATCTGTTTAAATCTACTGCTCAGTGGAGCCTCTCAGAGGACATCTATGCTAGGATCCCCTCTGCAAGCATAGCAGAAGGTCCTTAATGGTGTCGGGGGGGGTTGGCTTTCTCCCATGGGGTGGGTCACAGGTTGGGTCAAGCACTGGTTGGACATTCCCTCAATCTCTGCTCAATCTTTATCCATGCACGTCTTATAGGCAGGGTAAGGTTAGGGTAAAAGGTTTCATAGGTGATTTGGTGTTCTTCTCCTTCCACCAGAAGTCCTGCCTGGCTAGAAGGTGGCCTCTTCAGTCTCCATGGCCCCCACTACTAAGAGTCCTTTCTTACATCTCTCCCATGTCCTCTCAGAAGCCTACCTTTTCATAGGTCTCCCCCTTGTCTCAGAGATGCCCCTGCTCTTGGTTTCTCTTCTCCCTGCAAGCCCACTGGTGTCCTGCCCTTGCTCTCCCCACATATGATTCCCTCTACTGCCTTGTTCCTCCTCTTCCTC
>OU015755.1:70736236-70753771 GCA_907169655.1 Acomys percivali | reverse complement strand
CATGGAGAAAGGGGAACACTCGCCACTACGGATGGGAGTGCAAACTTGTACAACCACTTCAGAAATCAATCTGGTTCTTCCTCAGATATTGGTAATATATAATAGCCCTACCTCAAGACACTACCGTATCACTACTGAGCATATACCCAAAAGATGCCCCATCATAAAACAAGGACATTCGCTCAGCTATGTACATGACAATTTTATTTGTAGTAGCCAGACACTGGAAACAACCCAGATGTCCCTCAACTGAAGAATAAATTTTTAAAAAATTGTTGTGCATTTATACAATGGAATACTACTCAGCTGTTAAAAACAAAGACATCATGAAATTTGCAGACAAATGGTATTAATCCTTTAAAAGTACAGTAGATTTCATAATAGGCATATCTGCATCTGGCCTTCCTTCTTAATCATTACCTCAGTTCAAGTTTTTAATTGTTTGTTATAGGTTAGCTTAATGTTGTTTATAAAGTCTTGGTTTAATCTTAGTAGGTTATATGTGCATAGAAAGTTACATGTCCTAGATTTTCCAGTTTACTGGAATTCACATTTTCCGACTTTACACAGCTGATTTGCTTATTGCCATTTTTATCTATTGTAATGTCTCCATTTCTTATATAATTTTTATTAAGTTTTGACTTTTCTCTCTTTCATATGGTTAGTTGGAATAATGCTTGTTCAATCTTGTTTATCTTTTCAAATATTCAACTGTGTTTTGGTGATTCTTTCTATTGCTTCTTTTCTTTAATTTTGATTTATTAATGCCCTTTTCATCTTATATTTGTGTATACTCCCTCTAAATTTTACTTTTCTTGACTTTTGTAAAATGTCAAGATGCATTATGAAGCTATTATTTAAAATGTGCCTTTATTTATATTGGCATTTATACCTGTGAACTATCTTCTTAAAATTGCTTAATTTTGAATATTACATACTCTGATATGCTGTAATTTTACTTTCATTTATGCATGTATAAACACATGTATAATTAATAGAAGCTATATTGATATTATATATGGATTACCCATTATATTATAATATACAATTATATTATGTTATACATATATATTATTTTACATATGTGTCATGGCAGTCCATTAATTTATATTGTATACATAGACAATTTTGATATGAAGACATCTTTGTAGCATGATAAACTTCTCGAGGAAGTGAATGAAAAGACTAATGAATTAAGAATCATATACATAACCTGTTTTAATATGTAGGATTTTAAGAATAGAAAGGAACACTATGTGGTACTATATAGCTGCTATGTTCACATATTTCACAAGGGCCATCATATTAGGGTGGAAGCTTCAGAAACATTGAAAAATTAAAAGGTTAAATTGCATACATAGTAGGATTGTTAGTTCCTGAGATGTTTTACACACCAGATTTATATGTCTTGGGTATGAACCTACAACACAACCACTTACCTGTCATCAGATAAACACCTTTGGACAAAAGACTTGTGTGAATAGCCTATATTCTCAAAGATGAATAATTTTATGTGTCATTTAAGTGAATGTGGTGACACTCATTAAAATATATTAATCAGACTTCCTTTGTTGGAAATTGAGAATGATACCTAAATTCGTAATTCAACAAATGAAGGGGTCAAAACAAAATATAAATATCTTAACTATATTTTCCTTCCCAAAACTTTGAAAAGAAGATTTATCATATGTTATTATAAGCAGAGGATACGGGAAGAATTTGTCAATTTCTACTCCTACCAAACCATATTTCTGTCATTTATGATTTCTAAAGGAATTCAGACAGTAACTACATGGCTCAAAGACAAGCTGTATTCTCTTTTGTAAAATGGAAAGGTACCTTTTAACAGAACACCTGGTGATCATATCCATAAAGGGGCTTTCATGGAGGCTTTATGAGGTGATCCAGAGGATAATTAAGAAACTCTGGATGCTTGCTTATCTCTACCATATCTGGCTTATGTTATTTCTTAGCCAAGCTATTGACCTTTCCTTCCTTCTTTTGTTAAGCTGTGGCACCAAAAGGATTATGTATCCAAACAATTTTAGAGAACCTTTTTACCAAGAGAAAAGTATGGGGTTTATATGTATTGAATACTGCTGCAGTTAACCTATTTAATTGGAACACATTAATTAGATCTAATTGCAAAGTTGTTTTAATTGGAAAATCAGGCATTACACTGCTATTGGTGTGCATGATTAAACAGAATGACTGAGGTCACAAGCAGATTGTGTAAGATTTATGCCTGTGATTGATTAAGTATGAAAGTTAATCAATTTAATTTATGAGACTGATGGTTTTTCTTGCCTTTTGAAATCGCCTGTTTCTATCTTATTTTTCTCAAGACATTGTATGCTGAATGTCAACTAAACTACAGTAGCACTTCAATTTGTTTATTTTGTATAATGATGTGTTTATTTCTGATCTAAGTAATTTTTACATGGCTTTTGTGTCACTAATTAAGATTTTCAAGTTACTGAAGATAAAATTAGATTTTCTATTAAGAAAATTTAATTTTCTCAGGGAAATAATTCAGGCAACATGGGAAACTTAACCTATTAGTTCCATTAGTGGAGCTGATGGCTTCTTGCCTTAAAACATATGCCAAGCAGCTTCTGGAACAAAGGTGTCCCTTTTTTAATCATCTCAGTGTCAATATACTTTATGCTTTCCTGTGACTATGCTGATAATTATTATAATAATTAGATGATGAGGAACTTTCATTTAGTACTTATTATGTGCCAGACATTGTTCTAATTTCATTAACTATAATAACTAATTTAATACCTTAAATTATGTAAATGTATTTCCTTCTAGAAACCTCCTTTTATCAAAGTCATAGTACAGACATATTCCTATGTGTCGGATGTGGCCTCCTACATAGTTGCAGACATTATGTGCTTGTCATCGCAATGTAAAAATCACCCCCTCAGGTCATATACATAAGTACATGCATTTGAGGTGGCTTTATATTAAATTGAGTAAGATGACCAGCTAGGGGAAAGTAATTCAACAGCAGGCAACAATATCTATGCTGGGTAACACTGATTTTCTAAGCAAACTTAAAACAAAAGCAGTAATAATACTTTATGTGATTTGTATATGTGAGTAAGTCAACATCCTTATGTGCAGGTTCACATATGTAATAACAACTGTGAAGGCCAGAGGATAGCCCCATCTGTCATTCAATAGATGCCATTCAATATGTTTTGTGGGACAATGTCTCTCATTGGCCTGGCAGTCGCCAAGTAGGCTAGGCCTGTTGATCTCTGAAGCCCAGTGAGGCACTTGTCTCTTCTGTATTGCTGAGTCTGGAAACGCTCACCACTACACTGGGAAAGCTACTGAATGACGTCCCACCCAGGGACATTGTGTGGCTTTAAGCTTATAAAGGTATATGTAAGGATTTTTCTAGCAATTATAAAATTTTTTTTGTAAATACATCCAAGGAAGCATTTGTATATGAATTAAAATAAGAAATGAGAAATCAGTCTTTTCCCCCAATAATGGTGACTATCCTGAGGTATAAACTAGGCAGAACTTGTCATTTCCATGTGCTGTTTTCATTGTTTTTATTTTATTTTATTTTATTTTTTTAGTTACTCCCTCCATTTTTTAAAAGGTCATGACCTCATTGTTAGGCAGATAGTAGTCAATGTTACTGGGAGTGGGGTTGTTGCTTGCATACATAAGTGAACAGGTACACATCTAGGGGATTTGCATATGTTTTTTTTTCTGAGGGCTCTCTTAAATCATAAGAAAAGCAAGACATTACTGGAACTGTTGTCTAGCACAGTAAGGGCAGCAGAGAGCTGATGATAGTTTCCCTGATAAACAGAACAAGAAATCCAATTAATTGTATATCACACCAACCCCTATTTTCTTCTAATAAGGATATATTTATCCGTGATTCTTTAAACAGTAATTTACATCATTACATAATGTAAGAATGGTATACATATTGTTTATAGTCTATAAATATAGATCGCTACAATGACACATCTATCTAAATCAAAATACAAAAAAAAAATGGACCAATTTTTTTTGTTTTGTTTTGTTTTTGTTAGCTGGACATTTGGGGGAACTCCTTTAATCTCACCACTCTGAAGGCAGTGGTCAGTTGGTCACTGTGAGTTTCAGTGCTTATTTTGATTTCTAGCCTACACCTAAAACACAGACACACAGACACACACATACACACACACATGCAAACAAAGCCTTGTTATTTATGAAAAATATGGGAAGCCATTACATTATGTCATGCACACTCACATACACTATTCATTTTTAAAAGATTATATCACTGTGTTTAATAGCAAATTGACAGTATGTGTAGAATTATGCAGAACATTGCGGTAACTATTAAACATATACAGTTCTGAGGTTTCAACTATGACTAGAACAGATTGAATATGTATTGAAAGTTACAATACACACTCAATTTCAAAGCTTTTGTAGAACAAGAAATGTGAAATGTTTCTTGAGTATATTTAAGTAATTATTTGCTAAAATAAAGAACTGTACATGGCATGTACTATTAACTATTTTATTATTTATTATTATATATAACTATTTTATCAGAAAATATAAATCCTATGAATACTGTCAAATATTGCCTTTCTCATGAGTTGCAGTATTTCCATCAGATATTGTTGTCTTTGGCAGCTGTATTCATATAAGACTTTAGCCCCGGCTGTACAATTGGCATGTTGAAGCATGCTTTCATTCATTTCTATGAGAAGGAATGGATTCAGATTGACATAGATGAGAAATTTTGGTGACATTCAAAACAATGAATTTTATTGCATATGTGAGAAATTTGTCCATCCATCCTACAAATTGCTATTTAGAACAGACTCATTCTATTTAGCTATAATAGAGTAGAAGGCTTACTTGCATAGAATAAAGATGTCTTTGAGGTGAGATCACGCAGTTATAATCAATTTGCAAAATAAATGAGGTGTTCATGCTGCATGTAAATATTTTGAAATTAGGTAGAAACATTAAGATTGATACCACAGATCTCTGTATCATGTGTTCAGAATGTTGAGATTAAAAGAAAAATTAAGTAACTTTTATATCTCGGCACGAGGTATGTTACCTTATAATCACAGTAAAATCTGGGTTAGTACTCTGAATTGAATTTATTATTTTTTCATTATTGTGTGTATAAAATGTCACAGTATATGGTATAAATACACTGATAACTTTTTTATTTATGTTGCTGCCTCTACCCCACATTTTATACATTTCAACATAAATATAATGTTCATTTTACTTTATAGTATGCTCTTTTTAAGTTTAATTTTTTTCCTTAGATAAAAAAATCAATATAGTAACATCTTGAATGTAATCATTTGTTTAAGCTGTTGATAAGAATGAAATGTTTGTTAAGACTTGCTGCATTATGTTACTCAGAACTAAACTAAACATACCCAACTATCACAAAAAGAAAGCTTGTGTCATTCATCAAAACATGTACGTACCTGAAGAACTTAGATACTTCATCATTACATCTTTCTTGCCAGTCCTATGAACATAATTTCTCTAAACTCTGTTGCTACCAGAATTAAGCCATAGAAAAACAAAAATTTTAAAATGGAATCTAAAAAAAAAAAAACATAGACAGTGTATTTCATTTGTACTTGTATGAATCAAACTTCCTTTAATCTTCTAAACCCCATTGGTAGATGTTATATTATTTTGTAGAACGATAATTGAAAAATAAAATTGAATTATTCTGTATAGTTTGACATTTACGTATGTGTTTATCATTGTCAGCCTTATTCTTACTCTTTGAATTCAAACCATAGAAGAGTTCTCGGTTGTCTAAGACATTAACTCCGTTTCATTTCAACTCTATTACCAAGGTCCTATAGTCATTACGCTTGGACTTTGCACTGAACTATAATTTTTTAGCTTTGACATAGTTTGAACCAATCTTGGTGTCTTGCAATAAATGTAAGTTATAGTGTGGTATTCAGTATATCAAAATGATTAAACTTACCCAAAGTTGGGAATCTACTAGAAAGAACAATTAGAAACTTAACAACAACCTTGAAAGAGATGCTCTGTTTTTTTTTTTTTTCCCTCAGTGCCATTTTATTCCTGGGAACCTGCTATTAGCTAAGTAACTACGACATCATTTTCTAGATCTCATAGAGAATACTTTAGAAAATCTGGCATGTGAGTATATGTAATTGTGATGCAGATTCTGAGGCAAAAATGTTGCATTCTTTGACTTTTACAATTAATGCTAATTAATTGGCTTTCTATTTGAATTGGTCTTTAGCTTTCTATGAGCTCGAATTGACTTGGCTATAATCTCTTCTAAATGGAGAGTGTTGTGCGGAGGGTAGCATATTGTTGGCATAAGGGCATTTGGTCTTTCAACATTAACTATGATGTCAGGGTAGGTTTTCTTTCCATGACCTTTATCAGTGAGAGAAAGTTACCTCTCTGCCTGCTTTGCAGGTAATTTTTATTGGGAATAGATGATGGATTTTTTTCTCAAGGATATTTTCTATACTTACTGAACTATTTTTTGGAATTTCTTACTATGGTGAATTATATTCTTTAAATGTTAAAGCAGCCTTGCATTCCTAAGTTAAAACTCAATGGACAATGATAAATTTACTACTGTATGCATTGGAAGGTTTGTTGAATTTGAAAGTCAGCATTTATGGGCCGGAATGACATCTGTCCATTTTAATTGCTTTACCATACCAGAAACTATAGGTTTTATTTGTTCATTTATTTATCATTTTGGGTATTCTTTTCATTAATGTTTATAAGAAAATGTTATAATAAGTGGGATTTTAAAAACAACTGTTATGTTGTGCAATATCATTCCATGTTCATGCATTTATTTTATGACATTTGTAAGACTTTATTAAATTAAAAGCTAGCTCATAAAGTGTGTTAGATAGTATTCATTTCCTAAAATATTAGAAGAATCTATATGTATATGGTGTTGATCACCCTTGAATATTCCAAAGAAATCACCCAGGAGGTCAAAAACATCACAGTGTCTGTGCAAAATACAACCTGAATTTATTTAGAAAAGATACAGTTATTCTATAAACTTCTCCTAAGACATTTGTCTTCACACATGTTTCCAATTTCACACTAAGTATAATGTTTATTGGCATAAAGTTTGTCATAATGTCTCTTGTTATATCTTAATTCCTTCAGCATCCTTAGTAATGTCATTTCAATCATGATAATTTGCTCCATTTCATTCATCTATTCTGATTGTTCTTTAAAAAGTTGACAATTATATTGATCTTCTCCACAAACCAGTTTTTTATGCCACTGATTTTTGTTGTTAAAAAGCAATTGTCTATTCTTTTCATTCTTTTTGTATGTCAGTGTTGCATTTCTTCTGCCTTGTGTGGTCTTAAACTAGATGCTGAGTGCACACATTTTATCTTCTTTCTTACTAATGTAAACATTAAATACATTTCAATTTTGTTCTATTTTCTCCATCTCGAACATGGTTTGGAATCCAAATTTACATTAGTCTCCTCATCATAGCTACTCTCCCTCTTTGAGAATTCTTTTAATTAAAATGTCAAAAAGTGCAATAAATATTCTTACATTTTGAAGTTTGATTCCAAAGCTCCTTGTTTTAAATTTATAAATAATCCTCTTATAAGCAGGAGCAGACTTGATGTATCTTGTCCTTTTCAATTTATTGTGACACGATTAGTGATTCCCAAATAAGGTCTGTTTTGGTGAGTAATCAGAAAGATTTGCAAATAAAAGTTTGGTTTTGGGACTGAAGAGATGGCTTAGTGGTTAAGAGCACTGGTTGCTCTTCCAAAGGATCCACGTTCAATTCCCTGAGCCCACATGACAGCTCACAATTATTCCTAATTCCAGTTTCAAGGTGTTGACACCCTTACAGAGACATAAATAAAGGAAAAACACCAGTAACATTTAAAAATAATTGAAAAATCGAGCAAACAAATAAAAGTAGCATAAAAACATTTTGGTTTTGCTGAATGGAGTGTTATATGATGTCAAACAAAAAATAATTGTTTGTTTGATTTTCTTAATTTCTGTCCTTTTGTAGCAACCATTAACATCTTTTGTACTTATTGCAAATTCATCTTTTTGCAAACAGTTTCTTCTTATGGATTTTCCAGCCTTGTTATTACGCTCACTTGGGACCATTTCTTTTTTCAGAAAATGCATCCACTTTTTTTATGTCTCTCATAGTCACTTGATCTGAAATCAGGTTTTAATAGTGTAAAGATGGTAATTTTTCTGCTTTTTATTCTTTTACATTTCATATATTTTATGAATATTTTACACATGAAATGTATTTATTATTGAAGCATTTGCATGTTTATACAATCTGAAAACTTCAATTTTAAATGGGAACATTTGCAGTGCTGTAACATAATTATTTATTTGTTAAATACCTTTCAATGAATTAATATGGCCTTTAATTTCTTGAAGCCCCGTCTATCCTTGTTATCCATTCCTCTCTCAATGTTTTCCACACTTATGTCTTTAAAAAACTCTGTTTTATCCCTCTTTTCAGTGCTGTATTTTCTATCCTTCTGGGAAGTATACTTCTTCTTAAAGATAGGGACAAATAGTGATCCAGGACCCAGCATAGAGAAGCATCACTAACATAGCAAACCCAACCCCTACCACATTTACTCAATATTACCAACGTCCTGGGTAAGTAGGTTAAAACGAAATTGCTTGTCTAAACTGCCTAAAACATAATCCCTGGAAACACAGTAAGGAAACAGTTTGAGGCAGAATTTCCAGATTCAAGTCATTAACAAATGCTAAGTAAAATAATTAATTAATTTGAAGTTACTTTTTGAAGTTATGTTTTAACAGGGTGTATTCTACATGAGAGTATAACCATTTCTGAAGCCAATAGCCAAGATTGATGCTTCATTGTTTCCAGTAGATTTATCTGTCTTCTTCAGGCTTTGTTTTAGTTGTGAATTTTATTGCTCCTCTGTTGAGTTTGATCATAAAAATTAATTCTGCAGTTTATTTGTTTAGTAAACACCTTGAGGCCAAATAACTGCTTACTTTACACACAGCACCTCACCCCAGTATACCTTCCATTCTTACAAATCAACCCTGTCATGTATTCATTTGAGTAGTTCAAAGTAATTTATCTAGCAATTTTATTTGTTTTTTTCAATAAAAAGAATGTGTCTGTTCTCCGTCTGCCATACTGGCAGGAAGTGTTATCTCATTCCTAACTATAGTTCTGTAACCCATCCTACGTATCTTCTATAATACACAATTACAAGAGAATGAGTTCACTTATTCCATCTCAAATGTGAAGATAAATATTAATTAGGTAAATAATTGACTGTGTTTCTTAGAGACTTCATGGGAATGAAGCTATATTAAAGCTCATTTTTATCATTCTGTCTACTGTTGTTAAGTGCAATCCCCCTGAAATAAACACAGAGTAAATGTGATCCGGGAATACAATGCAGACTGTGGAGCTGTTTTCCTACTGGATTCCTCTTTTCATGCTTACAATTACTTTACATTAGAGTTTTATATTAGATGTACATTTTAAATGAAGTAGTCAGCAATATCTTTAGCTTCTACCTGGTAAATAAATCATCATGCATAATCATTGTCTTTAGGCTTCATCTCTAGACACGCATCTGATAGAAATGCATGCTAGGCTAAAACTAAAATAATCAATTGGCTCAAATTTCTGAAAAATAAAAAGTGTAAGAATCATTTTAGGTGAACTTTGATCCAATGGCTCCTGATTCTGATTCCTGTCAGTTCTCCATAATCAAGGTGACTTTTTCACCAGACTCCTAGGAAGTAAACTATCAGCCCTCATGGGTAAGCTTTCTAGCTCATGGCAGATTCTCAGCATAACGTAATGATATTATGTCCTCCAAAAGAAAATGATAAACACTCCCTACAGCTGAGTCATGAGAGAGACCCTGTAGTATTTTTTCTAGGAGAAACCCTAGTGTTCATACGGAGGACTTGTCTGTGAGTCAGCAAGCTGTGCTTGAGATACCATGCCAGGCTGATTGGCATGAGATGGAACTGAGAGTGACTTTGATTGATTGGATCTAAAACAGGTGACTGATGACACCTGCGGCGACAGAAGGGTTTTTCCAAAGACACAGAACTATGAGGACTAAGTACTGTGTGGCTATGCCAGATGTAGAGATAGCTTTGTGAGTTCTAGGCAGCTGAAGCTATATAGTAAGACCCTTTCGGAAATACAAATGAACAGCAGAGGCAGCAATACCAAGTAAATGGAGGCTGAGGAGAAACAGCTTCTGCTCCCTATGCTGTCTCGTAGGAACTTCTGCATTAGGAGCCTATACCATCATGGAAACTTGTAGAATTCTAATTGTTGAGTGTAGTCAAGTGAAATTTCAAATTGTTAACAACACACTGACACTAAGCTAAGCTTCTTTGACAGCAATTCACTAGTCTTAAATGTATGCCTCTTTGTCTAAAATAACCACAGATACAGATTTACTAGTACATCTTCAGATTTATATTTTCACTGTCATTCCTGCAGGTTGAGCCATTTCAGCATCTTAGCTCTGTCAACTGTCATATTGACTTACCTTTCTAGTCTGGGGTCACCCGAAAATATGATAAGCATTCCTTCTTTATCTTCACCCACACTGTAGATAAAAACAGTCCCCAGGAAAGGCCGTACACACAGTTTAAAAAAAAAACCTAATCATAAATAAAATAATCTTGAATAAGTAACCATGACTACATGATAAAATCAAACTTAAAAACATGCACCTTTTTTCTATTTAGTAGCATAGTATTTTAAGTTAGCAATGCTAATATAAGGGCTAAGAAATGATATAAAGGTCATGGTTTCTTTTTCTTTTTTGAAGAATTTATAGCTTAAAAATGTGCCAAAATAATGATTTTACATTTTATGCATTATTTTATTTATGATAAAACACACAAAAGATGTAGAAGTGCTGGTATGTGAGGTATGCAAGTATTATCTCAGCTGTTTTACAAGACGTATAATGTAAATTACTGACTATCTACTGTATCTCACTCTTCCTGCCTAATAGGCTGGAATTCCAAGAAAGTCATTTCAATCTCCACTTTCTGCCTCTCCTTTTTTAGTGATCCTTTTCTCAGCCTATTCTGCTCTCTTTTCTAATTATTTTATTAGTAAACCTATAACACTGTATGATGTATCTTTGTCTAAATTGTATAATATAAGCATATTCCAAGTTCTTTTCATTTCAACACTTGTAGTATGCCAGGTAAAAGAGAAAACTACCAAATCAGGAAAAATAAAGAAAGATGAACAAGCTTACGACTATTTCCTTCTTTCTTCCTTCCTTCCTTCCTTCCTTCCTTCCTTCCTTCCTTCCTTCCTTCCTTCCTTCCTTCCTTTCTCTCATAACTTTACAGGCTAATCCAGCCACCTCTCCTCCCCTAATAGCCCTCATACCCCCACCACCACAGTCCTTAATTTCAGAAAAGAGGGGAGGCCTATAAGCGGTATCAATTTTTTATTAATTTATTCAGATTACAACTCAGTTGTTATTCCCTCACTTGTATCCTCCCGTTCCTCCCTTGCTTACACTTTCACCCTATTCTGCTCCCCTAGGTCTATGACCTAGTGAGACCTCCTCCCCCACTATATGGTCATAGGCTATCAAGTCTCATCTTGGTATCCTGTTTATTCTTTCTTTGAGCACATTCAGGCCTCTCTACCCAGAATCTGGTCAAATATGGGACAAACAGAGTTCATCTCAGAGTCAGTCCCCACTCTCCACATAACTCTGGAGAATGTCCTGTTCATTGGCTAGATCAGGGTAGGGGTTGGTTGTTTACTACTCTGTTCCAGAGTAGGACAGAGTATTGTTCTTGGTTACTGCAATAGTTCAAGCAGATACCCCTGGACCCGATCCAACCATCACGATGTTCTTCTAGTAGGTTTCTAAGAACCTCTGGGTCCTTCTATTTCCCCATCTCCTATATTTCTCTTACCTAGAGTCCCAGTAGGATGTCCTTACCTCTATCCCAATCTCCTGGTAAGTGAACACTTTTGTGGGACATGCCTATTGGGCTAGTGCCCAATTATAAGTGAGTATATACCACGTGTCTTTCTGCTTCTGGGTAAACTAACTCAGTATGATCATTTCTAGTTCCATCCATTTGTCCTCAAATTTCAGGAATTACTTGTTTTTAATAGCTGAGTAGTATTCCATAATGTAAATGTACCACAGTTTCTTTATCCCTTTTTCAACTGACGGACAATTAAGCTGTTTCTAGGCTATTAGGAATAAGACTCTGAGATTCCACCTTACACCCATCAGAATGCCTAAGATCAAAAATTCAAGTGACACCACATGCTGTCGAGAATGTGGAGAAAGAGGAACACTCCTTCATTGCTGGTTGGAATGCAAACTTGTGCAACCACTTTGGAAATCTATCTGGAGCTATCTCAGAAAACAGGGAATAGGGCTTCCTCAAGATGCAGCTATTCCACTCCTTGAAATATACCCCGAAAATGTTCCACCACACAACAAGGGCATATGCTCAAGCGTGTTCAAAGCAGTCTTATTCATAATAGCAATATCAAATTTAAGAGGAATTATTTTCCCAACACAGACAATGAGCCAAAGAAGGAAATTTTTCATGGGGTATCCCTGAGCAAATACTATTTTTTTTAAGTTTTGTTTTTTGAGTTTGTTCTTGCTGTTAAAGACAATAGCACAGCCCCTCCTAGACACAAGCCATTGTCTAATCCCTTTGTACTCATTAACACTGTAGACCAGGTGTTGCTGAACATCTCAGGATAGCTACAAGAGTAGCCTGGCTCTGGTTCTCACTTCAGCTCTTCTTTGAGGTTCTTCTATTGGAATCTCAACCCTGGGTCTTCCATCATTAATCAAACCAACAAAGACCATTCTGATGTTAACATATGAAACTGGGACTTGATTAGCCTCTGAAATTAGGCTGACTGTAAGAAGGTTAACATTCTTCTTACTAATTCTCCCTAATTGTTATTATACATATCTTAAGTGGTCGTATGCATTAGCTACGTTTTCTTAGTCTTTTTAATTTGACATATTAATATTTATAGGTCTTATTTGATGCAGAATCAAGGATAACTTTAACTACTACTTTTATGTCATCATATAATATTAATATATTACTCATAATATAATATGCTTACATTTAGGTTATAATTATGCTAAATATTAAGGATGTGACTCTCTAAGTTTATATTATTAATTTATGTATAATTTATAGTATGAAGACTTAAGTTTCAGCATATTTTATAGTTATGTTTGGTTGTGGTTTCTCATTTCAGATGGTATAAAATATACATATGTATTCTCTTATAAATTTCAGGAATCCAGAGAGACATGCTACAATAAAGTAAATTGAGGTTATGTCTATATATACAGATGATGTATATAATAAGAATATATATAGATTGATAAATATATGATAGATAGATAGGTATAAATAGATAGACTACATATGTAATAACTATCACACATATCAAAATAAAATTTCATATTAAATGTTAGATTATGATAATTCACATATTTAATTTTTTCCTTTATGATTATCTGATCATATATTTAGAGCTAGTTTATAGCACTGTCCAAGTGACCCAAAAAATGTGTAGTAGAACAGAAATGGTTTTAGCAGACATGGGGAAAACACCAGTTTAACTCCTTCACACAAGAATCTGTTCACAGTTCAACTTGACCTTGACTCTGATTACTTTTCTAGCTGCAAGTGTTGTCCTTAAATATATGATGTCCCCCGTGCGGTCAGATAGGTGGTCATTCTGAAATGTATAAACTTAGAGTGAGATCTACAGCTAAGTGCACTGTTTGCAAAGGCCACAGCTAGCCCTGTCATGAAAAGGTGTTAACTGGAAAGGAATGTTAGCCACAAAATATGTCCCCTTCCTCAGCAAATCAAAATTCAGCAAGTTCCACTTTCTTGTGTCCATGAAATTCATATGAACTATAAACACTTGCTTGGGACTATTTTCCTGCCTGTACCTGGTGAGAATGACACAAGGAAAGAAAACCCCTAGGCTAGAACCATCCTTATCACCAATTGTTGCTTCTTTTCAGCTAAAAAAGGATGAAAGAAGAAAAGAAAAAAAGAAAGAAAGAAAGAAAGAAAGAAAGAAAGAAAGAAAAGAAAGAAAAAAGAGGGACATGGCATTATTATTATTAGGCTAGAGAAATAATTTGATATTTTTCCTTTTAAATGACCCCATATTCATATTGGATTATCATCCACTCATTTCCAACAAGAGGGGAAAACATCTACCAATATGAAAATATCCATCTCTTTCCTGGTTTCCACTTAGAAAACATTACAAAGGATGTGGAAATCCTAAAATCCATGGAATTGTAATGTGAGGACTACAGGTATTGCCAGGCTGATAAAATAATGTGACAAAGGTAAGATGAAAACTTATGAATAATCTATTGTAGACTTTAGAAAAAGTTGGGTCATGGTTCCAGGTAAGTGGCATTGGGAGGAAATTCATCAGTTTCCCAAAGAAGCAGCAATAAACTTAACTGTGGCATCTTAAAGGAATGTCAGCATTAGAGATTTTAAATTTTTCCATCAATATTAAATAGCGCAATATCACGAAATGATAGTTTATACTCTTCTTAATAAAATAAAATCGAGCCATTTAGGCTAGGCCAAACAAAAGGCAGTGGATCAAATTAAATGTAGGGTTAGTAGCATATGAGAAAGACACTAGCTGTTCCTTCATCAATTATCTGTTATACCACTGTTTTTTGTTCCAGCACCTTACAAAGAGCTAATGGCATGGCAGCATACAGAATCAGACACAAGTGGTAGAATCTCCACTTTACTTTAAAATGATTGGCTACATAAGGCCATAGGTAGTGCTAGACTCTGCAGTCAAGAGCTGAGGGGAAAGATTTAAATGTGTCATTGGATCTAGTGATGTTCAAGGAAGGAGAAATGGAGGGAAGAACTGTCTGGGTGCAGAAAAAATTGTAAAAGATGATATAACTATAGGACATGTATTTCTTAAGGGGAGTTAAAATATACAGACTGGCTGGAGCTACAGATAGAGTGTAGGAACTGTCCCATTTAGAGGACCCTAATTATTGTGTGGCAGTCTTTCTTCTGGGAGACACAATACATATGTATCTACTCACCCCAGACAGAGACTGACAGTAGACCAAAGTATAGATACCACAAAAGTCTGATCTGGTAGACCAATAAATTTTATTGGAGTTAATTACATGAATGTGGGAGAAAAGTTACTTACAGGAACAAAAATAACTCCAAGACAGGTGCATCTGCAAAAACCACCACAAGCACCCAAATCTGGGAACCTGGAGCACCTTGAGAGCCTCCAGGCACCTTGCCACATTGAGGCATCTCCTTTCCAGGTGACTCAGTTAGTCTCTTTCAAGGCAGCTCAGATTGTCTTTGGTTTTGTTTTGTTTTGTTTTGTTTTGTTCTGTTCTATTCTGTTTTAGGCAGTTAGACTGCCCTCTCCCTTTTCCAAAAGATTGAGCATGTCTAAGAATGACTTGTATCAGTAGTTTCTGTTTATGTACTCTTGGAGAGAAAAGGGCCTAGTGAATCTGGTCAACTTCAGGGAATCCCTGAATCTGTTATGAATTGTCTACCTCCCATCTTAATGATCGCGGCCACATGATGAAAGATTTCATAATGGGAGCAACCTGCAATCTGCCAAAAACCGCCTAACAGAAGTCCATCTGCACTAAGGAGGCACAGAGAAAAACATGGAGAGGAAGAGTTGGAGATTGAGTGCAGTGGATGAAAGCACTCCTGATAAACAGGCTGATAGTTTGAATTAGAGACCTATTGGAACACATTGACAGAATGAGAATCTAGAAGACTGCTTGGGCAGGAAAGGTCAGTATGCAAACAGATGCAACACATCCAAGTCACCTCTCCTTGGCCACCCCCCTTTGATAGCACTTGTCAAAAACTCTTTCGTTGGAATAATGTCCCTCTTTGGCTCAGGTACAGAATATTTAAATGGTCTTGATTGTGATAAGAATAAATCTCTCACAAAACTTCTGGTGCAAGGAAGTCACTGAGAGGCCCTGGTAGGAAGAACAGTGTATTGGACAAATAGAAATCCACACCTAGGGTAGTAAATTCTGTTTCCTCTTTCCTTGACATTTCTTTGCGTGGAGTTTGCCCCAGTTTTGTGTGACTTTACTGAAGATGCTGGTTATAGAAGGGGAATGAGAGTGTTTAAATGATACAGGAAATTTAAATATCCCTGAATACTGCTCCTACTCAATCTCTTTGACGTTGACAAGAACATGATTACCAAGGCAACATTTTTAAGCCTTATGTCCAGGAGAGTTCTGGATAGTTCTGAAGCATGCTCAAGTCTCAGACTCGTGGCCACTGGAGGACAGGTGAAGGCTTCATGTTACTGCACACACTTTGCCAAGTTGAACTACTCTATTACATATGCATATTCCAACACCATGACTTCTGCACTGTCTTTCACCATGGCCTAACACTCAAATATGAGCTGTGCACTGAGTCTTTTACATGTACTTTAGAATGGAAATAAAGACAAAGCAAACAAACATTATAAAAAAGATAATAGGAGACAGTAAACTGCATAAAAATGACAACTAAGAAGTACCATATAAGTCTGAGACCAGAGTTAGTAAAGACGGAATGTTGTCTGAATAGCATAGCAGGAATAATGAAACATAACCTTAAGAGTGAAAATCAAAGGCCATTTTCACTACCAGGTATGTCTATAGAAGTTTGTAGGATTCTTTCTGTCTCCCTCTCTCCTACCCTCTCTCTCTCTCCCTCTCTCTCCTCCCTCCCTCTCCCCCTCCTCCTCCTCTTCCTCCTCCTCTTTTTCTTCTTCTTCCTCCTCCTCCTTCTTCTTCTTTTCTCTCCCTCTCTTTGTCTCTCTCTCTGTCTCTCTCTCTCCCTCTCTCCCTCTCTCTCTGTCTCTCTCTGTGTCTCTCTCTCTGTCTCTCTCTCTCTCTCTCCCTCCCACTACACATTCCCTCTCCCCTCTCACCCCATCTTCCCATTCCCCTTTCTCTATTTACTATTCAAATACAAATAGCCCACTGAGCTTTTGCTGCTAAATAACAAGTCACATTTTTTTAAAAAAAGAACAATAGTTTAAAGTAGCAATTTACAGTCTCTCATGGTTGTAGAAGTGAGGGAACCAGATGAAAATGGTTCTATCTTAGGGCTTTGACAATATAGGGGAATCTGGTGTGAGCATTTATAGGGGCCTATACATCAACAGTTACTTTATCCAGTATCTTGTTCTTGAATGTAGGGAAATTAAAAAGATCCCCATGTCCTAGACTTCTCAATTGAGAGAGGAATGAGAGGAAAGGAGGAAAAAGGTGGCACAGTTGAGAAAGAGGGACATAGAAGACTTCTGTGACCCCTACCTCCAGCTTACCCCACCTCACCCCCATCACACACACACACACACACACACACACACACACACACACACACACACAC
>OU015755.1:70720388-70736226 GCA_907169655.1 Acomys percivali | reverse complement strand
CACACACACACACACACACACACACACACACACACACACACACACACCAAAAAAACAACAATAACAAAAACAAAAACATTGTAACAGCCTAAACAGGAAACCATAGGAGAGAACTTTGAAACTCTGTGGTAGGATGCTGGGGTGCCACCCTCCACAGGAGAGAGCTCCCAGCAGGCATGCAGGAGGGGAAGGACTCAGCTCCCTTTAAGGGGAAAGCCACTGAGTGACCATGCTGCAGTGAATATATGAATAACACAAACTGGAGGGGTATTTATGTTTTTTGCTTTTGTTTTTTGTTTGTTTGTTGTTTGTTTTTATCGAGAGGATGACAGGGAAGGTATGGGAAGCAAATGTAATCAGGGTTTATGATACAACATCACCAAAGAATCAATAAAAATATTACTGGGAAAAATACAAAAGAAAAGGGGACCAAGGAGGGGAAGAATAGAGGTAGGAGAACAGCAGTGAGGAGGAATGAGAGGAGAAGGTGAGGAAGAGAGATATTTATAAAGAGCTAGGCAAAGTGAGGCTCAATTTCCAGAGGTAGAGGAGAATGTATAATCACTACAAATTAGATTCTGTTTTTCACCCCTCCCTAAATATAGATTTCATTTGCATCGTCATCTCATCTGCTAAATGTCACTTTTTAAATGTGAGTTTTTAAATGTCAGCTCACAAGGAAGCTTGACTACTCAGTCTCTCCTGTTACTCCAAACCCACCAGTCTATTATTAAGGGCATGTTAGCAGTTGATTGCTGATATTTTTAATTAAGCCCTGGCTTTTATAAATTGATTTAAGGAGTTATAATTTGAAAAAGTGTGGTATAGATTATGCACTATAGAGTTTGGGCGTATATCCTTTTATTGCCCAAAATGCATTAAGCAAATTTGCACAAAGAATTATAATTAGAATATAATTGCTGAAACTTCCACTGAGCCACAAATTACGTATTGTTATAGACCAGTGTTTGGGGGTGTAGTTGAAATTTCTGCTTCAAATGGGGGTGTGGATGAGAAACCTTAACCAACCAGAAAACCTCTGAAGTCTTTCTAACTTGGTAATCCTATAATTCTAGTGTCCCTTTGCGTTTGACTTGAGCAAATCGTAGCGGGTTCTTTCCTCAACTCAGGCCCTTCTGATGCTCCTAAAGGAGACTCAATTAATTGCTGTCTCCATTGTCACAATCAAATTATCTATTGTGTGAAAATCTGACTCTCTAATTAATGTTGTAGCATATGTGCATTAATCTGTCTGGCCCTGCAGTTCTCTAATGAGACACAAACTCAGTACAAGATCTTTCTTAAGAAATAATAAACTGACTGACTCGGCAAGACACCATCACCTAATTAATAAAATGGTAACAAATTTATAATCCCTGTGCTGTGATTTTTCTCTATGGAAAATTATTTTCCCCATTTGGAAAGGAACACAAGAAAGGACATAAATATAGCAGTTACTAACCTTCGACTAAACAAGCAAACAGGAGATTAGATGGAATTAATACTGCCAGAAAGATTTTTTTTGCAAAGTCCGGCAAGTCTGGAAATGTTAGAAAATGAATCTATATCTCAGGAAATGGTCTGATTACAGTGACATCTAGTGGTAGTGGCCTCCATGCTCGCCCATTCCTAAATGAATTCCCCAGGAAGCTATCAAATCCGGAAAAAATATACTATTTTACTTTTATTATTACAAACTTCAAAGTAATTAAAATGTTTCAGGGCAAACAAAGACATAACTATTTCCCAGAACTACAGCAATTATCATCAAACTGTATTCTATGAAGAAATTTTGGAAAGTGATGTAGAGGAATTGACTGGAAATACAAGGACCACAAAAAGAAAGAAGCAAGTATGTCCTCATGTTTATATACACACTATCTATGTTTTTTTCCAAATATTCTCTTAATCTTATGTGAATGAAATCAACCATGCACATTTGTTCAGGAGGAAAACTCCTGGGAATAACTACCATCTCGGAGAGATGCCATGGAAGCACTGCCCATCTCTGACTGTCTTTACTTCCTTTGGAAGAGCTTGGCACACCATAATAAATGCTTTTCTGTGTGAAGAAAAGTTCAGCAATTCTTGTTCTGATACTTAGACTTAAACTATTGCTTAGAAAATAGTTTTTCAGTAATGAAGACTTTCCTTTGAGCTCTTGCAAGCCACCTAGGGACTAGCAAACATCTATATCATGAACTTCCATAACAGACAAATAATAATGAGGATCCTCATGCCTGATGCTGGGGGTCTTGTGCTTAGCCTTTGGCTTTGGGGCAAGCATTGCCAGCCCACATGAGAAATCTTCATTTAAAAACCATATGTATATGTATACATACAGACTTATAAATATCATATGCAATTTGAGGTTAATAAATTATATGATTTCTTGTGACCTTTTTTGAACACCCTTGGTGTTACTTCACTCTGCTCTTTCTCTTGCCTTCTGTCTTCATTTCCTTCCTGCCTTGCAATTAACTACACCTCCCTGTTTTTCCCATGTCCCCCTTCGAATTAGTTTTACTCTTCTATTCCCCTCTCTATTGCTTACCTCCTAATGGTCCCCATCTTCACTTTCATGGCTTCTGTGGCTAAACCAGGTTATACATTCGTATCTGAAGGTTTGGAGTTTGGAGTTAGGAGTCACAGATGAGAGATAACATGTGACATGCATACCCCACTCAATATAATCTTTTCCAGGTGTATCCGTTTACTTGCAAATCTTTTGACTATTGTTTTCTTTACAATTGAACAGTATTCCATACTGTGTGTGGGGCACATTTTCATGATTCATTGGTTAGATGGAGAATATTTAGGTTGTTTCCATTTCTTAGCTATTGTGAAAGGAGCAGGTCTAGCGGTATCGACCACAAGCCCCAAGCTTGCTGGCTGGACCAAGGTGCTTTGGGCTTTTGAGGGGAAAAGTAGAATACATACTGGAAACAAATACATCCTATAAAATAGATGAAATACGTGACCAATTTTTAAAGAGATAGAAATTGAGTCAGAAGTGGTACCACATGTTAATGTCAGCACTCAAGAGGCTGGGGCAAAAGGATAGCTGGTTCCAAAAGAGCCTGTGCTACCTAATGGAACCCTGTTTTAATTTTTTTCGATCTGATAATACTGAGGTAATCCAAGAAATTATTTATTTGCTAAATAATCAGAACAGAAAAAACTCAGAAACATCAATTGTTTCTAGGGGAAGGCTAGAAATGAACCCTTTCTGATGCTTATTCTAGGAGACTTCACAGAGAAATCTAATCCCTGTATCACCGGTTAATTTGAGAAGTCATTTTAGGGCATACCTCATCCACTACAATCAGGTGCCTTTACTCAGCACTCTCTACAACTAATAATTGTGGACACCAATCCACTAGCCACTATGCTTGAGTCAGAACAATTGGAAGATGAAAATTCCTGTCTTCACTGTTTTTTTTTTTAAAGCAAAAGTAATCTTAGCGGGTGTATTGCACTTCCCTCTCCAACACAGCCCCTGGGCCTATCCTTCTGTAGTTGCCCTCAGTATTATACGGCGTTAATATAAATTTCAGAGTGTCCTTGAAGTGATGTGTCTTCACTTTGACCTCCTGTACTTCAAGGTGCATAGAAATGGCTTTGACCTTTTGTGGTCATCTCTTCTTTTCACAAGATGAGTCCCTCAAGCCTGACCCAGTAAGCATTTCTTTAAAAAGCTTTCTGTTCTATTTCATTCTCCCATGTGACAACCGTTTTGCCTGCAACTGTCACAGAGAATATAGCGAAAGACTAGGTATGGGCATAATGCTTCAATGTACTGCTCTAAGGGCTTGAAAACCTCTTTCTAGAATAATAATAAAGTTAAATAAATGGACTTTCACATTGGATGCTTCATCACTGAGGTGTAAATTAGCTACTCCGCCCATGATTTACATATTAATCTTACCCATGGACAGGAATCATCATAAACAGGTTCATTGGCTTTCCAGCCCCCAAAGTTCTCTGAGTGTTCTAGGGCATAGCCACAGGCAGATCTCAGAAGCCTTTTAAAAATACGAATTGAAAATTCTTTATACATGTACCTGCGGATAGGAAGGGAAATATTCCATTTAACATCCTTCCCAGGCTTGAGTTTGACTGGCTTACAAAATCTTCCTAAAGGAACTATATTAAAATTCAGTCAAAATATTCATTGATGTGACATGTCAGATACTGGGTGTACATCTGCTGCCTTAAGAATAAGCTCAGGACCCTTCTATCACCTTTGGTTTCACTGTGTGCTGAAAAATGTAGCCTTGCCCAAGAAAGTGTCATCTTTTCCTGTCTGAAAACAAAATCAATGAGCTTTTGTTAGCTTGACAGTGGCCAGAGTCTGTAGTGTTTTGCAAAAGGCGTTTTAATGGCAGTATACAGTTAGTCATTCCCTGAGGTGTGTCATGTATGCAATGAAATTTATCAGCTATTCTGATAATTCTTAATGACCAGTGGAGTATTTATTTTAACCACCATGCCACCTCACATGTCACATACCTCTGCAATATTCATCGTAATAATATATATATTATTATCATTATATATTATATAATATCGTTGAGAATGCTGTCATCTAACTTCTTTACTCTAAGTAATATATTTGGGCTGTAGAAGAAAGTGGAGAATGGGTGACCCATGCCAATGAGGTATAATCTGACGATGGGACAATATAATAATTGAAAAATAAGTCTCTCCCTTTGCTCTCATTTAGAGCCAACCACTGCCTTCCCTGTAAGGAGCTCTTGTGTAGTGTCTTGTATATCCCTACAGAGATTGTATTCACATGTGTTGTCTTGGTAAGGGTTGTTATTGCTGTGGTGAAACACCATTACAAATCAAGTTGGAGACCTAGTAGCACTCAGAGGAAGGACAGCAGGTCACCGAGAAGAGACTTGATACCCTATGAGCATATACAGAGGGAGGTAATCCCTCTGAGGAACAGTCATAGGGGAGGGGAATAAGGGGAAAATGGGAGGGAGGGGAGAATGGGAGGATACAAGGGATGGGATAAACATAGAGATGTAACAAGAATAAATTAATAAAAAAAATAAATAAAAATAAAAATAAAATACAAATGCAAGTTGGAGAGGAAAGAGTTTTTGTTTGGCTTCCACTTCCAGAGAACTGTTCACCATCAGAGTAAATCAGGAACTCAAACAGTGCAGGAACCTGAAGGGTCAAACATGTACTGGAGGAGTACTGCTTACTGGCAGGCTCACAATGTTTTGTTATAGAACCCAGGATGCTTAGCCCAAAGGTTGCCCCATCCACAATGGATTGGAGTAACCCCTATCAATTGTTAATTAAGAAAATGCTCTACAAACATGCCTATAGCCCAAGCTAATAAAGATGTATTCTCAATTGAGGTTCTCTCTTCTCTGATGACTCTAGCATGTGTCAAGTTCATATAAACCTAAGCAGCACACTCAAGAACTTCTGACTCCATAGCTCTTCACCACATATAACTGATGAGACATGGCAACTATTTTATTTTTATTATTTAAATCAATGCTTAAATTTAAATATATTTTGATCATATTTCCTCTCCCACCAATCCTTCTAGATCCTCTTCCCCTCCCTCCCTACCCAACTTTATATTATTTCTTTAAAAATCCCATGCCTCTATACAACAACAAAATCCCACTAAAACAACTAAACAAACAAAACCACACACACAAACAGAACAAAGCAAAAAACAAAATTGTGGAGTCCATTGTATGTTGGTCAACGGCTGAGATCAAGGCATGCATGTGGCCTCTGTCAGTGGTTGATATACTCAGTGTTGCTCTACTGGAGAAAACACATTCTTCATCTCCCAGCAAGTGTAAGTTACAGATCAGGGCTTAACCTTTTGTTTGTAAAATAATAGCAAGATAAAATATAAGATTAAACAAAAACTGCCACATCAAATTTGAATGAGCAAAACCAACAGAAGATTTGGGTACCTAGTCATTTGGTTGTTCAAGACAGGATTTCTCTGTATAGCATTGGCTGTCATGGAACTCATTCTATAGTCCAGGACGGTCTCAAACTGAAGGAAATCCTCCTGCCTCTGCCTCCCACATGCTGGAATTAAAGGCACACCACCACCACCTGCCTGTCAACATTGTCCTTAATCATATTTGACACACATACTTGCAGCTTTCCACATCAAAACACTGTATTCCTTAGTTCTTTTTGAGAATGTCACAATGTTTCACTATCTAAAGAATATGTGTGATAGTCAGATTTTCTATGTTGTGGAAAGACATAGATGAAACCACTTAAAAGCAGCAACGTTTTATTTTTTCTCATAGCTTTAGAGGTTTCATTGGCCCTTGATGCTTCAAATCTTATGATTATATAGAGCATCATTGACAGTGGAAGCATGAGGCAGAAGAGGTTTATTTCATGATAGACAGGAAACATAAACACAGAAACGTCAGGAACAATTTGGAACCCTGATGAGTATATTCCAGTATACTGTGTATTTTGCTGGGTTCCAATGCCTATGACTTCTACAGTCTCCCAAAATAGTGCCATGGGCTGGGGACAAAGCCTTGAACACACGAGTGTTTCTGGTGACTCCTCATATACAAGCCATAGTAAAAATAATTCATGGAGTCATTCCTGCTACCAGATTTAAGTCTACATTTTTACATTAATGAAACCATCACATATATGAGAATATCCATAACATAAAATGCTGGAATGGAAGTTGAAATTTAAGATCTAGTGCATCTCCTGTATTGGTAGTTAATACTAGACACACCTCCAGTAGATACTGGATAACTTGAATTTTCTATAAATATATCTCCATGCTTTTAATCTCTCTTGTAAACAGTGTGTAAACAACCTGTTAATATCCACAAGTCTCAGGTGCCTTTTAATTACCAAGTAGTTAATATCGCCTAACAACAACAACAACAAAATCAGTTTGTGGTTTTAAATATCTATCTCTTCCCAAGCTTGAGGTTGAAAGCCTTTTCAATAATTAAAACTCACTAATACTGTTTTTGTATACATATTTCTCACACCAATTCATCCTTTTTTTCTATTCATTTGTTAACTTTTAACTTACTGTTTGAGAGGATTATTTTACATATTATCAAATCATTCTTTATCTATAGTTATAGAAAGTGTTTTTTCTCACTGTAGACATATTCTTTTAAAAATGTTTAAATTTTATTTTAATTGCTTGACTTTTTAGATATAAAAAGTGATGTTTTAAAAAATGTTTAATAATAAACATTTTATTTATCTTTTTTACTTTATATGTAGTATATTATATTATCACAATAAAGGTACTTTAACCTCATAATTAATAACAGTTTTGTTTTGTACTCTAGTACTATATTTAAATTTTGTACAAATATCATCTGATTTTTATTATGTCAATATACAATCAAAAAAAGTAGGTAAGTTTAAAGTATGGAACAATGAAGAAAAGAGTGATATAACCCACCTGATTTTATGACAAAATTTGCGCAAATTGTAATGAAGGCTATTTCTTATAAAAGTCAAGCACAAATTAAGCTATAACCCCTATAAGAAAAAATAGTTAAGAGATTGTTAACTTCCATATTTTTAGTGTATTTATAAAAATATATTTCTTAGATTACATGTACACATGCTAACACATTATAGTTTATGAATGCAATATAAATATTTCCTAACACTGATAAAGAAAATGATCTTTCCATTTCAGGAAAAAAAATCCTATGTGACAGGTTATGCCCTGAAATATATCTTTAAACACTGAGCAAATTCCATTAATCTGTTTATTCACTATCTCTTTAAAATGCTGACAAGTATCAAACCAAATATGCGCATTTGTGTATCAGTGCCATACGGGACCCAATGTGATCTGATTGAGACATAAATGAATTTCTAAAATTATCTTGGGCAATGCAATGCTTTCTATTGATATCTCAGAGGGAAAAGGAAAAGATAGCCTTCAGATAGTCTCTAAAATCTTAGTGATTTTTTTCGTGGAGGATTGAAAAGTATTGAATCCATGCAAATACTAAAAATGTACTTCTTCTGGGGCCAGGATCCTGGTTGTGTGGGGGAAGGTGCTGGCTACCAATCCTGATGACCCGAGCTGGATGCCTAGGGACTCACACGCTGGAAAACGAAAATCAACTCCCAGGAGTTGTACTGTAACCTACCTATGGGCACTGTGGCATGTGTATAACATATATATTCACATACAAACACACAGACGCTAATTACATAAATGCAGTAAATTTTAGTGAAAAGATAAAATATTAATCTTGGAAGCCGACATACTTAATACCATCTCTTAATTAAATGCTGACAGATGAGCCACGCCCATCCCCTTTTTTCCTCCACCTCATTCCTCTTGTCTCTTCTGCCAATCTTCTTGATACTCTTTTCTTTCCCTGGAGTTCTCCTGCCTCTCTACCCTTTGTCTTTCTTGAATTTGTCTTTATACTTTTCAAATATGCCTCCTCCTCTTTGATAAATTTAGTATAAGCAAGAATGCAATTTATTCATCATCTCTAGGTTTTGTTTGTTTTTTTTTAACTTTTTAAATGTATTATAATTTATTCAAATTACATCCTGATTGTAATCCCCCTTGCTTATATCTTCCCATTCCCACCCTCCCTCTCTCTTCTGCCCTATTCCCTTCGCCTAGACCTCTGACTGAAGGGAACCTCCTCCCCAACCATATGACCACAGCCTATCAGGTCTCATCCAAATAGCCTGCTTTCCCTTCCTTTGTATGCTCTTGGGGTCTCCCAACCAAGGGGCAGTGATCATGTCAGAGCACCAGAGTTCATGTCAAAGACAGTGACCCCTCTCCCAACAACCATGAAGAATGTGGTGTCCATTAGCTAGATGTGAACAAGGGGTCTAGGTTTACTGCATGCGTTGTCCTTGTTTGGTGCAACAATTTGTGCAGCCTCCCTCCCCCCCGTTGGGTCCAATCCAACAGCCTTGATGGTCTTCTTCTTGCGCTCTTGAACCCTCTGTGTCCTTCCATCTCCCCCTCTTCCATACCACTCTGTAGTTTAGTTTTTAAGAGAGAAGTTTTTTTCAGGAGTTTTTGGATTCTAATTTTTCTTAATTTACATTTTTATTTTAAGGTTATTTAGGACTTACATGAAAATCGCCAAAATAATATATTTATCCTATTTTATAACCTGTAATTTCTACTACAAAATTTGGCTCGTTTTCTGATGTTTTATGTTCCAATACATTGTGTAAAGTAGCTTTTATTATTCCATATGTTTCTTTCGTAGCCATAGCTCTTGCCCTTGGATGTACAGTGTAGTCACCTAAGGGACTTCAACAACTGAAGTCTAGTGCTAGTCATGAGCTGTTTACATAAGGAGTCTGAGGCATTTCCAGCTTTCACTTAGGATTTTTCTAAACATTTTCTCCTCTACCCCTCGGCGATACAGATTATCACTGTCTATACTGAGTGTGCCTCATGCTTAGGCCCAGACTGATTGGAATAATCTTAACTGGGCATACATATGCATGAGGAAGGTTAGAAGCTTTCTCTGGCCATACTTGGTTGTTGGTTTGAAGGAAGGGGGCAAAGATGAGCTGTCAGAAACTAAGGCTCTCAGGGAAGACAGAACCACTGCTGATTGTTTCCATTTTTCTGTCCTTCGCTATACTGTCCACACCATCTCATGAGAAATCTGTATCTGAATCTTAGGAGTAAGTGTAGGAGTTGGCTTCTTCCTCTAACTAATTTAGGACAAATAGTGAGGATGTGGAGCTGCTTGTCATTACCACAGGAATAGTGCCTTTAAATCAAGCAGGGCTTTGGATTTTAGCTTTCTGGACAAGGTGAACACCCGCAGCAGATCGTACTGTGGATCGCTCTAGTAAAGGGCAATTAATGATGTTTCTAACACTACCAGTAGAATTCAAAAGCCTTTCCCAACAGAGAGGTTTTTCTTTTCTTTTCCTTTCTTTTCTTTTCTTTTCTTTTCTTTTTTTTAACAGAGAGGTTTTTCAAACTCAGCTGCCCATCAGAATCCATACAAAGTTTTAAACTCTGCTTTCAAACATTTGAGCTGGTAAAAATCTGAGTCCCACAGGTAATATTTGTATTTCCAATAATTCCTTTGCTCAAACAGGATCCTGTTCTCATTGGTTCAGGGATCAGAGGCCATACTTTGCAAAAATCATTGATTTGGATGAATCCTTCAATCTAGGCTCCAATTACCTCCACTCAGCTTACAAGTCTGTATTTCTTTCCACATACCTATCATTCTGTACAAAATTTTCTCATGAATACTTACTTTTCTGTAATTAAATACTCAGAAAAGGTAGTTTATTTGCACTCATAATTTGTGGCTATAATCCACTATGGTGAATGGTGAATGGCTGCCGAAGCTTGAAACTGGCATCTGATCATATTGTATAAAAAGACAAGGAAAGAAAGAAAATCTCTTTTCCAGGTAGCTTTCTCCTTTTCATGATTTCTGTGACGTACCCAGTGGGTACCTAGTTAAGATGTGACATCTGTCTTCATTTAGTCTAATCTATATAATCCTACAGAGACATGTACAAAGGATTATTTCCTTGGTGATTCTCCATCCTGAGAAGTTGCCAATCAATATTAACAATCACTGGGCGATCTCTTGTCAACTCAACATTCAAAGGCATGGGTTTTAAAGCATAACCCTGTACTCTTTGTTCCCATAGAATCACGACCATCTTGTAACAAAAAAATGCATTCAGTTCTAACTTAAAAGTACTCTTACTCTTTAAAAGTTTCTACATTGTTCACAAATAAATATAGGGACAGGGTCTCAGCTGAGATTCAGATCATCTCATCATTGTGAGGCTCATTAAATAATTAAAAGCATTAAAGAGAAGGTAACACATTTCCAACATACAAAGGCACAGAACAAACATTCCCCTTCAGAAAGGAACAGAGAGAGAGAGAGAGAGAGAGAGAGAGAGAGAGAGAGAGAGAGAGAGAGAGAGAGGTGGGGGGGAGAAAAGCAAGGCTTCAGCTCCATATTGGGCATGTGGTACTCATGATGGAATTGCCTCAGGCCCAAAGTTCCTGTGTACCACTCAAACCCTGCCACCTGCAGAACATGCACAATCTCTCCTGTACCAGCTACATCCCATGCCTATAGCTTTTGTGGATGGAAGGTCTGTGACTGCAGCATCTCCAAAATCGGGAGGTCAAGATGGCAGCTTAGATTTCATCTCTGCCCTTTCACAGCTTCTTAAAGTGCTCTCAGGCCTTCCTTTCAGGAACTTTGGGCATGACATACTTTTCCTGGCCTCAGTAACTCTCTAGAAGCATAGTATAAGACTCTGTAACACCTCTATCCTGCATTTTCATACCTGTACAAGTAGTACAGCATATATGCTATTGGCTAAGTCCATTGCCAGCTCAGGATAGAATCTCTACCACTTGGAACACAGTCCTTTTACCTTTAAGCGCTGACCCTGGGGAAACACTATCCCAGGTACATGTTTTTAAACAGGAAACTCCTTTATAACATTCTCAGGTAAGAATCTCTTCATTCCAATGAATTGAGTTTTCACAGTAAGGAGGCATAGATGGGTGGACTCTTGCCCTCAGAGCACTTCCTCTTATGCTCATGTGGAGCATTAGGTTTCTTTTTCAATGACACTACACACATTAACAGCCAGAAATAGTCTGATGCCTGTGCTCTCCTTTCCCACAACTTTAAATCTGTGCCCATAACATTCCTCACTGAAATTAATATTTATCGTATTGTATTATTTTCCTTTTACTCTCTGTCCCTGTGGATCTAGATCAGAGCACTGAGCTATAATCATCAATATCCCTGATTTCTATAGTACCTTGAAATATTCTCTATCAAATTACCCCGTTATTTTCCGAATTTAACTTTACAGAAGTTGTCAGGACATAGGCATGATGCAGACAGGATTTAATAGGAATGACATCTATTCCGGTTTCCCACACAGTCCTCTTTCCCTCTGAAGACTCATCATGTAAGCCTTACAGTCCCTGTATCCCTAATCATTTTGGTCTTCCAAACTCCAACCAGAATAGTGCATTAATCAATCTTTACAACATCTCATACCTTTCCAAACCAAAGTCTCAGGCTTCCCCATTCTTCCTCCAAATCATATTTATGTGTCTACACACCATCTAGACATTTCTGTAATGCATACTTTCTCAGTTCTGTGGTCAAATACCCAATGAAGGTAATTTTTAAAAAAGATATGCTTTGGTTTTTAGTTTGAGGGTATAAGGTGATCATGGAAGAGGAGCTATGGTGGCTGGAAGAGAGATGGTGATGTTGCCTTTGTAAACAGCAGTCAGAGGGGTATGGATATGCTTATGCTCAGGTAGGCTTTATTCATGCAGAAGATGGAATGATACTGCTCATGCCTAGGATTCATCTTCCCTCATCAGTTAATTTAATCTATATAATCTCTCATAGGCATGCCTAGAGGATTGTGTCTATGGTCATTTGACATAATTTCCTGCTGCCAAAATTAACTAGCATGTTCCTTGCCATAACTTAAATGATAAAATTCTGTATGGAAAATCTGAACATGACCAGGTCTTTTCAAGACAACACTGTTTTCTAAAATATTCTTAAGTACCACAACTTTGAACATAAGAAAGATACTTAAATTTAAGGATCAGCATATTGAAACCTATAAGAATCAAAACTAAATTTAAAGAACAAAATAGCCTAATTATTTTTCTGAGCTACAGTTTCTCTCAAAATGATTATTGGACTGGAAAAATGTCAAATCTCCACATTAATTACTTAAGGTTTTTTAAATTATATAAAACATTACACCTGCTTTCCTTAGTGGTGGAGGGAATCTATAAGATGAATGCTCGAATAATAATTATTCATCTCCAACTTAAGGGTAATAATAATGCCACACTCTTAAAGTACTTACCAGAATCACTGCTAATGAGTGATTACTGAAAGTACATAAGTAGCATAATAGTGTAGCTTGAAATGGTAAAAGAGTATGATTTAATGATTTTATTTACCTCTCTCATTTGCCATCTGTCTACTTTCATGGAACCTCTGCACTGAGGATTCAGCAAGGATTGGACACTTGTCAATTGGTATATGAAAGATGAACATATTTCTGTAAATACAATCTATGATCTTGTATGTAGTAATAATAATGTAATACTACTACTAATAATAATAATTAGAAATATCGTAAGAGCCACTATCATTTACAAACACTCCTTTGTGCTTCTTTACTCTTTGTACTTTAACAGGAAAAAATGCAATCATGTAGACCTTACACTATGGCAGAGGCTCTTTTTTTTTTTTATATAAGTTCATCATTTCTTTATGCAAAAATAACTAAAAGTTTAGGCTTCACTTAAGTATGTGATCCTGAGGTAGACTCCCTTTTCTACAAACTTGCAAACCAATGTACTGAATACAACTGCACTATGGTAGCTTGTGAAATGATCCCTGACGGAAAGAACTCAGGGGCATACAAAGGTAGGCCATAGAAGGATATTCATAGAAGAGTCCTAAGAGATGGTATTTGAGACATCATCACCAGTGTACCCGGACAAAAATATGTCTAGATGTCTTAAAATGAAAAATACAATGATGGTTAATTGACATATGTATACAGTGAGAGCATAAATAGCCATGAATCAGTGATGTCCAATGTGTATTAGTTAGAAACAGCTGTTTTCCAGTTCTTTTATGTGTTTTCTAGTTTGTTTTTTCTTTCACTTTGTCCCATCAATGAATGGAAAAAAATAAACCTGTGAAATCACAAACTAAAATGATGGGTTGTATCAGTTGTTTTTTGGTTTTGATAGGTTATTTGCTTCATATTTTCTGAAGTTCTGTTCTTAAATGTAAAAATAGGTGTTTGTTGTATTTCCTTAGTGAATTGAATATTCTTTTATGATATAATATTCATTTACTGTTCTTGGCAATGCTCCAGTTCTGAAGTCTACTTTGCTTTCATTGACATTATTTTTTTTAAACTAATGGTTGTGTACTGTAGAAATTTTGCCATTTATTTATTATTTAGCTGTATGCAAAGTAGTACTAAGTATGTGCATATATGGTGGTATTTAAAATATCCTTTCTAGCATTTTCTAACATATAAATGTAAAAATACATGTTCACTACTAGGTTAAAGAGACAAATATGGGAATAACCTCTCATATTTACTCAGCTGTTTTCAATTTTCATCATTTTTCTTTATTCCTGTTGTTTTTTTACTGGTGGAAGTTTTAATTTCACCCAAGAATAATTATTTTTTCTTTTTAGTGCTAAATAAACTTGTCAGTGGATATAGAATTCTGAATATGGGTGTTTCTTCTTCTGGCATCACTTGAAAATTCTGTCAGATTCCTCTTAGATAATGTGGTTCTGGGAGCCAACACTCAGCACTGCCCATTTGCAATGCATCCTTAACTGTTGGCTATGGCGCTTAGGAACTTATTCAGCCTGGAATTTTCTCAGTTTCCCCTTGCTTCTTTAATATTTTGCTTTTTCCCAAATATAGAACACTTCCAACTGTTTTGCTTCAAGCATATATTCTGTCATGAGCTCTGTTTTCCATCCTCTGGGCCTCACAGAGTACCAGAGTTCACCTTATCAATCTTGTGTTTCAGGTTTCTGAGGTTCCATTTACGCCTGTCAATCTCTCCCTCACCTCTTTCTTTGGAATGGTTCATAGCTCATGTTTAATATCTTCCCCCTTTGTTTCCTGTCTGCATTCTCTTATTCAGTCACTTAATGAATTGTCTCATTTGTCACCTTATTCCTTGCTAGACTTGTCTTTGTATGTTATTTCTATTACTTATGCTTTTATTTTTCACTTATTATGTGAGTGTTACCACTTCTCTATTAGATTATGGTTAATATGTTTGGTATCTTCATTTCAGATCAGAACAATTCTGTAATTTTATTTCATATTTTGCACTTAAGAAATATTTTCTTGTCCTTCACATGTAAAGTAACTTCTTTTGTTATATGCTGGACATTGTGACTATTATTTATGTTACTTTGATACTTACTCCATAATACTCAGGCTAATTTTATTCTTGCTAGAGTTTGGATTGTAGAGAACACTGTTGTGTGACCTTTTTCCTGAGGAAACATGAACAAGTGTCTAGTCACTTCAAACAGGGCACTGACGGGAAACAGAAGCAATTCCACTGAGGTCTAGCTTAGTGATCCAAAGATTTTATTGGGGTTACATATTGGGGTACCAGTGAGGAGTTACTTACTAGAGTTGTCAATGAGGAGTTATGTAGAGAAGACTGGGAAACCCAAAGACAGATGTATTACCAAGAAGCCCACCTCAACATGAGTAGTTTACTGTGTACCTAGCAGATAGTTTGCTATTTGGAGACTAAATACCCGACCCCCTACCCTGTCATTCTTTGTCCTTCACTGTCCCCTATGCAGCAGTCATTCTGGGTGCCAGGCTGCCACCAGAAGTGCACATTTCTCAGGTGGGACAGTCCAGGCCCCGTCAACTTCCAGATGGGAATAGAGGAATCCCTTTGATCAAGGTTATGCCTCTTTCAGGAATGGCTAGATTGCTCAGAACAAGGCCCATAAATTAGGCAAGGTTCTCGGTTTCACCTGGAGTGTGGAAATGAGTTTTCCACAGCAAATTTCAGTTAGTTCTTTTAAATGATATTGCTAGTACTAGACAACAGTGGAAACAGATATTGCAAAGCTGGAAATGAATGTGTTCCAAAGCCTGTGATGATACCACAATGTTGCTGCCCTTTCGTTAAGCTGATGCAATAATGGCAGGGATTGTAGGCTAAATCCTGTGTGTAGTGGTCAGCATTGAGCTTGTCGCAGTGGGGGGGGGG
>OU015755.1:70680922-70720378 GCA_907169655.1 Acomys percivali | reverse complement strand
CCCATAGGCTGATAGCCATATCATAATGCAAAATGCATTTAGTCCAAAATATAAGACCTCATTGCCTTCCTTTGTCTCAATAGGGCTTAAAAATTCGAAGTTCAAAATCTCTTTTGAGACTCGAGGCAATCCCTTGACTGCTATCTACTGTAAAATCTAATCTAATAGCAGATCACATAGTTCCAAGATACAATAGCACAGAAGATACACTGCCATCCTGAATGGATGGAAAGGGAGTATAGGGAGGAAATAATTAACCAAAGAAAGACATAGAACCAGGAGAAGAAACTCCAAACTCTGTATTTCCATGTCTGATGTCAGAGTGTTCTTCAGATCTCCAACACCCTCTACCTTTGTTGACTGCAACACGCTTCTTTCTCTTAGGCTATTTCCAACCCACGTGTTCAGCTTTCTTGTTAAGTATCCCATGACTTTGGTATCACCAACATCTTGGGGGTTCTAACATAATCCAGGCTTCATCTTCCCAGATTCAGGTAAGGGGTTCTTTGGAACTTGAGGCAGGGATACCCTGACACATGCCTGGCCTCAGCAGCTTTCCTCAGTCATGGAAAGAGATTCCAAACCCCTGGTATTCTTGAATGTGCAGCCTGAACTATGTGGGTGAAGCAGGCAAGTTCTGCTACTTGCTGGGGCTGGAAGTGGCTTCCTCATTCAATTACATTTGCACCAGCTTTCTGTTGTTGATCTTTTCCTTCGCTTCCTAAGCTTCTCTCTAATTCCGTTCCACAAGGGAAGCCTACTGGAGTGGCGTCTTGCCTTAGGTCATTACTACTCCCTTTACTCCATTTAGCAACAGGCTTTCTATAAACCTTTTATCTCCTTGAGTGGTTAACTTGGCTCCAAATTACATTTCCTAGTCTTACTTTCCTTCCCAAACGGCACATTTTGTGCTTTTCCATCATCAGCTCCCGCCTTTCAACTGTAGGCCTGTTCAAGAGTTACCACTAGTAACCATCATGTGACACAGTAAATACTAGGCTGTATTGAAAAGTCCTCTGCCAATGTAATTAATCCAGAAGTCTTCAATTTAGTCTCAAACAGATTTTTAGGACAGGGATAAAAAGCAGCTACATTCTATGCCAAAACATCACAAGAATGGTCTCTAGGCCACTTACTGATATTCTTCCTCTGAATTTTTTCTTTAATTTTAATTTATTTTTTAAACTTTTTACACTCTACATCCCTATTTTAGACCCCTCCCTCATTTCCTCCTGGTCCCGCCCTCCCTTCTTCTTTCCCGCTAATCCCCTCCCTTAGTCCACAGAGACAGGGAGCTCATCTCCCCTAATGACTTACCCCAGCCTGCCAGCTCATCTGGATGGCCTGCATCCTCTTCCTCTGTGGTAGAGTAAGGCACCCGACTAGGGCAAGTGATCAAAGTGCAGGCAACAGAGTCCATGGCATGAATATCCCCTGCTTCCCTTAATAGGACACCCATATGGAGACTGAGCTGCCTATGGGCTACTTCTAATTGGGTTCCTAGGTCTTCTCCATGCATGGTTCTTGTTTGGTGCATCAGTCTTTGCCGGGTCCCCTGGGCCCAGATTTGTTGCCTCTGTTGGTCTTTTTGTTTTTTTGTTTTTGTTTTTGTTTTTGTTTTTTTTTTGTGAACTCCTATTCTCTCTGGGTCCTTCTCCCCCCCCCCCCCCCCCACTCATCCATAGGATTTCGTTTCCTTAGGACAAAGTTTGGCTTGGAGACTGGGCTTCTGCTTTGATTCCCTGCTGGGTGGGTCATTCAGAGGACCTCTATAGTAGGCTCCTATCCTGTTCCCTCTCTTCAGCTGCTTCCAGTGTCTATTCTACTTGCCCTTCTGAATGAGAATTAAGCATCCTCCCTAGGGTCCTCCCTGTACTTAACTTCTTTAGGTCTGTGGATTGCAACATGGCTAACCTGGATTATACCTCTGAAATGTCTTAAGCTAAACCCTCACAGTTCAAATTGCCCTCAGCACTCTCTTCCATCTTCCTACTAAGAGGCTCCATTAAATCATGCCTAAAGCATCTAGAGTCTTTTCTATTTCAAAGTTCCAGAATCTTCCATACTCTCAGACTAGCAGCTTGTTCAAGCCTGTCACAGAAGTCCCTTGTTCTCTGATACCAACTTTTGCCTTAGCCAGAATTTTAGTGCTATGAAGAGATACTGTGACCAAGGTAACACTTATAAAAGAAAACATTTTATTGGTTTCAGAAGATTGGTTCATTATCATCATTGTGGGGAGAATGATAGCAAGAAGGTTGACATGGTGCTGGAGAAGTACCTGACAGTTCTATATCCGGATCCACAGGCAGCAGAAAGAGAATGACACAGGCCTGGATTGGGCTTTTGAAACCTCAAAGCACATCCCCCGTGACATACTTCCTCCAACCCATCAAATCTATTCCAACAAGGCCACACATTTCAATCGTCCCAAAGCCGTGCCACTTTCTGAAGACTAAGTATGCAACTTATGTGCCTATTATGCCAATCTTATTCGTACCATCACAATCCTTCACAATTAGTACATGATGAACTAGAGTTGATTATATACTGATTTTTCAAAACTAGTCTAGTTTAATTAATTTATGTTAAATATTTTTGTGACTGGGTCTCAGTGGGCAACCCTATCTGGCATGTAACACCTTAGGCAGACCAGTTTGACCCTGAAATCACAGTCTCTTCCTCCTAGGCCCTTGGTTTAAACATGGATTATTTTTAAGTATTTATTATTTTTAATTGCACACATTTGTGTACTTACATTTCAAAAGTTCATTATAAATGGAGGGCAGGGCTTTCTTGTCGCTTTGAGCTGGATTTACAGGTTATTGTGAGCCATCTCAGATGGGTGCCAGGAGCAGCACTCTGGTCCTTATAAGAGCACTATGTGTTCTTAGTGGCTGAGCTATCTCTCCAATACCTATTAGTATTTTTGTTAAATATTCAAGTTGAAGAGTTGTGGACTTTTTTAGTTTTTAATTGATGTATAAATTATACATATTAAAGAAATGCAATGTGCAGTTCTGAGCTGGGCGTATGTTAGATAATGACTTAAAGCAATATTTATTATTTTACTGATCAACGTAGAGGAATTTTAATCTAGCAAGGGACCACATGCAAAGATCTAGGTCTGTGTGATCCTGCAGGAATATAGGCATGTCCTTAGTACACTCCTTTAATCCCTCTAGATGGAATACACTCCCTTAATCCCTCTGGCCAGCAGGTAGACTGGGTACACTTTTCATTCCTCTGGCTGGAATTTAGTACACACCTATAATCCAAAACAGTGATTTCTAATTGAAAGGCAAAGTGATGCATCAGAGAAAGATTTGCCAGAATGAGTCAGAGATAAGATATACCCAACTCTAATGAGAACAGACAGGAAAGAGAAGATACTTGAAAGGAGTACAGAGAGAGAGAGAGGGGGAGAGAACACGTTTTTTGTTGAGATAGTACAGTAGACTCCAGGAGTACAGCAGTTCAGTTGAGTGCCACTGAGTTTGTGCACCTCAGTTCATGAGTTCATAGGAAGTTTTCCCAAGCAGAATAATTCAATGGGAAGCAGAGAGAAGCAAGTTGGAATCAGTCATCTTGGAAAGGATGTACCCAGAGTTCGAAAAGAACGAGAAAAAGTGAGTTATTCAGCAGTAAACTTGGCTGCTAAACACACTCTAGACCTAGGTTACAAGACAGAGGCTAAAATCTTAAGCCTTCAAGGTCCTTCTGAAGCCTTCAAGGTCTGGACTTATAGAAGATTAGATTGTACAGAGGCTAGAAGCATCCAGGCCTAGGGCTAGTTGGAAATGCTCTAGGCTCAGCCCAAGCTATGTATTCATAAAGCTTTGGTATGGCTCTCATCTCATCCCCTCATCTGAGAAAAAAAAAAACATTTCTAGGTCAATAGATGTAAAATGTGAGACAAAACAAGTTTCTGCCCAGGTGCAGAGATGGCTTGCTGAGGGATGATATCTTACTAATTCTACATTGTCAATTAGGTTGGGCTATATCAGTGCTCTTGACTAACAAAAGGCTATCAATTTACAATTTGTTAGACTAAGTATTAATAAAGTAAAATTCTATTAAGAGAAAATTCTATTAAGTCCAGGAAACCTGCAGACATATTCAGAACGTAAGTATGAATTTAGGTAAAGAATGAACATAGAAAAGCTTAATGAACATCCAAAATCTGCATGCTCAGGATGACTCCTAAGGGACCTTTACTCCTCTTAGGATTAATTTTTAACCATGCTTAAATTTATTTATCCTTACTTAATCTCCCAAAGGATTTATAATGCATGGACTCTGTTTTATTATTTACTTGTGATAATTACTGCTCAGCTGATGTGACGTCGGCAATGTGTTTCCTTCCTATATGCCCATATATAACAATGTACATATTCATAAAAGCAACTTATGACTGGGACCATAGTGACATACACCACTTAAATAGCCCTACATAGAATATTATATAACACTTATATTAAAGTTTTATATAACATTTTACACATATTATTTTGTTATATTCTTTCCACTTTTCAACACATCCTAGATTCTCCTCAACTCCCTATACTCTCAATTTTATGTCCTTTCTTTCAAAAAACCCAAAACAGGAGCAAACAAATGAAAAAAAAAAGAAATCAAAAGAAAGCAAAGCACAAAAAAATGGAGTGTATTTTTGTTTGCTAAGTTTTTGGAATACAGTACATATACAAGTATCACTCAAATTTTTTAAGGACAACTGATTTTTCTTTATTCAGCAGCTTCCATTACAGATATATTCTTAGTTAGTTTAGAGCTTTTTTTTTTGTTTATTTTGGCTTCTTAATAGTGCAATTTTGTTTGGTTTGAGCCTGTGTAGTTCTTAGGCGTGGTCCCTTTAAAGACATATGTGTACCTGTTCTCCTATTTCTAGAAGACACTAAAGTTTCCTGGGAGTCATCCACCCCTCGTGGCTCTGACAATCTCTCTGCCTCATCTTCTCCATAGATCGCTGCAATTTAATGGTTGGGCTGTGATTAGGGCATTACATTTATGGCTAAGTGCTCCAAAGTTTTTCATTCTCTGCATGTTTTCTGCTTGTGGATCTCTACTAACCACCATCTAGTGCAATCAGAAGATTCTGTGATGAAGCCTGTTCTGATCTATGGGTATAATAATATGTGGGGATTTGTTTTTATTTCTATATTTCTTAGTGGAGTGATAGTAGTGGTTTTTCCCTAAGCCTATGACCTCACGTTATAAAAATAATCTAAATGGAGTCACTATATAATGGAGGAGATAATGCTACAACTAGACATGGTACCAAGTAAAACCTCCAGTAACAGGAATTTGTTATAACATGTTGAGACCTTAGCCAAAGATATCCTTCAGACACACTATCACAGTCTAAAGCCACGGCTATCAGTTAATTTCTATGTTAAGGCCTGATTACTGAAGTGACAATTTTTTTTTTATATCATTGAACGTGGAACAATCCAACTGGTACCCAACTACATGCATTATTCTTACTGAATAGCATTCATGGTGCTTTGCATACTACAAGAGGTAAAATGCAATCACCTAGGTCACTAAGCCACGCATCCTACCACCTATACTATACAGAATTTTCTGCAATAGGTACTTGTACAACAGTGTCACAAATGTTATGGATGTAACCCAGCACTATTTGATTTGATTTAAGGCCCACTCCATGGAAAAAAATGTATATGACACTCCTCACATACCACTCTTAAGTTATAACAAAGGGATAAAATTAAGTGCCTGATTTGGGAGGCAGGCAAACCATGAGTTGTCTGCATGCCCATTGGCACATAGTAGCCAATAACTAGTATAAAAATACCACTTTTTTTTTCCTTTTTTGTTTTGAAGAATTCAGATGCTTACCTTACTTTTCTATGACCCAGAATCTGCCTTTCCAGCCATCTGTTCTTGCATTTAGACTCACATAACCCTAACCCTGTTGTTTTCCTTTGTCCCTGGTCTTATTTGTATCAATAAACAGATATGACAAACTACCATGGACTGGATTTAACATATTTTTCTAACTCTTGGAATATAAATTGGATAACTCTTGGATAAATTGACCCAAACTTGTTGTCTGATTCCTCTACTTACTGAGGGGTTGCTGGAAAAAAAGTGACTTTAACATGGGCAGAGGGGTATTTTCAAGCACCAATGCTCATTTTCAAGATCAAACTAATAATCTTCATCTAATGTTGCAAGGATTCATTTCCATGAATGAAAACAATGACTGCACAGGCTTCATGATTCTTTCTTGCTGTCAAGTTGTGTCCTGATAGCTTCAAGAAGGAAAATGATACTTTCCAGAAAGTTCTTTCTTGTGCATGAATAGAAAGGTCTTCCTAGATTTGATACATAAATGTCCATTTCCTATGACCCCTTTAGCCTATATGATTTTACAAAGAGAACAACTGTTTCTTTAAAGCATGAAGGCAGTTATCTCATTCATCAGTTTTAATAATCCAGACATCACTGAACTCAGAGTTTCCACTCCCCCTAAGTGCGAGAATCATAGTAAGTACTGGAGTTCATAAGTTCTTAGAACCAACAGCTCTTTGAAGAAAACATGACACAACTTAGGAAGTAGGAGTTCTATAAAAATCCATACAAGTTCTAAGACACACAATTGAAATATAAATAAAAATTTATTCAGTACATTACATTTGCATGGATATCAAGGATAAATTTTATTCTCATTCTATCTTTTCATCTTTTGGTCTAGTCATATTTGAACATGTGGAAACCCCAAGCAGCTTATGAATGCAAATATTTATTGTGCTTTAAAATAAGAGAATAAATAGTCTAAGGAAGTAAATGCATTGTGCTATATAGAATTTAAAGTAAATATTATATAAAAAGAGCATAATTCATTCTTTGTTTCCATGCTAGATAAGAAAAAATATATAGTGAAACAACTTAAGATATGGTAGTTATAATACATTTAGCATAATGGTTTAAACACATTTACCCTCTAGGAAATATTCCTATGATAATAAGGCAATGTGAAAAATTGCCTGTGATAAAAATAAAATATGAATGCAAAGATAACTCAGAATCTATCATACCACAATACAAGGCCCAATGCAATATCATAAAATGCATTTATTTATAATATATACAATGTGAAATATTATTAAGTAAATATCAGTATGTAATTCCATTGAGTCCTTTATGGTTGTTTTCAAAAGTAATAAACTGAGTATTTAATAAGTTCAGAGTGTTTTGCCCCACTCTACTGCCTCAGGTTTTGAATTTAAGGGCTCTTACATCTTATAAAGCCAGAATGCAAATAAGCACTAGCTTAGCCATCAAAACACATTAATCCTCTGCTGCATATACTGTCTGAGCGCATTCAGGCTCTACTGATAATGCTAACTTTCTGACTCTATGTGAAATTGTGGCAAAGAAAGTTTTCCAACCAGAATGCTTAGCTATGAGGCTGTTTGAACAGCTTTATTAGCACCCCTACTGTGGCAAACAGCATTATGTGCCCACTTGGGATCCACTTGCTTTGTGTGTCTTGCTTAGAGTGACCTGCCTTAGCTCACAGTGCATGATGTATAATGATTGGGATAACTCAATGAATAGAATTTTGTTCCTTGCTTCAACATTACCCCTTAAAAATAATAAAAATAAAGTTGATCTCAAGACCCAGCTAAGTTAATGAGGCTCAGGAGAAAGTCTTTTGTGGGAAATGGGGGTGTCTGTCTGGTAAGTCAGTGCTGACATAAGCTGTGCTTTTCCTCATTTGTTAAGGGAACAAAGCCATGGTATCAGGCTTTGCTGCAACTGTCTTGAGACACAGGGTACATAAAAATGAGAGCGAATGTGAGCATGCCAATTACAGCAGTTTGTAAAGGTAGAAAAATTAATTTCTAACCCGCACATAGCTTCATTTTCTTAACAAAAGCTACGTGACTTACAGGGACAATTTCTGGTACTTCTTACCCAGATTAAGTTCTGTGACTTTACAACTGTGCAGGAGACTTCTTTGCCATAATAAATTTTACAGGACAATTCTACAATGATTCAGGGGCTCATATCCAGAACTCAGGAATGAAAGGTACACCTCTCCCTGTATCCAAAGTCTGCAATACGCTACGGCAGCTCATTTAGCATTGTCATGCCTTCCACTTCCCTGGCCAAGTCACTCCTTTATTCTCCTCTAAGTAGAAAAAAAAATCTGACAAAGTGACCATGAAAACCTTAACAGAAATAAAAATATCCCATGTTCAGGCTTTGTGGCGGGAGCAGAATTCCGTCATATCTAAGCCTACGTTTGTAGCCCTTGAGTAGTTTGTGGCTACTATATGTAGTCTGTTTTTACATTGAGACATGTGTATCATATAACATCAGAAAATGAATAAAAATAGTCATCATGATGTTCAGAGTTTACTACCTAGTGTCTAAACCTAAAGCCATTCTCACTGAACTCTCAGATTCTGGATGGAAGTGTTTTCAGTCTCTTCAGACAATAATATTGTGCAGTTGAAATGCTTGAGATAAGAATTACCAGAATACACATAGATGGGAGCTATTGGAAGTTATATTTTCCCCTTCATCTCAAGGCATGAGTGCAGAGAGTGCAGCCTAGTGGTTTTCGAATTGTCACAGTGGCTCACTTATATACTCCTTCAACATCTGAATTGGACTCATCGTGTTGGTAAGATGACACTATATCATCACCAGAGAGCTGATATACCCCACAGATTTTTTTCTCTTATAGGAAGGATCTCTGAGTAGAGTTTGTGTTGGGTGCTTGGCCAGAGGTTGTTCATATGCCTTCCAAAATACATTTTCGTGGATGACAACAAAATGGGATTTTAAAGAATAGACTCTACTTTCTTTTCCATGACATCAAATAAAAACTATGAAAACAACTACTGTTGAATGAATATAAGATTCTCTGATGCGAATTTTTAAGGTTCTTTTGTTCTTTGTTACTTCCTTCCTTCTTTCCTTCCTCCCCTCCTTCCTTCCTTCTCTCCTCCCTCCCCTCCTTCCTTCCTCTCTCTCTGTTTGCCTGCCATTTCCCTTCCTTCTTTTTATTGTTCTATCTTCCTTTATCTCTGTTCTTGAAAGACTGGGAGTCATACATTATATTACTTTTCCAAGATTGGTTGAGTAAGATTCCATGGTCAGGATGACATAAAATAACTGAAATTTATTTTTTCACATTTCTAAAACCAAACATGAGAAATCACTTCTCAGTTGGTCCATGTTGCCACCAGGTTGTCTCTAGGGGAGAAGGTGTTTCAGGCATTTTCTTAGCTGCAAGTCTTGGCTTGTAGATGGATCCTTCCAGTCTCTGTATCTCTCACCACATAGTGTGCTCTCTGTATCATTTATCTTCTTATACGGAAATCGATGACATTGGATTAGAGCCTAATATCCTGATCCTAACTTGATTATGCCTACAAAAAAACTCTACTTTCTCTTTGAACAAGTTCACAGCCACAGCTACTGGGGCTTAGCACTTCCACATAAGGCTCTGCAGTGTATATTCAGCATATGACAGTGAAACACTGAAAGGAATTCTAGAAATACAGAATGAAGAAGTGGCCCTATGAAGATCCCTTTGAAAAGGCAGATGTTAGACAACAATCTACAGTGTTCTCAGAGCACTGGCCACAAAAATATGTTTTCAGTTTATTTCCTTTCTCAATATTTACATTTTAAACATTTTTATTTTTATTGTGTTTCTTTTTTAACACATACATATTATATATATATATATATATATATATATATATATATATATATATATATATATATATATCAGGAAGAACCATGAGACAATCAGGAATTATATAAATGTTACATTCATAGTGATTTGGCTATTTGTATTTAGCAAACTTGGAGGCAAACCTCTTTCCTGTCTTGTTGGGTCTGAATTTCTAACCTACTAACCTTAATTGAAAGACTAAACTAGCTGGTCTTCAACAACATCAAAGATTTGAGAAGGAATCAAACTTAAATACCTGAGTGAACCAGAAGTGCAGGTTGGCAGCTTTCAAAATGAAAAAATGACTGAGATAGCTGACTGCCTGAACCGTCACCCTACACAACTCTATAACATTGCAGCAGCATCTTCAGCCTTCTGTTCCAATACATCTGACAGACATATGTAAGAGGCAGGAACTATTGAGGACTTGCTTACCGTGTCTTGGCAGAGTTCAACCTTCAACTCTGCCTGCATTTAAAATTGCCTATTTTTAGGTAGAATTCTGTCTGTGGCAGAAATGAGGACATTTTTGCCAGTGGCTTGTTTGTCACATTTGAAGCCAAATCCATAAGGAGTTTCTTTGATATTCAGCATCTTCTTTGAGGCAGGCTGGGTCTTGCCAGGAGTTAACTTGTCTTGTCATTAAAGAATCTTTAGAATAATAAAATTATAGCAAAAAAAAAAAAAAAAGACAAAAGAGACAACTAATCAGGGCCCAGGGGGACCTGTTGAGACTAAAGCTCCAACCAAGGACCATGCATAGAGTGGTCTTTGGCCCACTACACAGGTGTAACTGATGTGCAGTTTGTTCCTCAGGATCCCCTAGTAAAGAGAATGAGGCCTCACTCCGTTGCCTCCTTTTTGATCACTTTTTCTTCCTAGGGCCACAAGGGAAGAGGATGCCTCAGTCTTAGTGCAACTTGATATGCTGAGGTGAATGTGCTCTCCCTCTCTAAGGAGTAGAGAAAGGGGTATAGTGGGAACAAGAGGGGGCTGGGACCCAGAGCAAAGTATGGAGGGGCCTATGACTAGGATAGAAAGTTAATAATTAATAAAATAAAGATAATAATAAAGAGAATTTAAGAAAGTGATAGCAGACACAAACAAAACCCTTATTCTTGGGTGCAGCATATGAGCATCAGTTCTATTCAGATACTACCCAATGAATGAATGAATGAGTGAATGAATTGTGATACTGTTGCCCTGAGTACATATTGCCTTCAATTCTATTATGTTTGTAAACAAGACCCTGGGAGGAACATATACATGCAGATAAATGTACCTTTCATCTGCAATAGAAACTGCACTACATTGAAAAACTGAAACACCCATCACCACCTTTAAACAGATCTTTTCCATGTAATACTAAATACTCATATTGTTCACCTATTAACCACTGTTGTGGAAAAGGTATTGGGTGTGGACTGAGAACACATACTGAAATAAGTTCAAATTTCTGCCATTTAAAATGGATAAACTATTAGAGTTGGAAAAGGCGGCATATGCTTTAATTCAGGGCAGATAGAGAGCAGCCATTGGAAGTTTGAGTAACACTGGAATAAAACCAAGAAATGTTTATTTTTCTTGAGTGGTAATCAAGGAAATCTTTACTCTTCAAATAAAGTTTGAAATAGGGTATTGTATCTATTAATGAGATCTGGTCTTGTTGTTTTGTTTTGTTCCTAACCAAAGAGTGCTATTGGAAGAATAAAGAATTTATGCATTAATGGTAAATAGGCATTGGAAGAAAACATCTATTGGACCTTGCTCTTTGATCTTTTGTCATTTTTCTCTCCTATTTTCTTTGTATACACTGGAATTTATCTCATCATTGACTCACACATTCCTCAAAGCCAGCAAGAAGAATATTTTTTAGTTTGTAAAGTGCTACCACTTAACTATCCACAAAGCACATCAGAGAGGCTAGATTGTGAGGGTCAAAGATGTTATGAGACATCATGTGAATAGAAAGCCTTGATCCACACACTGGAGAATAAAACTAAAACGGTGTTTGTGGTGGCTCTTGACATGCAATAGCTTTGCAAGGACAAGTAGGGGCCATTGCTTTGTGTCAGTTTTCTTCCCTGGGTTGATGTGTATCTTTGTGGTGAATGTTTGTGTACTTTATTGAGCTGTGTTTCTCTATATATTATTTACATAAAATAAGACCGAGAAGGTGGGTGAAAGCTTTAATTTAGCTTGTATGAGCACTTATTTCCTTGAACTACTTGTCAATATGTAGTTCAGCAACAAAATATAGTGAAAATCAAAAGATGAAGAGAAAACAGTACTTTAGAAAACATCGCTGCGTTTGTGTTGAAGGGTAGTTAGGTTGATAGATGACAGCATTGTGAAGAATAAACAGCTAAGTCACTTCAGTTACAAAGCCCAAAGCCTTTTACTTACAAATTCCCTTGTGTTTAGTTAGGAGTTCACATATTTTAGAAAGCACTCCTGTGTAAATTAGAACACTCTCCAGATGTTTTAGCACTGTAAATAGCCAGGATAAAATTTCACTTTTAATTAATTTTATTTTCAAGTCTGTCTTTCCTGTTTCCTTAAATGACAAAGAACTCTTCTGACTTTGTAATGAATGTTCACATCTTCTAACACCAACTTGTCCAATTGTGCCTCCATATCTCCCTGCAAATTCTTGGTGAGTTTAGATGTGTTTAGGAGTGAGGAAGCTAAGAGATTTAGGAAGAGAGAAAACTTAGTGCGACAGAGAGACTCTGGCTAGAATACAAAACTCCCTGTGTCAAGTTCCTCACAGAACACTGAAGGCTTGGAGGCCAGAAACAAAAGCATAAATAAATACAGGAGCTGCTGAACAGAATAAATAACCTGACACTACAGGCTCAGAATCCAGGAGTTTGAGTGAGCAGCAATCCTCAGGTCACTTTCATAGTATTCATAGGAGATGTTTAAGAACTAACTCCAGAATTCTCTTGGAACTTGGCTTCAGGATTAATTGGATGAGAGTATGGGATTGTTTTTCCTTGTAAACTAATGTGTTTATGATTTTTTTTTTCTTCTTCTGGTCTGCCATTAAATTACAAAACCCTTGAACCCAAGATGGACTGAAGAGTCATATAAATTTCCACTTTTGAAGGCTCTGATATATTCCAATATTTATAACATTTTTTGCCATATCAAATAGTGAAGGAGCTGTATCTGAGATTTTGAGCTTTTCTAAGTAAACTATCATTCCTTGAGTCCCCAGAGTAGACTGGGTACCACATTCTTTACACATCTCTTTACACATACAGAGGATAAGCAATCCAGAGAAAAGCACTGGCTGAGTGAGCAGCTTTACATTTTTCCTCTTTAGTAAATAGAATAGCTCCAAAATGCAAGCTCTGGATATTGATTCTAAGCACTATGCTCTCTTCTTTCTAGAAAACTCATTGTGTGTGTGTGTGTGTGTGTGTGTGTGTGTGTGTGTGTGTGTGTGTGTGTGTGTAAGTGAAACTGTTGCACAAAGGCAACAATCAAGAGTTTGGTTAAGAAATCTGATGTCCATGTTTGAGGACCTTCCTGGGACATGGAACTTCCTGGGGCATACATTGACTGACAACTGATATGCATGGAGCAAAGAATGTAAATAAGTAGCTAGTAATGTACGGAGTGGCTGCAAAGAATCTATCACAGGATTCCTTTTCTTTATTCTAGATAATTTAGAATGGCTTGTGATTTTAGCAGACCCAAACTATAAAACTGTGCTTTGACTCATGTGCAAATACAGAAAGTCATCATTAATAGCAATCATTTATGGCATAGCTTTCTTTAGCGGGTTGTTTCTAGTACATAGATTCTAGCCCCTGAGATAAATATTATTGTATTGACTGCATTGCAGATTTCCTTCGATTATACACTTTAGAAGTTTAAAACATAAAATAGTTTGGCTTGATAAACTTACATTGAAATTGAAGCAATCAAATACATATATATATATATATGTCATTTTATCAAATAAAAGTAATAACTCATCACTTTTGACGGGGTTAATCATTTAATGAGCTCAGCAAAATTCCTCGTGAATGTGCTCCTTGAAGCTCATTGTTAAGGTGCATGAAGTTGCCGCTATTTAAAGTCATAAATTACTCAAAAACACTGCATTGAAAGATCACAGTTTTAAGACATCATTTTAGTTCTTTCATCAATTCTATTATTTAATTTGACTTTATAAAATTCAAAAGAGGTTTTGAAAAATGGGCTTTAAGTCACCAGGCCTTTGAAAATGCACTTGGTTTTTTATTGTATTGCAACTTCATTTGCTTCTTGCATTATATTTCTATTTTGTTAAATCTTGCATTGGAAATGTAATGGCCTTTTTGGTAATTCCTAGCATTAGTCAGGTTTTTTCAATGACATAAATATTGATTCAGATATGCTTTGACTGATTAAAGAAAGAGTTTCAATCACCCAAGGATGAAAAAAGAAAGAAAACGTAAAACCAAAGTAATGTTGAGAAGCTTGTTCAAGATGCTTTCATTTGAGAAAATGATGTTTATAATGTTTAATATGCCAACTTACTACAAACAATACATTTTAATCGCTTGGGTAAATCTGCAAAGCTAGGGAAGTACTGCACTGCATACCCATATGGGTAGCTCATTGTAGAATCATGCCAAATTCAATCTGTAATAAGGGGCAATCGAGTTTTTGTGCATTTGGTAACAATAATACCTGAGAAGCGATTAAGCAACTTGACAGATAAAATAAAAGTAGATTGATTATTTTATTGTATGAGTAAGGCTGAGGATGGTTGTTTAGTAAATTATATAGTCAGAGTAGTGTAAGAACCAATGTCCAGAGACTTTCTCTAATCCTAAACTATGAACACATTTCTTTCATATCTGGGACATCTTAGGAAGACAGGTAAACTTTCCTCAATCCATTCATTTCTTGACTGATTAGCAGGGTCTTCCAGCGATGGCATTATTGACACTTTGCACTTTGCACTTGGATTCTTCTCAGTGATTGGGAAGGGGAAAATGGGTCTCTGCACACTGTTGGGTGGTTAGCAAAAATCTCAGGCATTTCTGACCAGATTGTACTACCATCTACCCATTTGGACACTCAAAAAAGTGTTTCTGGGCATTACCACATGTTCACTATTAGGTGAGAATTCCTATTTGATAAAGATTATGTTGTCAAATACCATACCTTCTCTCAATTTCAAGCATACTGTGTTTCAAAGTTAGGTTAATTATCTAAATAACCCACATCTGTACTAGAATGGAATTAGCACCTCCAAAGAGGAAGAGGGGTGGATAACAAAGCACTACAAAACAATTAAGGAAAGGTTCGGCTGTACACTTTGTTCCCTAACTCTGACAAGGGCAGAAGGTGAGTCAGTATTTTACATGACATCTGCCTCCGTTATCATGTACTGTATCTTATTTGCACGTAGTTAGCCACTGGCTCAGGACTTCATGAACTTGACTCACTTGTGGGTCAGACTACCATGCCTCTGAATTGTTCTTAAGCAAATTCTCCATTGCATTAGGCACGGCTAAGCTTTTCTTTAATGTCAAACATGCCTATCATCTTATTGCTCCTCATTTTCTTCTAGAATATGTGAGACACAGAAACAGGAAATCAGCATTTCTGTTCTGTCCAGCTTCAGTACTGTGTGTTCCTGCACTGGATTCCACAGTTGCTTCCAGTCATTTTCATGCACGCAGTTTGGGGAGCTGGGGAGAAAGGTTAAAGGAGGGTTGAGGTGTTTATGTTAACCATAAGATAGAGGGACCTGAAATAAAGAGAAATACAAACAAAACAGGAATGTTGATAACAGTGGCATCAAAGTGAAAATTCCAGGAGGGGCTTTTATTGAATAAGCATTGGAGTTTGCTTGAAATGCTATTTAAGAGCGACCAAGTTAGAATCTTGGATATGCCTTAGCCATCTGCCTTAGCATCTCCTGCAGGTAATTCTGCTAAACACAACAGTATAAACACCTCATTTGAGGAGTTTGGTGTGGTTTCGTCACAAAACTGGGATGTACCCTTTCAGGCTTCCCTTAGCTGTCAGTATGGTAATGGGGGCCCCAAAGGGGAGCTTAATAAAACTGACTGAAACTCAACCAGTACAACAATACCATCTCCTAAGGTCATATAGCCCACTTCTCTTCCCCTTTTTCTTTTTTCTTTTCTCTCGCTTTCCTCTTTTTTCTTTTCTTTTCTTCCTTCTGTACTTATAAGAGTCTAAAAACCCTTTTTCCCTTAGCACTGTAAATTGGCAGTAATTGAAAGCCTGACAGGAGCCGGGCTATAATTTTAAATTTGAAGGAGCCAGGGACATGAACTTCTGGTCCACATTTTAAGATGGATGTTAGATCAAGAACACGGAACAGTGGGGTAAAGAGTCCCGTGGAAATGCAGACTGAAGGCTGTTGCCCGTACCCTTTGCTTTCTGTACACTGAGTTCAGTGTGAAGGCTGCCAAATGAATACCCCTCTCACCAGCATTACAGTCATTTTTCTTTTTAACCTACACCTGAGTGATCCAGAAAGGGTCATGTCCAATGACAAATTTATCCATGCTGGCTGACACACTCCACATGTTCTCATCACCCCCAAAGAAACAGTGCAAGTGACTCTCAGCCAAGCTAATGCTCCATTTAGCAAAAGGAAAATAATCACGTCATCTTCACAATTACAAGCTGTTTCAGGGCACCAATGTGTCAGCAGTAGTCACTGCATGCATATAGCTTCTAATTCCACCCGATGCCAAGCCATGCTTTCTCCTGTCAACAAAAACTTCTCAAACATATATCATATCTAGGATTACCGTGTATAAAATTAGGTAGCATGGTCCTTGGCACCAAGAGACTAGTGGGGTTGTCAAGGAAACCATAAGCCAATAGTTATTTAAGAGTCTAATGACACAGCTAAGCATGTGTTATGTATCAAAATAAACCTACCTTTAGATTTTTAAAGACAGTATACTATTTAATGGTGTAACCTTTATGCTTTAACCTAACAATCTTAATTTTGATGATGTATTTGCTAAGTTGTACATATTTCCTAAGTGGAGTTCAAAAATATGGAAAAAGAAGTGAATGAGCTTTATATTAAAGCTGCTTTTCTTTTTTAAATCCACCACCATCCTTTCTTGCTATATCACTTAACGTTTCTGCAATATATAAGAATCTTTAACTGTTTTCCTTCATTTCATTTTTATGTATGAGAAGAGTACAAGCACTTTTATGTTTGCAGTCACTGACAGGTTTTGCAGGCCTTGCAGGAACACCAAGGAAACACCTAAGAGGGAAACATTACCATAGATAGGGCCAGGAGAGGAGACCACAACCCGAAAGGAGTGAAATTAGAACAGAGCCTGAATCATTGTCATAGAAAATTATCAAAGCTTTCCTTACAGAGTGGGATTTAAAGCAGCAGTCCCAAGTCCTTTGTAATATTTGTACTTCAGTCTGAAAAAATATATATACATATTCTAATATATATTGGAAATACCACTAAGAGTTTTAAACATGGTATCAGATTAAAATAGTCCTTACTTAATACTTTATGAGATTATTTTGCTCAAGACACTAAGACTTGTGAACCAAAGATGTGAATAAAAATTAAGCAGATAAATTGATGTCCTAGGGAGTAATGAACTACAAATGCACTGCTCTAGGAGTCACTGTTACCACCTCTGAAAGACTGGTCATTTCTCATTGTTACCTTTCAGTATAAAACAAATCTATGCACTAACGTAGTCTCAACCTTCCTAATGCTGCAACCCTTACCCTTTAATACCGCTCCTTAGGTTATAGTTAAGTCCAGCCATAAAAAAAATCATTTCCATTTCTACATCATAACTGTAGTTTTGCTACTGTTATGAATCATAACATAAATATGTGTATGCAGGACATCTGATATGCAACCCCTGTGAACGGATCATTTGATGCCGAAAGAGTCGCAATCCACAGGTTGAAAACCACTGCGCTAGATGGTCCAGCTCAGCGACAAGGATCCTTCTTTACGTATTTTTCTTATTCTCTGCTTATAACTCTGCCTTGTTAACTCTACCACAAATGGCAACTCAAAACTACACCATTTTAATAAAAGACAAGACCACTTCTCATATTGTATGCTAAAATATGCTAATCCCTTTTCTCATTTCCATTTTGACTCAATAGTTGTTCTTTACACTGAATGCAGAACAATTGTTTAAAAGAGAAAAGAGTTATTCTGCTTCTTAAAACACATCTGTGGCTTTCTATTGCTTTTAGAATAAAATTCAAACAATAGCACTTAAGGCAATGATGACTATTATGACCAGATTACATATGAAGGAACCGAATTCAATTTTGTTGAGAACATATGATTGGCAGGTGGCTGAGCCCAGCCAGGGTAAATGTGCATAATTAATTTGCTGCATATTTGCTGCCCTCCTGTGTGCTGTGTTTATAGCATTACTGCACAGACATGACAAGGCACATAAAACTAATTATAAGATAATCATGCCAAGAGCTGTCAGATAAAAGTATTAATAATGGTCCTCACAAGATCAGCAACTCAAATTATTTGCCAGGCACACGTACTGAAGACCTGTAGACTCAAGGCATTTTACAATGTTGCGGTTGATTTTCATAGCAAAACTCATTCAAGTTCTCCGAACAACAGAGTTGTATTTAAAAATGAGTGAGAAATGTAGGGAATTAAAAATCCTACATTCAACATATATTCTTTTAATTGATTTGTGATTTGGAGAGAATATAATAATCCTAAGCCCTAGATTTTCATGTTCTTGATTTGCTAATTTCATGCCATGTCGCTTAACTGAATATAAGAAAGAAAATTTCATTAAATATAAGATAGTAAATAGTGAATGTGGTATTATAGATATTATTATATATGTTGTGTTTAAGTATATTTAATAAACTGGATATTAGTTTAAGTAACTGGAAATTTCTATGAATCTCTTCACATAAATAAAAAAAAGAGGTCTCTTAAAGATATGAAATACCGTGTTAGTTGAATATTATATATTTTGTTCTCTTCAATATTATTCATTTTATTAAAGCATTTCAGGGGGAGAGTTTAGTTGAATTCAATTTATTTCTAATCCATTTTCATCAGAACTCAATCAGAAAAGCAAAACCACTAGGGGATCAAGATATAATTGATATAAATAGATCATTGGATGGATGGATGGATGGATAGATGGGTAGAGAAGTGGATAGGTAAAGAGAATTTGACCTTTTGTAATTGTGGGGTGAGGCTGTAGGCAATGTGGTCTCTCTAAGGTTCTGGTTCTTTCTTCTCCTCTTGAAACCTGATGTCTACAGTGAAGGTCCTTTTGGAGAAAAGATGTAAAAGAGGGAAGATCAAAAGCAACCTAGAACTCATCTGCATAATCTTCAGCCACACAATAATGGACTGAAAAGCATCCCATTTGATTGGCAATTAACATGATAATATATGAATCCAAAAGAAGGTGGGTCCCTCACTATGAAGCTGAAAAAAGGAACCTAGTTCAAAAGTCAGAGAAGCTGAAAGAATTTCAGAGGAGATTCAGGTCTATTGGAATTGCCATACCAGTGACATAATTGTACCAATAGGATGTGCTTAAGAAACAAACCAGTTGGCCAGGCGTGGTGGTGCACGCCTGTAATCCCAGCATTTGGGAGGCAGAGGCAGGTGGATCGATATGAGTTTGAGGCCAGCCTGGTCTATAAAGTGAGTCCAGGACAGCCAAGGCCACACAGAGAAACCCTGTCTGGAAAAACAAAACAAAAAAGAATAGGAGAATGGGAACTGACTTTCACACGAATGCTGGTGCCCCATATTTGACCACATCCCCTGGATGGGGAAGCCTGGTGGCACTCAGAGGAAGGATAGCAGGCTACCAAGAAGAGACTTGATACCCTATGAACAGATACAGGGGGAGGAGGTCCCCCTCAGTCACAGTCATAGGGGAAGGGAGTAGGAGGAAAGCAGGAATGGGGGAGGAATGGGTGGATACAAGGGATGGAATAACAATTGAGATGTAATATGAATATATGTATATATATATATATATATATATATATATATATATATATATATGAAACAAACCAGTTGTTGCTTATCCGATCACAAGAATCTCTCTTATTCTATGTCTTAATCTTCCTCTTAAAGAAGAGAGTTCTGAGGAATGTATTTCAGAATTTCTAAATTGTAAAGAAGTAGTGTTTTACCTGTGTACTTTATACACATAAATGTCTTTCTAAGTATCTTTTTTCTTTAAATAATTTATTCAGATTACATCTCAATTGTTGTGCCCTCACTTGTACCTTCCTGTTTCTCCCTCCCTCCCTCTTTCACCCTTTTCCTGTCCCCTAGGCCTGTGACAGAAGGGAACCTGCTCCTCCACCATATGATCAGAGCCTATCATTTCTCATCGGGGTAGCCTGATTTCCCTTCCTCTGAGTGCCACCAGGGCGCTCTTGGAAGTGGACCCTACAAGATGACCATCCAGGCTGGCAGATCCGGACCCAGGGAGGCATACACAAACTACTGTACCAGCGAAGGACAATGTATGCAGTAAACCTAGACTACCTATTCAGATATAGCCAATGGACAGTGCATTCTCCACAGTTATGTGGAGAACAGGGACTAACTTTCTAAGTATCTCTAAAAATAAGCTTACCATTTTCTTCTGATATGAAAGAAAATCTCCTCTATGTCCTGTAGTGAGACACTCCTCTTAACTTAATGTCCTAATTAGATAGCTTGTAATTTAAATGCTGATATACAAATATAACTAGGATTATATTTGATAAGAAGGCTAGAGTCAGGAATATAACCAACATTTTGGGTTAATGTGTATATAAACAAAATATATAATAAATATAATGTGTTTGAGTCATTTTACAAACCGGTCACCTACTCACAATCTGTATTTATAGCCACCTATTTCTTTACTAACATCATATTCTCTTTGGCCCCACCTATCACCTCAGCAGGATACGCAAATCTTTCCAACTATTTTAATTATAGAGACTTTGTGAATTTAGATACATCCTAGAAGACTCTCTTCATGAAAACATGCCCATCTTGCCTTCACTGTGTAGTAGTTGCATAACTGCTCTTTCATGTGACTCTTAGAGTGAGTCCAGACCATTCACTCTAGGAAATACAACAGCTCTTTTGAATGTTTATTTCTTAAATATATCAATCTAAAATTTGGGGAACATTGACCCTGGCCTTCAATGTGGAAAGACACAGAATGGTCCACATTTAAGACTAGAAAGTTCTATTCAACTGTTCCATAAAGGTGGCTTCCTTATTACCAACGGAACTATAGAACAGTAAATTCCATGAGTATGGGTTCATTGCTATGAATGTTATTTTCACTGAAATGAAACTTTTACTGACAAGGGGATACTATTAAATAGTAAAATACTCTATAAAATCGTAGACAGACATGAATTCCAAGTAGCAAGACAAACCTATATTAGAATTATATCTATACCAATAAAAACAATATGTTTTCCATCTATGATAGAATTGGCCCATTATAATCAGTCTGGCAAGATGTAACTGTGCAAACATTACGTATGTATTGTTTTTCCTGAGAAAAACAAAATCAATGGCATCAAGAGGCTATGAGTTTGTTAGTCATGGATAGTTAGAAATACATGTAGCTTACCCACAGATAAAACTCTGCTTTGTTTGGCCACTTTGTTAGAGTCCAATGTGTAATAGCAAGTAACTCTAGGGAGAGAGTCATGAATAAAAATAATAGGTTTTCTCTGGAGCCCTGCATGAAGTCACAGTCTACTTCATACACCACTGACAAGCTTGGAACATGAGCTCTGGAGAAGCTGAAACTTTTATCGTGAAGTTAATTCACAAACTTGGCCCTAGAGTCAAAAAAGCTCCAAGACTATCTAAGACAAGTCTCATGCCCACCTCTAGTCTCCCAAGTAAGGTCATAAAAAAGGCAATGATAATGACCCTTTTGGTCTTGCAATGTCCTTGGATGTGCTGTTTGATGTCTACCCTAACTAGAAGTATACAATGATGAGAACTCTAGAAAACTCGGACGATTCATAATAGTCAAGTTACATATTGTTACATAGTTCTTTTAGAATTTAGAGAAAGCATCGGTAATTATGTGATTTGTGGCACCATATCTATTTTTTATATTTTAAATTTATGCAACATTTATTTACATCATTACCCCCTCTCTCTATTTCTTCCTACACTTTCCATGTCCATCTACCCACCTTCTCCCTCCTGAATGAAAGGCTTTTTCTTCTTTAACCAATGTAGTTAACCAATGAATAAGCTAGAAAATAAAACATACTGAGTCAGTTCAATGTTGCCAACATGTGTATGTCTCCAGGGATGAGTGCTTGGTTTTGGATAATTAATCAGGAGTTTCGTCCTTGGAAAAAGCTAATTTTCCATCTCTGGCATTGTTAATTGTTTGTAGCTATTCATCTAGGGGTGGGGTCTCGTGGGATTTCCCCTCTCTGTGTTGGGATATTTTCTGTTTATGGAATTGTTCTTTAGGCAGCCGTGTTCTAGAGATTTTTGGTTTAGCAAAGTCTGATTACTATGAATATTGTATAAAGAGCTTAGAGTTATAAACTTGGACATTAGTGGTTTGTATTTTAGTCCAACCATTACATAGACACATGACTTATATCAGTTACTTATTCTTACAAAGTATTCATCTCTTACAGCCAGAAAATAATATATGCCAAACTATATTTGAGATGCTTTACTATACTTTGGGTAAAATACATGTCTTTTAGTCAACTATGTACCTAATCTTAACAGCTGTGTGACATAGGCCAGCACTTTCCTCCTCAGCGAGAAAAGATATAGTGTGTTCCAAGGATTGTACAGGTTCAACTATTTAAAGCCCTTAAAATAATGGTTTTAAAAGTAGGAAAACATAGCTGAGTAGTATTCCCTAGTGTAGATGTAGAAATTATCATAATGAGTGAGTTCACACAGAAGCAAAAAAGAGCTAAATGGTATATACTCACTTATTTCGAGACACTAGTCCAAGGTATACATCCCCATGAAAAACTGTACCTACCAGGAAAGTGGGTCAGAGGGGAGGACATCCTATTGAGACTTTAGGTGTGAGAAGCCTGGGAGAATGAGGAAATAGAAGGATCCAGTGGGTCTTGGAAAACTACAGGCGGGTCTGGGCCCTGGGGTCCTCCGCAAACTATGGCAACAGCCAAGGAAAATATAGGCAGTAAACTTCGAACCCCTACCCAGACTAGCCGATGGACAGGACATTCTCCACCGTTGAGTGGAGAAGGAGATCTGACTTTCACACAAAATATGGTGCCCCATATTTGACCATGTCCCTTGGACGGAGACGCCTGGTGGTACTCAGAGGAAGGATAATAGGTCACCAAGGAGAGACTTGATACCCTATGAGCATATACAGGGGGAGGAGGTCCCCCTCCGTCACAGACATAGGGGATGGGAGTAGTGGGGGAAGCTGGAGGAAGGGAGGAAAGAAAGGGAGGATACAAGGGATGGGCTAACAATTGAGATGTAATATGAATAAATTAATAAAAAATTTTTAAAAAGTAGGAAAACATTAAATACTTGCTAATAATATAAATTCACCTTCAAGTTTTATCATCCCATATATTATAGAAATACAAAAACATATAAATAAATAAATAGATAGATAGATAGATAAATAAATAAATAAATAAACAAAAATTGTCTGAAAATTCTGATTTTGCCTTAAGAATGAAGCTGAAATTAGCACAGTCTTTGTAAATTTATTTTGTCCCTTGTAAATCAGTGACTTTTCCTTCATTTTGATACTGATGACACTAGCAAATATACCTTGAATACCTGTAATGAAGTGGGCATAGCATAAATATGCAGATGAAACAGTTATTTAGCAGCATTAGTGGTAGTGAGTGTAACAAGGTAAGGAGGATTATTAGTACTATGAAGTGCTTAGATTAACCTCCTCTTTAGTAATAGCTACTTCAAAGTTTGTTTAAAACAATATAAATAATTAATTCTGAGATTTATTTGGGAAATCCCCAAATATATTTTTCTAAAATTCAAAGACTTATGCTAATAGAATGTTGATTTCTTTCCATTCCCTCATTTGTTTTGGGGACTACAAACCTCATATGAGATTGTGGTATGATGCGCAGTCACATACTCCATGCTGTCCTTAGAACTGTCTACTGTTCTTTCTCATGAGCTTATTATGTCTTTTCTCCCAATGTTTCTGTTGAGAGTAGGTAAGAACAACCTTAATTTAAAAAAAAAAAATGATTAATTATATATAAGACGCACAGCTACTTTATTTACACGAAGAATAATGTAAGGGAATAGAAAAAAGGGAGGCAGAGGGGAAGGAGGGAGAGAAGAGAAAAGGAGAAGGGAGGGGATGTGGAGTAAAGAGAAGGAAGCGGAACAGATGGGAAAGAAATAAAGGTGCAAGCAGTGCTTCACGTAACTAAGAAAACACCATTTTGTTTGACTTTTGCCATAAATGGATCCAGAATTTTCAATAATGTCTCATCAAGTTTCTCTTTCCTTCTCTTTCAGTTCTTTCTCATGATCCCGTTACTCAGTCACTTAGATTATACATATTCTAGGAAAATTTCTCTTTGTGTCACAGGAATGATGACAGCCTAGGAGTTGCTGTTAAAACTGATGAGTCTAGATAATGAAAATTAGCTCAATTTCACAGTTTCTATACACTGAAACATAAGCTGAAGTGGCTGTACATCTCTGTCTGTCAGCCAGCTGGGGCTGCCACAGCCAAACCACAGCCAGGGTGTTCTAAGCAGGACGCATGTATTTTTCTTACAGTTGTGAAGTTTTGAAGCCCAATTTAAGCCCAGCTGTCTCTTGATGAAACTCATCTCTCTCTCCTTCCCCATCCCCTCTCCCTCCTCCCATCCCCATTCTTTCCTCATCTCCTCTCCCTCCACCCATCCCCACTTCTTCCTCATCCCCTCTCCTTCCCCCTATCCCCTCTCCCTCTTCCCATTCCCTCCTCCCAACCCATCTCCCTCATCCCATGCCCTCTCCCTCCTCCCAAGCCCTCTCTCCCCCTCCCATCCCCTCTCCATCCCCATGCTCTCTCCTTCATACCTCTTGCCTTGCAACTCAATCATATTTTGTGCTCAGATGTCATGGTCCAGTTCTATTTCTTAAGCTGGATGTAGTTACTGATTTTATTCACCTGATTCACTACATTGAGTGTGTCATTTCTGTCCCTAGGTGACACTTTACCTAAGAAGAGATTAAACAATGGTTGTTTCATTAGCTATTTGGTTGGTAAATTGAAGCAATTTTTAAAAAATTGGACAGATCTCCAAGGCTAAAATTAATATGGGAAATAATATCATATATTTAAAAGCAAGAAAAGAGATCAAATGCATCTGTTACAAAAAACATGATGTGATGTCATGAAGGAGTCATGGTCACACAAATAAGATGGATAGTAATCACACTAATAAAAGGCAATGCCTTCCTGATATAGTAAGCTGACAGGGATAAGATGGATTGTTCAAATAGAAAATGAGAATTATTATGAGAAAATCTACAGTGATATCATCCACAGATATGAATCAATTAACTCCCTAAAATAAGTCATACCAGGAAGAAGATCATGAGAATTCAGTCTCTGAGGTGCAAGGTTTATTTATGTTCAAGGGAACTATTCAAAGGAAACTATTGTATAATTTTTTGCATATTATATTTTTGAAGTAGGACCTTATTATGTACCCCAAAGTTGCTTTACAATCCTCCTGCCTCAGCTTCCCTAGTACTATAATTATAGGATTATAACAAGATCATAAATACATTAAGGTTGAATTGGGAAATTTCCAATTGATGTGTCTTTGTGTTTTATAGAGAAACAAGGAGAAAATCATTGCATTAAAAGGATGATGGAGTAAAGTATGGGCACAGACTGGGTCTTTGGAGTGGACATTGAAGCCAACTGGGATGATATAAAATTCTATTTAGAGAGGTCCTCCCTCAGCCCAAATCAGTATAATCAGGCCATGGAAGAAAGTATCAGGAAATAACATAATAATATTGCTGTATTTCCTCTTACTTTTGCTTTATCTTTGAAGTTAATCATTGCTTCTTTAGGGAAACCTTACCTAAACCCTCTAGCACTAAATTATGCTGTGAGTACTGGCCCTTTAATGCATCAATCAATTATGCTGTTCTATTCATTACAAACTCTACAATGAAACTGAACAGTTGGCTTTCTCTTCATGAGACAATTAGCATCTTTAGCCAATTTGAAGTCTATGCCTGTTTAGACTTCAGCAGGATAATTGGCTCATGAAATCTCGTATAAATGTTTGCTAATAGAATGAATAAATGAGAAGATAAACAAAACAAAGTGTAGGAGCAATCTCAAGAAACCTGAAGGATTTTCTAAACACTACATGAGTAAGGAGGCACAACACACTGAAACTTCTGGCCACTCTGATAGAAACTTGACAGTGCCAGGATTGCTAATACTTCTGGAATCTCTCTATTCTGAAGTCTTGAATAACAATTATATCTACCCACAGCAAATCCAATAAAACAACCAGACTTTAAAGTAATTAATTTCATGGGAAAATTCAGAAATCAAAAAATTTAGGAAAGTACAGCATGTTCAACTCATCAACATATAGTTAAGGTTACATATGTCAACCACATTTTCATAAAGTATATGATAGCTAGTGGCACCATTTTATGTTCAGGGCAGAGCCTAATGGAAAAGAAATGATAGAAAAAGTGGAGAGGGGGCAAAACATGGGAAGAAAGACCCAGATAGCAGGGGTATTTTCTGGCTAAGTAGAAGAATCAGGTTATGATAGTATATACTCATGTTTTCTCTTCAACCATGCATGCGTTCAGCATTTTATTTGGATAAAGAGGTTTTTTTTTTTTTTTAAGTCTCTCAATGTTGAGCTTGTGAGTTTGGCAATATTGTTCAGGAGGGAAAGAATCACAGAGCGCAGAATCTTTTCAAGCTGAAAAGTACATGCCACTGAGATTCAAATCCCATAGAACGTCACCCAGTTTCATTACAAAATTAAGAAAAAAAAAACTGTTTTTGTACTGTGAGTCTTCCTTCAATGAGTTTGCAATGAAAAGTAGTTCCTAGATATTAAACATCATGAGACAAGCACACACATCGCACACTCACACAATGCAGAAAAGATTGAAGTAAGCAGCTTTGACGCTGACTCCACACTGAGTTGCTGGGCCCCATCAGAACCATCACTTTCAGTATTGGGTTCACACAGAATAAAGAAAGAGCAGCAATGGTCTACACTAGTTGCTGCCACCGTGCTGCCAAGTAAAGCTTAGAGTCCAAACATAGACTTGACCAAATGATGGAGCAACATTTAAGGGTATTTAATACTTAAGCAGTATTTAGGAGCAAGTACATAAAATTATTTTTCTTTGAACCCTATTCATGTTTAGTTGGGATTATTTTGCTAAGGAATCGTTAAACATACTTTGTCAGAAATTCCAAACATAGATTTGAGTATATTACAATTTTAATAATAATCTATTAAAAATACCTACCATTTTTTTGTGTTAGTTGTTATTTGAGTAAGTAACAAAGTAGGAATCAATGAAAATTAAATGTACGATCAAACAAAATATTAATTATATTAAATACTTTATTTGATGGTATTTTATGCTGGAAGTACAGTTGGAGTAGCATATTCAGTATTTAACCTTGTACTTGTGAATTTGAATTAGGTTCTGTGCTGCACATTGTTGATAAGTTTGGGACATTCACATTGTTCTGGGCTTTTTACTGAGCCTAGACTTCTTTGACTTTGACATTTATTGGAAGCCAAGTTGACTCACTAACAGTATCACTGGCTGTAGTTTTTCAACATGGCATTGAGGGTCACAAGGTTACAGAATTCGATTTCTCTGATGTCCATTGCAGTCTATCAGTCCCCACATGAACTGACCCTGTTGAGTTGTCCAGGACATTTTTGTTTTCTTTAGTGGAAAGAATAGAGTTCCTGCTTGTGAAAGTTGGTTCAGGGAATGTGGTTAGGCTTTTGTTGGCCTAGAATCTAAGTAGTATAATAATACCTGTGTTTATAAAATGAATCAGTGTTAAAGCATCATAGGCTTTTTTATCCATTCATCACATGTGCTTATACTGAGTTTGAATAGCTCTCTGTGTCTGCATGTTTACTTTTTTTGATTCCTTAATTAAATTAACTTAGTGTGGTGTGTGTGTGTTTGTGTGTGTGTGTATGTGTATGAATGTGTGTGTGTTTCTATGCCATGGCAAACATATACATGTCAGTGGACAATTTGTGGGAATTGGTCAAGCTTTCTATCATGTAAGTTTCATCGTGGTGCTGATGAATGTAGACCGTCATGTATGACAGCAAATGCCTGTACCCACTATGCCATCTCATCAGGCTTGAATGTGTTTTGAGACAGCATTTTATTTTGTGGCCTATGTTGACCCAGAAACTCACTATGTAGCCCAAAAATGGTTGCATTTAACTTTTCAAACCTATGAAACTTCAAGCTCTAGTCCCTCAAATGCTGATATTTATAGACATGAACCACCATGCCCAGTTGATTCTTTCTTTACATGATTAACTGATCTTACTTATAAAAATGCATTAATGACATTTACCCACAAACTTAGACCTTAATTTTAACATACAGTAATCATTACATATATGAAGTACACTATATATTCATATAGTATATATGAAATATATTATAAGTATTTGTCCATGAATGTATGCACAAAGGATATATATTTGTGCATGTATGTAGCAATGATGATCAAATAAATAAATACTATAATTTTTAGATTGAGGAGGACATAGAAGAGATACAAGGGAAGGTACTGGAAGTATTGGAGGGAAAAGGAGGGTAAAAATTAATGTAATTCTATATCAATTAAAATATATTTTAGAAATGATAGCTACTTGAGAGTGACAAATCTCTGTTTAAGAATCATATGATGAAATTAGAAACATCTAAGATTTAGTTTTCCTGTCTAAATAATAGACATACAGAAGATCAGTCAACTACTCACAGAGATTAGTATGTGCATCTTTGTGGAGTTATTCAGTCTTATGTGAGCAAATCACAGAGCAATGAGTGGGTAAAAGGAGGGAGCTGTGTTAGAAATCAGAAAGACAAGGTTAAAACTGCACATAGTTATTACTTACAAAAATATAATATTTCTATTGCCTCTGGATGAAGGTAGCAGTCACTGGTACATCAATTCAAAATATATTTGCCAGAAGTATCTGCTTGTAAAATACTTAGATGATTGTTAAAGAGTAAATCAAGTATTCCAAGATATCTGCACCTCTGGGAAATTGTTTGTAAATCATCATTTAAAACAGATGTTGGCATCTGTTTCCTTTATGTAAATATAAAGGATTTCTTGTTTGTTCTTTAGTTTTAAGTTTCATAACAAATATGCTATATTTTTATTTTTCTTATAGTGTGTTGATATTGAACAGATGATCTCCAACATCATTGGTTTGGGAAATCTGGTATAGATTGTGAGAATATATGATGTTTTGCTGATGTGCTTAAGTCAGTTTCTCTGTCATTATATCAAATTCCTTTTATTCTTCACAAATCCTCCATCTCAGAGGTCAGCTGTTTGATGGTGTGATTGGAATCACAGAAGCCTCAGATAACATGTATTTGGAGGCAGGTGTTTTATTTAACCTTGGATGATTCAATCTTTTATGACTTGGTTAGATGACAATCACTGAACCATGAAATTTCATGTATCTCTGTGGCTATTGTTTTATAAATAAAATCATTGAAGGGAGTTTCATTGTAGTAAGAGCAGATAGTAAAACATACTCTATAAAGAACTTGGTGCACTGTAGAAGGGCAGCTTTTGTAAATACAAAACAGAATCATTGTTATTTGAATCTATTCTAATTATTCTTAATATTCCCCCCCAAACTACTTTCTTGCATCCACACAAAAACTAGAAAAGACACTCTTTTGAACCACAGCCTTAAATTCTAAAGGACCATGAAATATTAATCCCTTTAGTAAATGGTGCTAATAAGTAAGACTTCTATGAATGTAGAGCCCTTGTCTTTAAATCCTTTGGTAACACTGGGAAAATAATAATCATTCAAAGGCCTTAACTTTCTGCAAGAATGAGGTTATATTTGGATGAGAGCAACCTGAAGGACAACTCAAGATACAAGGACATTATCTTTGCCTCATCTGCCCTAAGGTTCTGATGGAGAAATCAAATTGTATATGTGTCTGGAAAATTATGCCAGGCTTGTTTAATAATAAAGAAAGAAGGAATAAATAAAATAAATAATTTGAGAGGACGAGCAAAGGATGAGTGTCTCTGAAAGTTCTGATTATCCACAGAGCAGGCAACAAGTCTAGGAAATCCTTCCAACTTTTTCAAGCATCTATATCAAAGTTGTAAGATGAGACAAAAAACATGTCAGGAATTATCTGTACTTATCTTTATTGTCACTATTGCTGTGGGGAAATACCATGACCAAAAGCAACTTGGAGAGGATTTATTTTGCATATCCGGTGGCAGTCAAAGCAGAGACTCAAACAAGATGGGAAACACAAAGGCAAGATTGAAGCAGAGAACACAAAGAGGTGCTGTTTTCTAGCTTGCTTTTTATGGGTTTCTCATCCTGCTTTCTTGTAGAACCCATGAAAAAATGCTGGACCTTGAGATTTGGAAGAACAAAGGGAGGCATTGTTTGGGTTTTTCAGGCTGGGTCGAAGGACCACTGGGGAGGGAGGAGAAGAAGGGAGGAAGCAAGACATGGTCGGAGGAGAAGGCAGACCTGTATGTCATGGGTTAGTGGGCACATGGCGGCTGCGTCAGTGTGGATGGAGGAGATGGAGAGCATTAACAGATATTCTTGGATCATGGAGGGGAGATAGCCTGAGAGAGGCTGGGAGGCAAAGTTGGTTTAGAAGGTTAATATCTGCCAGGTAAAGGCTTGTTCTAAAAAAAAATACAACAGGTGTCTGTGTCTTTATTTGATTGCTAATGAGTTAGAGAATACCGCCATAATAATTATAGCCTAATAATAAATGACTATCAGGCATACCATTTAAATCAACAACAATAAAACAACGTTAAGATACTTCTACTCCAGGACATCATAGCCATTCACTTCTGGCTCTTTGCTTGTTTAAGCAAACCTATGGAGAGCATCCACTTTTATCCTTATTGTGAAATAAGAAGCCTTACAAATGAATGGAATGTAGTTTATTTTTATTACCATAATATATTATTAAAGATGATTCTTGATCATTTATTCTGAAGTCAGGACTTCTGAAGTACTTGTAACACTCACAATATTTATCCCCTTTCTTTCTCCTGTTTCTAGGAGGCATGGACAACTCATTTTGAAGATCCTCAAATTTCTATCCTATCCACAGCAGAGGGGCGGTCTAGGTAGGAACTGCATGGTTTGTTACTATCTATTGAAATGCTTGCTTGAACAAAGGTATTTATTCACCATATCAATATTGAGCATGCTTGAAGGGATCAAAACACCACATATAGTACATTATTTGCCCCTAAGTAAATCAAACAAAACAAATACTTAAAATTATGAAAAACACATGATAAACTGTTAAGTGGGTAAAGAGAGGAATACACATTTGCAGGAGAAGCAGTAGAAAAGAGGAAAGGAGACTTTGAACCTTTCGTCTTATAAAACAAATTAAAAAATAAATAAATCCTAAGGTCAGTTTCAGAAGTGATAAATAACAAACCTATGTTTGGAAAGAATTTTTTCATTTATTGTTGTAATTAGTAAGCAAGCTTTTGAAGATTTATGAACCTCAATGGATTGGAAAATATGATTTTGCTTGGGACTGTTCTTTTATAGAGAGACAAACAATATGAAATTAGTTACAATTGAACTAATGTAAAGTGCATATCATGCATCTGATTTTTGGTAAAAATTTATGAGCAGCTTTAATTTAGGTCAGAGAATTACCTACACAAATACCTTCTGTTATTGAATAATGTTGAAAATGATGAGATATAATAGGTAAAACGATGAACAGCCAATCAAAGATAGCTATCCAGGCTATAAAATTTGTTCTTGAAATATTATAACTAATTGAGGGTGTGTAGGTGAGATTTGTTAAAGGAAGGTAGTAAGCAAACAGAATGGCTGAGAAGGTGCTATTGAAGAGAACAGAGAGATCATGTTAGTTCCATGTCAAGACCCTGTAGTTTGAGTTCTTCAGCAGACTCAGAAAAGCCTCTAGCTGCCAGTTCTGTTACATGTTTGTGGGCTTTTCTGAAGCCCAAATGAAGGCCTCTCTAAACTCAGACGCAACAGAGCTAAAGTGGATGGGAAGTCAAACTCCAGTGAAGGACTTTCCAGCAATGGCTTGTAGAGCTTGCTTTGAATTTCCCAAACATCAATTTTCTTGGTCTAGACTAGTCTTTAGAGCAGTGATTCTCAATGGTGGGTCATGACACCTTCACAAGGGTCACCTAGGGCCACTAAAAAACATAGATATTTACATTATGACTAATAACATATCAAAATTACAGTTACGAAGTAGCAGCAAGAATAATTTTGTTTGTTGGTCACCACAAGATGAAGAATTGTCTTCATCTAAGACTTCTTTGTTAAATTTTCTTCATTTAAGACCTATCTTCATTTAAGACAGCTATCAGTTGATAGCATTAGAAAGGTCCAGAACTCCTGCTTTAGAGTGTCTCTGCAGGATTATATTCCATTGGCCCACAGTGGAGCCTTTATCCTTGCCATCTACCGTAACATGACTCATTGCCAAGTTTCCTTCTCTTGTCTTCTCTCCTTTCTTTTGTCTTCCTATGAAATATTACTACTCATGCCAAAAATTCACAGTAAGCCTTGGGAAAACCCTAAGTGAGTAAGTATCAACAATCAGTAAAATATGCCCGAGAGGAAACACTGATAGAAGAATGTTCTACTGTGCACATTACAGGCCTGGAAAAGGCATAAATAAGAAGTGTTCTTTTTGGCTGATTGGACCAGATGTCTGGCAGAGACTTCATTGGTGTCAGAGTGAAAATAAAGAATACTGTAGCAAATTAAGAACAACTCATTACATATCATAGCAGAAGGGCAAAGTAGAAAAAGAAAAAGGTGGTAGAGAATTGACTCTAAGTGTATATTTTATAGATCTAATATGACTGTAACAGATGAGAAAATAAAATCTATCCTAGTAGCTGGTAGGAACAGAAAAGGGAGTTCTCTATCAGAATACAAACCTAAAATATGTCTGAACTCCAAGACACACTTAAGAGTGATGCTTCACGAGCCTCAATAAGTCATGACAGACACGACTCACATAGGGCTGAGCACTACACACAGTCACTTATTCTCAGGGATTTCAGCTCTTATAAATCTTTGCTTTAACCGACGAACTATTGGTAGTTAATGATGACTGAGGAGGGGCAGTCATGGACAGTTGATGATCATTGGGGGAAGGGACACTTGTTTTTCTCTTGATATAATGCCACTAGGAGGCTGCCTATGCCCCAGGGAATATCCCCATACTCACATTTTAAAGGCTCTGATGGATGCAGTGAGTTTTGCCTTATTTTTGTTGTCATTATTGTTTGTTTGTTGTTTGTAACGCATGAAGAAGTTGGGAAAAGGGCATGTTGGAGAAAAGGAGGGGTAAATAGGGATTTGTATGCTCTTGATGCATTGTACACAGTTATGAAAATGTCAAAGGATAAACAACGTTTTTATAAGGCAACCATGCTCATTTTAGAAGCTTACAATCCATACCTCTGAAAAAGGAATAACAATGCCAAGTGTATGCTTCATTAGAATTAACCAGAGATGCCTGTTTTGTTTTGCATCAAGTTCATTGCTCTGAGTTCCCATCACATAAGCCACAGCAGTCCTTTTCCGCTTTACCCGACAAGGGACCAGTGGGCAGACTGCAGGTGCTGTCTTTCCTACTGAAATCCATGCGGGCACTGGCAAGGCAGGTCAGGATGCTAGGCCAAATTTCATGGGCATCTGCATTCAGGAATCTCTACTCTATGGGCTCCCTATCTCAAACCCTGTTATTAACGTGGATGCTAGCACCTGCCAGTAAATGGGTACTTCATGTCACTAGGTGACTCAATCATTAGCTTAAAGAACTCCATCCAAATAATAAGTTTGGTGGATTGAATCTCTGTGCAGCTTTTTTTCTCAAGAACAAAGCAGCCACATGGTAAATTTATTTTGTGTGCTTCCTGTTTACTGCATAAGACAAGATGAGTTCTAGTAATGCCAAAGGGAGGGATTGAATCATTTATTAAGTGCAGTCTTGGACAGGTGTCTCAAATGTCAATTCTAGGATTTAATCTAAACTAATCTTCGCAAAAGTTAGATTTAATGGAAATGAGCACCCAGAGGAATTCAACGTGCAGGTTAGCTGGATGCTTAAATCTCAAATACTGCCGTTAATGACAATCTTTTAAATAAACTCTCTACTTGGCTGTTATCCTCCTGTGCTCTGAGGTAAAAAGTATTTGGAAAATTGAAGCTGGCTTACTGATAGGTAGGATTTATGCTAAACAAGTTGTTTTTTATCTTTATGCCAGGCGTTGGCATATAGTCAGCTAATTTCCTTCTTTCCTTCTTTTAGTTATTTTTGCTTTGTTTGTTCTTTTGTATTTTAAGAAAGAGTTTCTCTCTGTATCCCTGACTGTCCTGGAACTCACTGGCTAGAGGAGGCTGGCTTCAAACTCAAGAATAGCCCTGCCTCCTCCGTTTGCCATGAGCTAGAATTAGAGCATATGCCAGTGCATACAGCTTGCCTTTCTCTGTTTTTTCTCTTCCTTTGTTTGGTTACTCCTCTCTCTCTCTCTCTGTCTCTCTCTGTCTCTCTCTCTCTGTCTCTCTCTGTCTCTCTCTGTCTCTCTCTCTCTTTCTTCCTTCATGCTTTTCTTTCTGTAAACAGTTTCCCTTACTTCTCCCAGTTGCTCCGTACCTCCGCACCCATCCAGATCCACCCACTTTGTTTCTCATAGAAAACAGACAGTCGTCTATGGAATAATAATAAAATAAGATTCCATGAGTTGAAGTATGATAAAACAAACAAACAGCCCAAGAAAATGCAGAAGCAGTAGATAAAGACAGAGACCAAACAGTTCACATAGTCAGATATTCCCACCCCCCAAAAAATACTTATTTGGACACAATAATATATACACAATAGAAACCCTTCCTGCCTCCTCTTCCACAGTGTCCCCCGAGTCCTGAGAGGAGAAATTGGATGAAGATATCCTACTTAGGACCAAGTGTTCCAACTTCTCTCATTCTCTGCAAAACCTTTAACATGGATCTCTTTCTTAATACTTATCTATTGCTAGAGGGAAGCTTTCTTATGATGGCAGATTAAACCACTGATCTGTAATCATAGATGATTGTCATTAGGAGTTATTTTATTGCTACTTAAAAAAAACAGTAATATGTAGTTTTACCCTAGTGCCCAGGCTTACGCAACATCAATTATGGGTTACATTCCTTGCAGTGGTCCTTAAGTAAAATCAGATATTAGTCGGTTATTCCATTAAGCTTTGTGCCACCACTACACTAGTATATCTGGCAGTCAGAATATCATTGTTGATTACAGGCTTTGTGGCTGGCTTGTTGTTTACATTTATTCTTTGGTAGCCTAGAGAGTAGCTTCATGTACCAAAGATACTACCATGTAGGTGTGAGGGCTCTATAGGCACCAGCTTAACTTCAGTATAATCAATGAGTAGTGAGGGTGTTGTCCTCAGCAATGGGTCTGCTTTCAGTTTGTGGAGACCAACCTATAGTCCTGGCAATAGCCTAGTTTGTTTAGGAATTCTCATAGGGAAACAATTCAATTAAACCTAACCCATTCCTAGTACTGGACGCTTCCTTTGATGAAAAGAGATGCCATATTAGGGCTTTGTCTAACCCATTATATGGCAATTTCATTTAGCTCTTCATATATGTATATAATTTAGCAAGTTTGTACTCTGTTAGGTTTTCATACTACCTCTTATATAGCACCTGGTTTTACTTGTCTTTCCCTGTATTCACTTATTTGTCTCACTCTTCCCTCCCTCTCTGCTTGATCCTACCACTTAAGACCACCCCAGTGCATCCAATAAATATCTATTCTATGTCTCTTTCCTAGGGAGATCTATCTGTCCCCCACCTGCAATCACTTACTATTTACCCAAACTCTGTGATTCTAAGGATTGAAGCTTGTTTACCATTGACCTAACAGATAATATCCACATATAAGTGACTGCATACCATATATGTCTTTTGGGGTCTGGGTTATATCACTCAGGATAATTTATTTTCCTACATTAATCCACTAACCTGCAAATTTCATTAATGTATGAGTAATATCCTATTGTGGGAATGTACATTTTATTTATTCATTCATCTGTTAGAGCCTGTATAAGTTGCTTCAAGTTTTGGGCTATTATGAACAGTACATTAATGAACATGTGTGAACAATTGTGTCTGTGGTCGGGTGAAGCAGTATTGCTAGATTTGAGATAAGTTGAATCCCATATTCCTCAGGATCTGCCACACTGCTTTCTATGGTAGCTGTACAGGTTTGCATTCCCACCAGCAATGGATAAGTGTTCCCCTATTCTTTAATTTCACCAGCATGAGCTGTCACTTGTGTTATTGATCTTATTCATTCTGATGTTTGTAAGAAGAAATCTCTTAACTAGTTTTGATTTGCATTTCCCTGATGATTAATGATATTGAAAAGTGCTTTAACTGTTTACCAGCCATTTGAGTTTCTTCTTTTGAGAATTCTTTGTTGAGATCTGTACCCCATTTTAAGGTTTTCCTGATACATACTGTTTTGAGTTCCTTACATGTTTATATATTAGCCATGAACTGGATGTGTGGTTGGTTAAAATGATTTGCCCAAATGATGTTGTTCTTATGGAATCCTTTCTGTTTCATGAATTCCTATTTGTTAATTGTTGATTTCAGTGTCTGTGATAACAGTGTTCTGTTCAGAAAGTCTTCTCCTGTGACAACATGTTCAAGGATATTGCTCACTTTCTTTTATGTCAGGTTCAGTGTATCTGGTTGTATGTTGAGGTCTTTGATCTTTTGAAGTTGATTTTGTGGAGGGTGCAATATTCTCATTCATCTAGATGCAGCCATCCTGTTTGATCAGCACCAGTTGTTACAGATGCTCCTTTTCCAGTGTGTATTTCTGGTTCTATGTTCACAGGTGTGTGAATTTATTTGATTTCACTGGTCAAAGTGTTTGATTTTGTGCTGATACCTAGCTGTTTTCATTAGTATAGTTCTATAATACAATTTGAGTTTAGGGATGGTAATACTTCCAGAAGTTCTTTTATTATTCAAGAATGATTATCTACCTCAGTTTTTTTGTGTTTCAATATAACTCTAAAAATTAGCTTTTAGAGATTTGTGAAGAATTGTGTTGAAATCTGATGGAAATTGCATTTAATCTGAAGATTGATTTTGGTAGGATTGATATTATTACTATATTGTTTCTACCAGTCCATAATAGTAAATAATGTCATCATATATCTAAGACCGACTATAGCCTTTGGTGTCTGTAATGCCTCAAGAGAGTTGGTACACATAAGAAATGCTTCTAACTGTGCAATATATATATATATATATATATATACATATTGCATATATGTATATATATATCAGAGTATAACATATAATACAAACTGATAAAATTTAAAAGTGACAAAGAAAAACTATAAAAGTAACTGGCACACATTAATTATAAATATTGACAGCCCTCAAAAAGTACAGATTTATCTACCACAGAATGTAATATGTAAAATAAGCTGAACAATATATTTCTTATAAATGAGGAGAAGATTTTAGTTGGAATTTCACTCCTTTGATACATACATACATACACATACATAGTAATTAAAAACCAGGATTTTAATAGCTCACAGTTAAATTAAAAGCCATATAGCCAGATTGTGAAAAAGCTGAGATTATGTATGATATGTGGACATTGATCCAGATTAGTTTTCTAGAGAGATAGTGTAATGGAAATACTATGGATCACTTATATAATCTTGGAAATATATTGTCAGCATATTTATGTATTAATATTATAGAAACCTAGTTAACGCAATTCAATTGTTTCTAATAATCTATTCAATATTATAAAGTCCAATGAATACATATAACTGGTGCAAATTTTAAAAGATCACAACTCAAACAAGAAAATCATTAATGTGAAAGACAAAAGTAAAATAAGGCTAGGAGATAACACTTTAGGCACTGCTAAATTTACGAAATAATCTTCCTTCTCCTCCACCCCCTTCTTTCCCTCCTATCTTCTCTTCCTTTTTTCTGTCATTTCCTCATCTTTCCTCTTCATCCCCTCCTCTTCTTTCTCCTCCTGTCCCTCTCTTTATATATAGAGAAAGTAACTATATTATACACACACCTCTGTGTGTGTTTCTGTGTCTGTGTTCCTAAAATTTCAAGTATCTGCCTTGTAATCAAATATTGCATCATCTGGACTGTGGCCAGCATCTTTTTTTCTGCGAAAATCTACACTTTATTTTTATCTTTGTAGATTTTGCAGTCTCCCATGCAACTATTCCATACTGTCATATTCTGAATGGAGTCCTAAACAATGATGTAATGAGGTACTATGTTCCAGTAACACTTTATTTATAAAACAGGCAGTTTAGTTGCCAATCATAGAATAGTTAATGAACTTTTACACAAATTACCTCTCTTTTCCACAACCACCAGTGGTATGAGTAATATATTTTGGTACAATTCTCAAAGGATAGACTTATTTACTGTGTATGTTATCAACATTTATATATAAGAGGTAATCTAGATGAGAGAAGCATGGGAGAATAGCAATGTAGAAGGATCCAGTGGGTCCTAGAAACCTACAAGTAGAACATTATGATAGGCAGATTTGGGTCAAGGGGTCCCGCTCAAACTAAGGCACCAGCCAAGGACAATACAGGCGGTAAAATTTAAACCCCTACCCAGATCTAGCCAATGGTCAGAACAGTCTCCACACTTGAGTGGAGAGTGGGATATGACTTTCTCACGTACTCTGGTGCCTCACATTTGACCATGTCCCCTGGAGGGGGGGACCTGGTGGCACTTAGAGGAAGGACAGCAGGTCACTGAGAAGAGACTTGATACCCTATGAGCATATACAGGGGGAGGTAATCCCCCTCAGGAACAGTCATAGGAGAGGGGAATAAGGGAAAAATGGGAGGGAGGGAAGAATGGGAGGATACAAGGGATGGGATAACCATTGAGATGTAACAAGAATAAATTAAAAAATAAAAAATAAAAAAACATAAAAACATAAAGAAGAAAAAAAGAGGTAATGATTTCTAAATAAATATTTTACTATATTCTATTTCATATGTCCAGTGTCTCAAATATCTGGTCTTATCTAACCCTGGGATTAGTACCCTAAATTTGGTATAGTCTATATTTCATAGAGACTATTAATAAACTATTGGATTAGGGTACATCTCTTTGATTAGTAATGCAATAGATGTTAAAAGCTGACCCGAGGAATGGAATCACACCACACCACAGATCCACTTAAGAGGTTTAATAGGGTAATACAGAGACTTTCTCCTAAGACACACATGGTGGGGAGAAAGAGAGAGAGAGAGAGAGAGAGAGAGAGAGAGAGAGAGAGAGAGAGA
>OU015755.1:70643168-70680912 GCA_907169655.1 Acomys percivali | reverse complement strand
AGAGAGAGAGAGAGAGAGAGAGAGAGAGAGAGAGAGAGAGAGAGAGAGAGAGAGAGAGAGAGAAAGAGAGAGAGAGAGAGAATGAGGGACGAGAGGAATTCCTTTTATAAACTATGTAGCATGCATACATACTCAGGAGGTACATATGCATGCGCAGAAGCTGCATAGGTGACAGGTGGCTTGACTCCTGCTGGCCAGGGTGGTGTAGCCTGTTTTCCGCCATCATCAGGACCTTTACAGGTGATGCGTTGTTATCTGATTACTAACAATAGGTGCTATCCACTAACATTATTTCTACTTTACTTAAGTGACAATGAGAGCTCAGTGATATCAGATAATTCTTGACCACTCTCTAGCTGCTAAAAATAATCACATGTTGATATTTTAAAGACTAAAATACAGTAGATCTCATTTTACTCCGCTAATTAGAGACTTAGACAGTGGTATCAGACTCTGTTTTGGTTGAAAGAGATAAGAAAAAGCCCATTTAACAACTCATTAGGAAAATGTCTGTCCATGTTTTAAAAGGAAAAGGTGCATGGGGAGACATCTCTTGCTATTCTTTTTCTTCCTGCTTGGGATGTAACTATGTGAGAAATCCAGTCTTGGGACTGCTCCAGACATTTCAAATGCAGGAGAAATGCCAAGAGAAACTTGGGGGAAAGCAAACAGTTTCCTGGCATTATCAAATCCCCAAACTAGTCCCGGGACATCTTATTTCTAGCATTCCCGCTACACAAGGGAGTATATCCATGCAGTGAAGGCCACTTCTGGGGAAATGGGTTTTTCTTCTTACTCATGGACATTTGAATGAGTTTCAAGAGAATAATAGTTTCTATTGTTTTGGTGGACCAAAGAGCAGGGCCCAGAACCAGAAGCCATAGGGAGGTTTCTCATTTTTATCTCAAATAATATGAAGGGGACCTGAGAACAATCTTTAGCTGTTTACATCCAACCAATCCTGAAAGCTAGTAGAGGCTCATATGCCTGATGTCTGGAAAGATTCTGTAGCGTCTATATGAAACTATCCAATCACTTTATAACTGAAAATGGAGAATCTATGAAATACATCACATTAGTTGTTTTAGAAAACAAAGGCCTCACTTTTGAAAACAATATTCTAGAAGGTCAATGACACTTTACTCTTCCTATGACAGCCATGTGAAAAGGAATCACTTCTTAAGCAACACAATTGTGAGGAAATGAAACACAAAGAAATATGTTGTCACGAATTTGCTCTTACTTTTTATCCTCCAAGGAGATGAACTTAGAACAATGTAGCAGTGGCAATAACTTTAAAATGAGATCATCATTATTAGCTAAGGTCAGAAAAATATTTTATGTGTTTTTTGAAAATTTCATAGACACATTCAATGTATTTTGATCATATTTGATCCTACCATTACTCTTGAATCCAAACCTCGAGATTCCCTACACACACACACACACACACACACACACACACACACACACACACAGACACACACACACCTTTTTCTCTTTCAGTAGCTCAATAAGACCAATATTGCTGTAACTTTGTGCATGGGTATAAGGCCACCCAATAGAGCATGGTCACCCTACTAGGGCTCTTACCGATGAAGAAAACTAACAGTAATTGCTTCTCAGCTTCTGGTAGAGCCTCTTGGATCCATGCAGAAATGTTGATTGGATTGACCTGATTATTTAAATATAGGTATAAGTATCTGTGTTGAAGCCAATGGGTTAAGGTGTAGGCTACTGTCATTGTTTATAAAGCGACAGAAATGGAGGTATGTTTGCCATTTAACCTCATTGTGTTTTATGTATTCCTACAAGGTAAATATCCTCTTATCTTCACAAAGAAATACATCCTAACAGAGGACGATGTATTCCTTAGATCCTATACATGGAAGAAACATTTCACAAAGTCTGAGTTGTTTGTGCTTTTACACCATTAAAAGAATTTTCAGAGGCCACATGGATTAGGTTGGATTTGGAGATTTACCGATGTCGTTAACATGAAGGGGAGTTTGAAAAAAATATCTGAATTAGAATAAAGATCACTGTCTCTTTTGAATGTCATTCCTTTTGAAGATATATAGCATCACCTGCTTCTTTAATGCCGTTAGAGCTTGCTTGGACATTTGGGTGTGGGAGGGACAATGAGCATTTGCTGCAGAATCGTTCTGTCTGTGACTTTTTCAGCACCATCTGGATTCCTGCATTTTCTCTGACTGTCTATTCAGAATTCAGAAGGAGAATTAGATTAAAAAAAAAAAAATAGATGAAAGGATGTGAACATGCAACGGCAAAAGGAAGTGCTTTCTCACTCAACTCCCTCAGTTGAGCTGCTCCCTGATTAAAATACTAATACAACACAACTGGTCCAGAAAGTCCAAATGGAGGCCTGGGCACTTGGCATGATCAAAGGCCTGTGTTATTCCTGCCTCCTCCTGTCAGCGGTAACTGAGCAATCCAAGCTCCCTGATTGGAAGAGCAAATTTCCTTTGTCCTGCACATGCTGTATTTATCCTTCCCGAATATCCACAGAACTCAGCAGGGATTTGGCTGAGAGACTAGGATCACTCCTTGCAGAAAAACTGGTAATAAATCTGGAGGCTTTGTAAAAGATCTGAAAGCTGCCTTCACAATTTGCCGGAGGAGGTGTGTATAGCCAGGAGGAAGGAGATTATGTAAACTACAGAGGAAAACTGGGGGAGCTTGGCAAGGGAGGGTCTAAGAAGGCTCTCTGCATATTCTTAGTGAGAGGTAGCTCCAGGTTCAGCTTGCAGTCTGAGGGCATCACCCTTTCCCTCCACAGCTGCAAGTCAAACAAGAGGTTTGCTCTCTGTTTTTCCTTGCCTCAGTGTGGAAGTTTAAAGGAACCATTCTGCTTTTAATTTAGACAGCATGCATAACATGAAGGCCCAGTTTCTCCTTGTCACATCACGTTGCTTCCTGGCATTCATTTTGCAGTGTTCTCTAATCTGTCACTTAAAAATTAGTATTTCTTTCAAAAACTTTTGAAAATATCCTTTTTGGAACAGGTTTTGTATTTCGGGTTTCTGGGTATTTGGAGACATGGTTTGAATACCTTGAATTTTCATTTTACAAAGGTAGGGTCCTGTTGGCACCTTCTTCTAGTCTGCAGAAGACAGAAACTCCTGTAGTGAGTGGACAGGAATCTCCAGCTGGGAGTTCTCTCTTCCGTGTGCTGACATGCACTGACTCTGGAGGGCCAGTGCTGTAGGTAATAAGTGAGAAGATAAGGAAATCAGAAACCCAGAAAAATAAACCACGGAGGTCATTTCCCCCTTCCCATTTGCTTTTGGCATGGCCTTACTATGACTAAATACATACCGTGTTTCCTTTAGTATGCCTCTTTACTTACAATATATATTCATGAGGCTTTTATTTTAAAAACCTCAATTTCATAAACAGCAGTGAAAACTTTTTCTAAATCTAATTTACCTGTGTCTGAAAACAAAACAGGAACTCTCACAGGGTTGTCTTTCTCTACAACCTTACAAAGAGAAACATTGTTTTCTGTTTACCCTTCCTTGTGAAATGCCTCCTTTAATATTGCATTCTTGTAAAGCAGAGATTAAGAAACCAAACCATGCCCTTGGGGCGTGAGGGAAGCTAGGCCAGGATCTTCTCAAATAAACTGTATTAATCTGATTACTTAGAGAGGTGCTTTGATAAGGGCAAAGACATAAGGGAGCTTTGGGTGTGAAGACCTCAACTTTTGTTAAGTTAGTCAAAGGATTATTCACTAATAACTAGAATGTTTTCTCTGAAACCTATCTCCCTCAGAGGAATTTCCCAGAACTCTATCAACATCACCAGACTTTCTCTCTTCTGTGGAAACACAATTTTTGACTACAACAAACAGAGAAAAGAACACAATAGTATTTGAATGAGATTCTGACAAAGTAGAGTCACCCCTTGTCTATTTATAAATTCAAAAATTAAGAATTCTGCTAGGATATAAACACCAGTGTACCATGAGTGAGGCTTTTACTGAAATTCCATTACGCTAGGACTGAAACAAGCAGGATTTCCCCCTTCAGAAAGGCTCAAGTATAGCAGTGTGTCAGATTAAAACTGATCAGGGAATGGTATTATTAGATTAATGAGATAATTAGCAAAATTCACAGCTGCACCCTTTGACAAACATGTTCTGAGCCTCTGAGCTAATGAGACAGACCATAAACTTTTCAAAAATGAAATTTATAGAAGCATTTATTCAACTGATATTTATTGTGAATGCTGATTAGAAAAGCCTATGAATCCTAAAACACTACATTGCTGTAGATGGTAATCAGGGGCTGCCTTCCGAGTCTTGATTTGGGACTTCTTTATCCATAACTATATGCAAAAATGTATTATATGTACGCTTTTATATGTGCATCTATAGTTCAGTTGGAAGATATTTATTACTGGCTTTCATAATTGAACCGCTAATGAGGTGGTAGAATTGTAGCCATGTGTCTCTATCTGCCAAAATATAAATCAAAAATCTTGTTACTTTCAAAAGAAGTTATTTCTCTCTCTGTTTTTTTTTTTCTTTCTTCCTTCTTTGTGAGGGCACATGAGACTAGTTTTTAAGAGGGTACATATTATTTCTGGGCATTTAAATATTCTTTCAAATATCTTCCTAATAAGTAAGGAATTTTCTCCTGTTGTCAAAAAGTGCAGCTGTGGATTTTTCTAATTGCTCAATTAATCTAATGATACACGTTCCGTGTCATTATCTAACTAACAAGTCTCAGCACCCGGGTTCTTGTCTTTGACAGCACTGTCTTGTTTGTCTTTTGAAAATATTGACTTGTGAAGTTGTCTCTCTATACTTGTTTTAACTCAGTACCATAAGCCCAATGTTTCCCACTATGACTGGGTTGTCTTCTGAACCTGGAAAAATAGTGGTTTAGATGAGAGCCTCATCTCATTTAACCTTTTTTTCTCCTTCGTTTGAACATCAGCTACCACAGTCCTAAAAGCACACAATATTTAAAAATGTTTTTTAAAAATAATATGTATATCTGAATAAAATGATCAATGTGCTGAAGAACAAATGGATACAGAAGATTTTTTGGGCTAATCTAATATTATAAGCCCAGAAGTTTGCATGAAGTATACTTATTTATTTCTAATACAATATAAACTGAGTTGGAAAATAAATTGCTATGTGTTATAATTGGTTTTCAATTTGTTTATTTGTTTGTTTCAGAGGAAATTTAGAATCCAATTTTTCATGTCAGGTTCTCAAAACACTTCAGGACTAGAATTGCGTTTGTAGAGCTCTTTCCTTATTATTATATACTATTCAGATCCCAAAATGGTGTAGCGTTACCAGATTTTCAGTTTCTGAAATGGGTGGGAAAATTGCTTCTCTTGTTAAGAGGTTCTCTGTCTTAATGACTAAGATGGACACTTTCTTCCTCACTGTCATTGGTTCTAACTTAATCTGACTCCTAGTACAGACCAAGGACAGGGTCAGTCTAGAGTCCCTGCCCTGTAACTTCTGAGCCTGACCGTTACCTCTTTCTGTATTCCTAGCAAAGACACCTACGAGTTGGACAATAGACTCAAAGGACTCACCAGTAATGAGTATTGCCAAGTTGCCTTGCCATCTTGTCCTGGAGGGAGTGTAGCCCACTTTTAGGCCAATACAGATTCTAGTGGACTGTTTATCCACAGTGCAGAATTTCTAAGCCATCCCCTTTTGTGCTGCGAAATGAAGAGCATCTCTCTGTCCCCTAGTTCTAGGCAATTCTCTACTTTATTTAAGTGCTGGTTTTGATCAACTTATGGATTTCCCTGTGAAATTCTTCATTTCATTCCTAGTTCCGTTCCCACTGTTACAGCTTACCAAGTCTAATCTTTATCTTAGTTCCAAAGATAAATCAGTGAACAATTCTTTCTGAAAGTTCCACGTCATTTCTCACTCACTGCCATACACAGTTTCCTATCCAACCTGGCGATAGTTCACCATTTTACATATTCAGCATAGAAAAAATAATGCTGAGAACTGCCTTACCATTAAGTGGCACACTGTTTAATATTAAACATTCAAATAACTAATTTTAATGAAAATATACAGTATATTATACCCATAATTAGAAAAGTAAAATAATAAATATTAAAGAAAAGTAATAATAACCTTTAAAAATTATTTACTGTTTACTATGTTAACAGAGCTAATAATGACCAGAACTTGAGTTCAGGGTACTATTTTCAGATTTGTTTCAATACAAAAAGAATACATATTCAAAATGAAAAGTTCTTCATAAATATGTTTTTTGTCTTTAAAATATTTAATAACTTATCTATCCATATGTCTTTCTTATCTTTATTTTTATTCATATTTTTCATTCCCAAAATATACCTAGATGCATTAATGATGTCTGGGATTGAAGATAAATTATGTTTGCTTCTTTTGAATTAGATATATACTAATATACCTTCATCTCCTTCCTGGATATTTAATAAAACTATTTTATTGTCTTAAGGAGCTAATTATTTAAAGAGAGTAATCAAAGCTAATTTGCCTAAGAAAATTAAAAGCTAAGCAGTTACATATGACTGTAGAAGCTTAAAGACATATCTCACTCCATCAAGTGTGTTGGGAGACAAAGCAGTACAAGGCTTACCCTGCAGAGCTTGGAGTTCTCTTCTGAGCACTGTCAGTAGTCTGAAGAGGACAATATCCAAATGCCTCTCAAAACTTAAATGTGTTTATAGCATTACTGCCAAGGAAGTCATAAATAATAAACGCCATATGTCAGAGTCTCGACTTAGGTCGGAAATATAACTATAGCCAAAAAAGTCCCAGAGAAGAGAGAAAACTAGTCTAATTTTGTTGAAAATGGAGTTTCATACTCAGCCTGGTCATTCATTGGTTGGCTTGAGAAACAAAAAAAAAAAAAAAAAAGGATTTCTCTTGACTTAGTTTCTCAGTAGGGGAGCAAAGGCTTTTTAGGCTGAGCAGATAGGATTCTAACTCTCTCAAGCATAAACATTCCATTGTTTCCTACTTGCAACTTTCATAGATTTGGAAACTTCCTTTGGCCTGTAAAATGAGGATTTTCTTTCTAAATAAGGATCGAAAAAATGGGCCCAGGAAAAGTTCCTTTCCATAGATCATCTTTTAGTATGTGAACTATTGTCTTGGACAAGCACCCCTCTGCATACTAAGCTTGCTCTGTAGCTCACGCTCTTGCTCTCATTCAGCAAAGTAAACAAACATTCTGTTGGGGTTAAGGATTAATGGCAAGGAATTGCATGACTGTACAGCGTGTAACCTTGAGGGAAGAGATCAAGGGAAATGTCAGTCAAACACCTGCCCTTAGTGCAATTGCTAATTAATTCGTGAACATTGACTCCGGTTGCAGATTTGCTAGTGTACAAGGGAATCAAGTCCCATCCTATAAATACCTCCTTGATTTAATGAGGCTTTAATAGGATTAAACGGTTTTAACTTTATGACTTCATGTTTTTGATTATGGTTGTATAGTGCTTTTTGATATGGGTAGATACGATTTACTCCAAGTTTCAGTAGTTGATAGCTAGTGAAAAGTATAGGGAATAAAAAGGGGATAGAGTCTCATTAGTGTATTTTCTGCAATTTTAAAATAAAATTAAATGTTAAAATGGTCTGGTTTCTCAAAGTAAACATGATAAGTTCTTCAGATCTTCATCAAAGTTAATTAACATCTATTTAAGTAGGCCATTTTATATTAGTGTGGATGGGAACCTTTTGGCCCATACGAACTTCACCAATTTATGTGGAGGTTGATTCTAAATCATTTTTTAAATTACATTTGCTATCAGATTTGCAGGTGATATATTAATGTTACCTTGTCATTTTGAAAGACTAGAGACATAATATCAGAATAGTTTGAATATTTTTTAATTGGATGATACAGCTTTCTAATGCTAAAATTTGACTTTTGAATTCTCAGGAAAGCTGAAAAAAAAATTCTGCCCTTTGGTGATTTTACACGTTTGAATGGCATTATCATATCATCTCTATTGGTAATCTTCAAGTCTAAGTTTGGGCTTCCTTAATACCATCATCATCATTTAAGTCAAGGTTATTAAAATTGCTACTGATATATATGCATATGCAGAGACATATGACACACATATGAGATTATTTTGGTTTATAACTCCTGTTGACTGTGGTAACATTACAAAGGGAAATATATCACTCTTTGCCTGTGAATCAGTCTGAACACTTTCATTCCAGTTGAAATACTGACTAGAATGCTATGCTGGGCCTGTGTTCTTTCCATCTTACTATTATAATCTACACATGCATAGGGTCTATAGTCATTTAAATGAACAAGCCAAACAAAATTTTTATCATGAAAGGCAAAAAATATCATATAATGATAAAGACATAATGAGTAATATAATTACAAAGTAAGGTCATTTCTGTAAGGGATAGGCCTCCGTGTCACGGAGTAGATGTTTTAGGCATCTTAGCCAACAGACAGTAAGACAGACACATTCAGTTTAGGTATATGTCCTGGAATTCCCTCTTTAAGTAATTGATATTTAATCCAAGAACATCAACAAAGCAGAAGCAACTGTGAAAAGTTCTAGAGCAAGATGCTAGCCTCTGATGAAGCAATGATTTTACAGTATCAACTGGGGTATAGTTAATTGAAGAAAGCCAGCTATAAGTTAGGAAACGGCAGAACATGTCAGTTGTTTCTCCCCCTGGTACTGACTTCCTCGCCTCTGTTGGAGTCCCCTAACTGAAGTCATGTTCATCGCAGTGTGGCTCACCATCTTTCTTTCTTCTAATGCTTGTGTCTTCAACTTTTACCAGAATACTTCACATATAATAGGAACTTTACAAGTGGTTGTAAAATCCAGAAAGCTACTTACTGATTATTAATGAAATCTGTTTCTTCCCCCCCTTTCTCTCTCCCCCATTGAGAAAGATACTTTTGATTTTTTATTCATTCCTAATATAATCCTGCCTATCTCTGCTCTGTCCCTAGCTCCTTATCACTGCATGTGATACTTGATTTTCACTAAGAGCTAAAACAGCATGGCGTCCCTCTTTGCATCACTTCCCCACATCAAAGTCTATTCTAGAGATAAGGCACCAAATCAGGCGATAACTATTTTCCATTTATTTTAATTTCCCTGAGTATTTGTGTGCTTCCCTCCTTTGTATATGGCTATGAGGATTTTATTCCTAGAATCAGGGAAGTTAAAACAAATGAGAAGACCCTCAGGGCTGCAATCCTTGTGCCCTGACATGGTGAAGCTTCTAAAACAGGTAATACTGTTGCCTTCCATCAGATTACAAGTCAATCAATAAAAGTTCAAATATCTGATGATTGGCACTTCTGTAATTTATTACCCAACCGTACTTTCCTATTTGAGCACTCTGTGTATGTTGATCTATGTTCATTTCTTGGTGTTAAATGGGAAGTCAGTTCTGATAGCCCACAAGAGTGTAGATGGAAGTTCCTCACATAAACTATTGTTTGTTTGATTTAACAGAGAGTTTTGCATCTATAGTGGTGGGCTATCTTATACAGGCTGTGCACTGGTTCTGTCCATGTATGTTTCTACCAGGGTTCTCACATCAGACCTAATGTCTAATTGGGGCTTTGCACTTACAACATGTTTTAGTTTTTAGTTGTGGACCTGTTTGCTATGAATTCTGAGTAATTAATTCTATAGAAATTGTTTACAGTATAGGAAATTTAGTTTTTATAATATAAACCATTCATATTTTAAATTTTTCCCTTAATTAGGAGACATTTACCATATTTACATCTTCAACTATTTTTTAAAAAATATAGAGCTGATGACCAAATGCAGGAACTGTTTACACAAGGCAAGCATTTTACAAGTGAACTGTATCTTCAATCTACCTTTTAATTTCTAGCTCTACAATTTAGTGTGCTGGACTCACTTAGGCTGGTTATAACTGAGTAAATGTCTATAGTTCTCTAGATTCTCCAAGTAACATGGAAAACTTAAAATCTGTATTAGCATTTATCTATAAGCAATATTTTAAATTTATAATGTGCATTAAAAAATAAACTTAGTTGACTCAGACTCAAACATAATTGAAATTATTAAAATTTGTACTACTAATAAACACACTTTATTTTGCTATCTTCTATATCAAGCAATGCCAAAAACTTCTCCAACTGTCAATAATTACGCTATTCAAATACTTCTGTGTAACAATGTTGGTGAGTCATAATCTTACAAGATTTGTTTTTGACCTACTCCTTTCATTCTGCATCACTCTGTAAGATGTTGTTTGCCATGTCTATAAAACTTTAACTAGTAACAGAAATCATGTGCCTTTTTTTAAACATCTGGCAGACATTGTTTCACTACAAATGACAGAGAAGAAGAAGAAAATCACTTCTTCCTTGATGATTAGATGCCCTGATATTCTTTACAGTTTCTTCAACTCCTAGAACTGAAACTTACCCAAAGGAAAACAATCATAAATTTTGGGGGGTCATTGAAAAGTTGAGAGAATAAATGAAATATATATATATATATATATATATATATATATATATTCCCATATATATGGTGACTTTGCGTTTCTGTATAATTTGAGGTGCATTTGTCTGTCCTGTGATATTGAAGAGCTTGTGCCTCTGGCATAGTTTATGACAACTTTAAATATGATCAAATGGGTTTGTAACTAACTTAGTTTCCACATAAAAAGAAACAAATGTTCTTCCTTCTATAATCAAAATTGAATTCATGAGGTACGATATGTTCATGAAATCATGATATGATCAAGAAACTCCATCCTTCTGTGGTCACCAGATGTTAAAGGAATTCTGGAATCTAGTTTATACCATATATTTGTGGTAAACATATAAAATAATATTGACAAATAATTAGGAATACTTATTTCTCTGTGATGCTTGGTGTTCTATCTATTGATTCTACCTGAGTTATTCTGGTAGGAAATATATACTATTTGTGAAAATAAAAATTGGTGGGATGGTCTGTCCAACAAGCACATATTCATTAAATATATAAAAAGCTAACAAAAACATAAGATACATAGTTGTCAAAAAAAAAGACGCTGCAAGTACAATCCATGGGGTTTCTGGGTAGCTTGACACACTTGTCAACATTCAATTTCTATAATAAATAGCTTACACTATTATCTTTAAAGTAAAGAAAGATTTTTTTTTGGCTTAATGCTTCTTCATTCCCAATTTCTGATGGATGGACCCTATAGTTGTGTCCTAATTGTTAGGCTCTACACTGTGGTCTGAGTGTGTGATGGTGCAACAGTGCCCACCTCATAGGGTAGAAAGTGAAGCCAAGACCCCATGGGAGAAAGTATCATCCTGGTAGCTTGAAGAACGTTCACCAGAACCCAACGTTTAAGCCTTCTACCACCTGTCTAGTGCCCCAGCCTCAGGAAAGAACTGTTCATGTATTTGTATATCAGGAAATATTTAAGATCCAAACCCAGAAAGAGATTATTCTGAAGCACAGCCTTTCTCTGTTATAGCCACCAGTGTGGAGAAATATTAGAGCCTTTGGCTCTTTGGGGAAGTAAACCATGAGACTGATAAACTAGACCATTCTCATAGTAGGATACCAGTTGCCAGGCCCAGATGATAAAACTTCTTAAAAGTACAAGGTTGAAAAAACATATATTGAACAAGTCCAGAGCCTTCATTATTATAACAGATGACTGAGGAATTTATAGTAACATGATGGGTATGCAATAACAAACCTAATGACACAAGGAAAGCAAATAATAATGAAAGGACTTAACGAGAAGTGTAAATGTATTTAAGATATTTATGTATTTATACTAGCATAGGGATTACTGTGCTGCCTCGAGTGACTTCCAAGTCCCAATCCTCCTGGCTCAGCCTCCTACACAATATTTACAAAATAGACTCATTATTAGAAAATTTACCAAATTTTAGTTCCAGCATGTCTCTATTATTCTAAGATAGTATGAAACATTCTCTCTTGTAAAATGAAATGTTATATATAGCAATACAGTAAAACTTAAATTGCCTCAACAAAGAAGGCATCATTGAAGCAATTTTGCTATCCTAACTCTCTATATACAAATATAAACTTTTTTTCCAATGTTTTTAAACTTGTCTAACTGGATTTTATTGTAGTTTCTGTATTATGCACACAATTTTAACAATAGCTATTACTTATTCAGCATTATAAAGTGTTTCCCATTATAATTTCAGTATCTCAATGAAAACCCCATAAAGGTGATGACTGTTTAATACATACAGAAATTAAGCTGTGAAGAAATGAAGTACCTTTTCAGCTAACAAACAGTGCTTCATGGTGACCATCAAAAGTTAGGTCCAGATTCTGGGAACTCCCTAGATTTCAGGAGTGTGGCTTGAGAACGGGGCTAGTTTCATGTAGAACTTCCAGGAAATGCATGATGAATTAAATTAAATTCCTTTCACTGTAATGAAATTCTGACCACAAAAACAGAGGTTAAATATCACTTCTACTATGGATGCCTAGTTGATACAAATAACTTAAAATTGAACAAAATAAATCCCAGTGCCAGCCTGTACACCAGGTTTCAGCCTAGCTCTCATCGCAGAGTGGGATGAATCTACGCAGTGCAGCTTCCTGAGTGCATGCGGTAATTACAGCCATAAGATCTGAGTAAATCAATTCTTTAATGTAGTAATGGCATTACAAGGGTAGTAATGGTAACATTAATAACAATAGCCATAATCCCGTGAAAGTTGAGAAGCATAAAGTCTTATAGTGTCCGGACAGTGCGGCTATTTGCTAAATGTATTTTTTAAAGGGGAAATCATTTATTTTTACTGGCCTCGACCCAACAAAATATTGATATCGTCACATCATTTTTATCTTGAATATAAAGGGGTTTAAAATTTTAACATATTCTTCCTCGGCAACGCGCCAGATCTCACTCTCTATTTGGTATTACAGTATCCATAATTGGTGTCTCACGTTAACATTTATTTAAAGCTGCTGATTTAACATTTAAAAATTCTGGGGTTAATGGATCTGCATTCACACATCCATTAACCTCAATAAAAACAAATGGAACCTCTTGTGAACTAAACTCAGTTCAGTTTATGGATGTGCTTTCTCTAATACCCACAACATTTAGATGGTCCCTCTAAAATGTCAGGTCAGGCGAGGTCTACTAACAGGAATATTGGAGGTGATTGTCTGTCTTTTGCTACTGTTGCAGTCCTGTGCCACTAAGCATTTCTCTACTGGGGAGAGGGTCTTTTAAAAACTTAGTTCTGGTCTAGTGCATTGTCTGCCAGTCACTCATTCTTAAACACATTGGAATTTACTTTCTCTAAATCTGTGACTTAAAAACCCAGCATGTTCATTCAACACTCAGTAGATACCATGATATATTTGGGACTTCAAAATATGATTTAAGATTTCTGTTTGAGGGAATTAAAGAAAGGAAGAAAGGGGGAGAGGGAGGGAAGGATGAAGGGAGGGAGAGAGGGAGGGAGGCATGATAAAAACTTGTAAGTTGTAGATACTAAGAGACTAAACACCGCTTTGAGAATGTAAGGAAAGGAGCTAAAATCATTTTTACCTTTCCCTAGAAGTGTGATTTGAGCCAGATCCTTTACCTAATTTCATGCTGTTCACAGTAATCATCAGAGACAAGGGTAATTTTGATTGGTGTGTGTTTTTGTTTTCTCTGTGTTTTGGTGTTTAAAACATCCTTGGTTGTGCGTTTCTAGATTGTCAGGCTGAGTGTACAGAATAATTGACACAATTTAAGTATATACTTCAGGTGGAGAAGCAGTATACCACATTGAAACCAGAAAGCTTTAAGATTTTTAAATAAAAAGATTATTTTTGATGTACACAGAATGTATGTTATATATACCTGCAGTTCAGAGTCCACAATATAGAGAAGCTATTATTCTACATTCTAACACTATTAAATGAAGTGCACCATATAGTGGAGCTGTGTATCCAACTTCCTTCACTCATGATTATGTATGCAAATTTTATCATGGTCTGTACTGTAGTAACAGATGGTTTTATTGCTCTATAGTACTATACTACATGGTTATACCATAATCTGTTTATTGTTCTATTGTTGACATTTCAGGGCTATGTCCCAACTTGAGGGCAGTAAGAAAAGAAAAATCCATGTTTTCTGAGACTGCAATTTTATCCTTTGAGAAAGAAAAAGTACTGTAAGGGAAAATAGATATTTTCTAAATGAATTCAAGCTCCTCCTCTTTTTCTTCATTTTTCCTATCCCTCTTTCTCTTTCCTCCTTTTCTTTGAGTGATTGAATTCTGAGCCTTGTTTGTGACTTTAGAAAAAGGAGATACATCCTCAACCCATCTAGTTAGTTCTAATGATAGCTCTATTCTGTGTCCAGAATCTCAAAAACAAAAATACAAGAGCTGATTAACATTAAAAAAACAGTGCTTTTTGACAGCCTATAGTATGGGAAAAGATCTTCACCAACCCTGCATCTGACAAAGATCTAATATCCAAAATACATAAAAAATTCAAGAAATTAAACATCAGCAAACCAAATAACCCAATTGAGAAATGGAGCTCAGAACTAAACAGAGATTTCTCAACAGAGGAATATTGAATGGCTGAGAAACACTTAAAGAAATGCTCATCCTTGTTAGTCATCAGAGAAATGCAAATCAAAACAACACTGAGATTCCATCTTACATCCATCAGAATGGCTAAGATTAATAATTTAGGCGAAACAACATGCTGGAGAGGATGTGGGGAGAGAGGACACTCCTTCATTGCTGGTGCGAATGCAAACTAGTACAAACACTTTGAAAATCTATCTGCTGCTATCTCAGAAAACTGGGAATAGGGCTTCCTCAATACCCAGCTATTCCACTCCTTGGAATATACACACACAACAAGAACAACATTTGCTCACCATGTTCATAGCAGCCTTATTCATAATAACCAGAACATGGAAACAGCCTAAGTGTCCCTCAGTAGAAGAATGGATAAAGAAACTGTGGTATATTTACACTATGGAATACTTCACAGCTATTAAAAACAAGAAATTCCCAAAATTTGTGGACAAATGGATTGAACTAGAAATGATCATAATGAGTGAGTTAAGCCAGAAGCAAAAAGAGTCAAATGGTATATATTCAATTATATCTGGACACTAGCCCAAGGGGATGGCCCATGAGAGTCTTCACTTATAAGGAAAGTGGGACAGAGGGGAGGACATCCTATTGGGACTCCATGTGAGAGAAGCATGGGAGAATGGAGAAATAGAAGGATCCAGAGTGTCATAGAAACCTACAAGAAGAACATTATGATGGGCACATCTGGGCCCAGGGGTCCTGCTCAAACTATGGCACCAGCCAAGGAATATATGTGCAGTAAACTTGGAACCCGTACCCAGATCCAGCCAATGGACAGGATATTCTCCACAGTTGAGTGGAGAGTGGGGTCTGACTTTCACTTGAACTCTGGTACCCCATATTTGACCATGTCCCCTGCATGGGGATGCCTAGTGGCACTCAGAGGAAGGACAGCAGGCTACCAAGAAAAGACTTGAGCATATACAGCAGGAGGAGGTCCCCGTCAGTCACAATCATAGGGGAGAGGAGTAAGAGGAAAATGGGAGGGAGGGAGGAATGGGATGATAAAAGGGATGGGATAACAATTGAGATGTAATATAAATAAACTAATAAAATATATTTTTTAAAAGTGTTTTTTAAATTTAAATATACACATAGATTGCTGAAGGAAAGTGAAGCTTAAAAGAAATGTCCAAAGGAAGATACTTTTACATTACTTAAAGGAATGTCAAAACCAGTGTCTCTTTGGAATAGATAAGCACCATCTCTTGATGCTTCCTAATAGGCGTGTGAGGCAAGGCAGAAAACAGGGAAAGACACGAGAAGGAGATTTCCTGTGTAAATTTGTTCTTCACATAGCAAGTCTGGAAGGCATCCTGGATCCTGAATCTCACAGACTTGGTGTTGGGGACTCTGTGAAATAGAATGGATTACTTACTTTATTAGTTCATCTCTTCCAAAGTCTTGTGATAATCAGCTAAAAGAAGCCACTTGCACATTTAGTTGCCTGTAACCACATTTTTGTACCTTTCACTTGCCTGGTACTGCACATAGTAATACTAGTTTCCATCCCATTTATACACAGCTGGGAAACAAATCACTTCCCACACATGAAAAACAAACTATTAAATTGACTTAATCCTTCTCACAATTTTGTAGATCAGGAAGTTGGGCAAGGCACAATGTGATGATCCGTCTGTTCTACGGATGTTTTCAGTGATACTTGCCAGTATCCAAAATGTCCGGGAAAGTACAATAAAGGTGTGTGTGTGTGTGTGTGTGTGTGTGTGTGTGTGTCTGTGTGTGTGTGTGTGTGTGTGTGTGTCTGTATGTGTGTAATGTAACCCAACCCCTGTGAAGGCTTTGCCACACTGTGGTGCTGTCAAGCAAGGATTCTGATCATGGGTTTCCCTTGGGGGTATTAAAAGAGCTTAAGTGACACCATGATGGACTTCTTTCCTCCTGTTGATAAGTGAACTCATAAGAACAAAAGCAGCATTAACAAGGGAGAATAGACTCTACCTCTAAAGAGTGGCGATTTACCTTCATGGGTAGATAGATAAAACTGATATCATCAAAAGTTTTATATTTTCATAATCACATATCTCCAGATTTTAAGCTTGGTGGTTTGTAGAAATTTTACATAATTTTGTGAATATTTGAAAACACACCATTTCTTTCCCTTTAAATAAAGGAAGCCAAATGTATAAAGGTAAACCCTTCACTAATGTGCATCAGCTTTGAATGGGCAAAACTGATTCTCCTTGACTCTAAGCCCCTATCCTTATTACTAAATGCCTCCGCACAGAGAGAAACTGGAGTTCGCATTTTTTTTATTGCTAGGACAGCTAAAATAACTCTGAAGTTCCCTGGAGGATTCTATGCACAAATTGGCACTGTGGGCATAATTAATATTCATGGTTGAGTCACCCTGCTCACTTTACATAGCAAATTCAAAGCCTAGCTACCATGTTTCTACAGCTTGAGTACCAATTATTACTCCATTTAGACTGTTGGTAATACATTTCCTTGCAGTGTATTCATGTAGGTTTGGACAAGGTCATGGGAAGTCATTTGTATCCTAAATAAGATCTGTCAGTTTCCTGCTGAATATCTTCTACAGGTTTACTGTGAATTTCCCTCACTCTGCTCAGAACCAGCTACGCTCTTCCAAACCTTCAGCTATTTGCCACTTCTCTCCACAAATCTCTTCTCCATAGCATTGTTAAGTCATCAAATACTTGTGATATTTGCTCATATGTTAATTTCTCAAGAACAGACTCTGAAATCTCTCTAAAACTATCTGCATGTCAAGGCATTACTACATTTGAAAACAACAGAATATCTTCTATTGACTCCACAAGAGAAATTAACACACATATTTCTTTTTTTAAGTGGGAAAACATTTCTTATTATGCATGATGCTAATATTTTTTAATTTTTTAAATTTTTTATTGATAATATTCATATTATATCTCAGTTGTTATCCCATCCCTTGTATCCTCCCATTCCTCCCTCACCCCCCCCTCTTTCACCCTAGTCCCCTCATCTGTGACTGTGACTGAGAATGACCTCCTCACCCTGTATATGATCCTAGGGTATCAAGTCTCTTCCTGGTAGCCTGCCATCCTTCCTCTGAGTGCCACTGGGCCTCCCCATCAAGGGGACATTGTCTAATATGGGGCACAAGAGTTTGTGTGAAAGTCAGTCCCCACTCTCCACTTAACTGTGGAGAATGCCCTGTCCATTGGCTAGACCTGGGTAGGGGCTTGATGCTTACAGCATGTATTGTCCTTGGTTGGTGCCATAGTTTGAGCAGACCCCCTGGGCCCAGATCCACCTGTCGTAGTGTTCTTCTTGTAGGTTTCTAGGACCTTCTGGATCCTTCTATTTCCCCATTCTCCCATGCATCTCTCACCTAGAGTCCAAATAGGATGTTCTCACCTCTATCCCACTTTACTGATAAGTTAAAAATTTCATGGGACATGCCCCTAGTGCTAGGGTCCAGATATGAGTGAGTATATACCATTTGACTCTTTCTGCTTCTGGGTTAACTCACTCATGATCATTTCTAGTTCAATCCATTCATCCAGAAATTTTGGAATTTCCTTATTTTTAATAGCTGAGTAGTATTCCATAGTGTATATGTACCACAGTTTCTTTATCCATTCTTCTACTGGGGGACACTTAGGCTGTTTCCATGTTCTGGCTATTATGAATAAGGCTGCTATGAACATGGTTGAGCAATTGTTCTTGTTGTGTATTGGAGCATCTTCTAGATATATTCTAAGGAGTGGAATAGCTGGGTTTTGAGGAAGCCCTATTCCAAGTTTTCTGAGAGAGTACCAGATAGATTTCCAAAGTGTTTGTAGTAGTTTGCATTCCTACCAGCAATGAAGGAGTGTTCCTCTCTCTTCATATCCTCGCCAGCATATGGTGTCATTTGAGTTTTTGATCTTAGCCATTGTGGTGGGTGTAAATATTTCCTTTAACATTATTTTATATCTCCTTCATTATAGCACATGATTCATGAGTGAAATGGGCTTTTATTTTCAATTATTGTATTCCTAAAAATATATTCATTTCTTATATGGAACATGTAGTCTCTGCATACTAAAGGAAGATAGAATTAAAAACGCATACTTGCAAAGTCCCCTTTGTATGATCTATCCCTGTTTGATTCAGGTGTTCCAGTTGTACTCCTACAGATCCCAAAGTATCACAACCATGTGGATCCCTTTCTAACATCTTGTCACATTGGTCCATCCTTATTGTTCACATTGTTTATATTTTCTAGTCTGTGAGCTCAGAGCTCTTAGCTCTTCTCCTACTCCGGAATCAGTTCCTTGTATCGTGCTCATTGGATCATATGTTGTGGCTACTCAATAAATCTTTGTAGAATGAACATAGAATCAACATACTTTCCAGCATGAAAATAAAAGTGACAACACTTAACTCAGTCTACTGTTAACACAATATGAGATTTTAACATCCATTTGGCTTTTTAATTATAAAATACACTATAATTACCCAAGAGATTGTATATTGGGAAGATTGGCTGAAAATGACATTATATCTTAAATCCATGTAATTTAGTGAGTAGGATATGTTACTCTAATTAAATTTCTGAAGAGATTCTACTATTTTAATGTGCAGTTTGTATTACAAAGAAAACATTGCCTTCAAATTGAAATGCATTTAGAAACCGTATTCACTTTTCTGCCACTTAAAGCCAACTTTTCTAGATGTTCTTAGGTGGTGATTTGCACCTTCAGTGAGGCAGTCTGTGTAATGGAGGGGATGGTTGGCATGGGGGTATGGCTTCCATAAAATGTTACTGTTAGACCCTAATGTCTTGATTCGTATGAATAGCTATATTCATAGGTGAGACTCGTTCCCCATTCTACTATGACTTTTCATGTGACAGATATATATGAAAGTAACTAGAGGATTATATCCTCCAGGCAAAATAAATTAGCTTTGAAGGAAAAAAGTAGAAATATTTAAATGCTGAAATCTTCATCTACCTTTCCTTTGACCTGAATTTGTCTCCCTCAATGAAAAGATGAACACCAAGCTAGTCCAGGGGCCCGTCCTGCCCTTCCTTCGACCATATTTTATGCAAGTCTTATTGTACTTATTTTTTAAAATATTTTTTTCCACTCTCCAGGGACTGCTAGAGTTAATTTTCCGAGGCCAGATTCATGTGGATTCAAATATTTTTCTATGTTCCAGAAAAATCACTGGTCTGGTTCATAATGTTCTTCTTATACTTATTTTCTTGACATGGAAAACAGGAATTGCATGAGGAGAGGATAATTCCCTGGAATAACTAGTGCAAAATAACATGAATATTTAAAAATTTATAAAGCAATGATTCTAGACATTTAATACTTGACAATAGATCAAACAGTCAAGGATTCAAGATGTTATTTAGTGACTGAGATTATAGGTAATGATGTGTTTCCAGAAGAGGTCTCTAATACTGATAAGCCAGGTGCTCATGACAAACACTGAACTGGTTCCCAGAAGCTTCAAATACCAAAGTGTCATTACAGTTTGATGTCTCTTCTGAAAATGAATTGTGCCTCAGAAACTGCCTATTCAAGCTGCTTAATTATTAGGAAAAGATATTGTCTTCTTCAGACACACAAAGCAATTATATTTCAAGAAGGATAGTTGCAGTTTTATAATGTATATTTTGGTAAATAAACCATACCCAGGTTTAGACAATATGGAAAAACTATTTCTCTATTTAACAGAATAGACGTTGTCAGTTTTCTGGTGCTGTGAGTTTGTTTCAACTCTACTAAGCATTAACTAGATTGGATTCTCATGTTGGAGACTAGAAGGCATTGCTGTGTGAATTGAAATGCATTACTCTGTGAATTGGAATGAATTAGGCACACTCTAGTGCACGTCTCCCCTGTCATATTTCTGCTCTTCTGAAAAATGATTTCTATAGGAGTTTACTATCAGATGCAGGACAACGCTTTATAAACAAAATTTAGTGAAAGCTTTCATCTGTTAAATTTCATTACAACTCATATTAGCTCTCTTTTGCACTATAAGCATGCTTATTATGTATGTTACAGATGTATCAAGCAAAGCCCTGTAGGTAATGCACTAAGTTTACCCCCGCCCCCGGAAGACGGAAAATGAAAGTTTGTTGTATTAATTACTTAGTACTTTTCATGCCTTTAAACTTCAAACTGAATCAGAGTGTTTTTGTCATAATATTGCTCACAGTTAAGAAAAGAAAAGTCAGATAAAGATAGCAATTCACAAAGCATCCCAAATTCAATTTGGAAGCTTGCTATTTTTTAATTTCACATTAAGTATAGAACCTGGCAGAATAAAGTATTTGACAAAATAGTTTAAGTACATTTTACTCACCAAATACATTTTAAAAATAAAGAATCTACTCTTGAACAGGATTTTCTACATATAGATATGCATGGTTACCTAATAACCACCTACCACCTACCTTGACATGTTCCTTTCTGACTTGGTTATATTTGAAATGTTGTATGGAAAATACACTTGAGAAATCAAAACATCAAGACCATGATTCTCTGCAGCCTAATGCTGTGAAAACGGAAGTTAGATACAGAAGGCTGCAGGCCCATTTTCCATCCTTTGCATATGTGTTATATGCATTTCTCCTAGAAATTTCATAATGTCTGTGAGTCTAGCTGGTCATAAGCATGAATTATCTAATTTTGTAGTAAGCCTAATAACATTTCCATAATGGCTTTTGTTTCCTTGGCACAATAATTTTTAGGTCCTGTTATTGTTTTCATGCTCATAAAGTTTTCATTTTGCTCAAACAAGTCATTGACCACTAAGTTCAACACTTCCCGAAGATTCCACTTCACCATGTGTCATGTCTTAGTGAGCAGAGGGGAGGGTCTTATGCTGCTGATGGAAAGACCTGCCTGACAACTTACTTAACATTGGATTCAATAAGTACAGAAAGTGAACAAGAAAACTGATAATCTATTTTTCAGAAGTGGAAAAACACAGCATTAATGTGATATTTAAGTACAGGAGATGTTCTTTACATTGATATTTAATAAAAGATAGATAAGTAGAACCACTTATGCAGATGAGGAAGGGGCTAGTATTGCCAGAAAGACAGATTAGCTGGTACTTTACACCAACTCTAGATTTGATTCCTGGCACCCCGTGATGAAAGGAGAGAACACACACACATATGCGCAGTTCATAGACGTAATGAAAGATAAAGGTAAACAGAATATAGGTAGTTTGAATATATTTATTCTAAGTATTAATAGTATATTTATTAGAAATGAAGACAATTTATTTGCAGAAGTGAGTAGATAGTAGCAGTATTTTCTCATAAGCAACAGTCAATGAAACAGAAGCGATGTTTTGTCATACACTTTCTCTTAATATGCATCTACTTTACTAATTAAACTTGAGAATGTATCCTACATTTGAAGTTGGTATGTTGAGATTATAAAAACATTATATATTTCACGTTTCAGTTAAAGCAGCCTATACTTACATATTTAAAGTTCTTAATAAATATCTACTTTGAAATATAAAAGAAGTTTTGATATTTTACAAATATGAAAACAATTATGAGCTTCCTCAGAGTTTTCCAAGTGCTGGAACTAGCAAAAACAGTAAGCTCTTCCATTGCACACTCTTACTGCTACTTTAGCTCGGACCCTTGCTTGCCCTGTGACCTACTCTAACTTCCTTGGAATTTCTAGATTCCTGTCTGCTCAATTTAAAAGGTGAATAATAAATCAAAGTTTAGGATTTTAGGTTTGTTAAATGACAATTTCCAATAATAACAACAAAAACAACAACAATATTATTATTAATAATAATAGTTATTATTATTGTTAATGATAATAATTGAAAACACTAATATATTTGAGATACTACAATTCTCCAGTTCTGTTTTTTACTTCTTCCAATATTTCCTTGCTCTTTTGTAGTCCATTTGTTGCATCCTATCCCCAGTTAGTCCTGCTAAATCTTGGTTGTCTCTTTGACTGGCAGGGTAGGTAGTGCCATGATTATGCCAATTTTTGGAAAATTAGACTTTTGTTTGACCTGTATGCCATATTAGTTTGTTCTTCTGTTCCTTGTGACTGTACAGCGGTAGCTTGCTTTCCAGGCATCATCCAAGCATCTAGCTTTCCATGCAGCTACTTCATTCTCCTAGATGGAGTCTGATGTTTCCTAACACATCACATATTGATTCTTGCTCTGGTAAGATTGATCTCACTTTTGTATGGTACTTTGATGCAGTCAGAGTATGCCAACAACGTCTGTCTCATCAAAAATGCTTTCCCTTCTTTAACCTTGTTTCTATTCTTCATTTGATATGATGATTTTTGGGTATGTGTGCAGCAATCTATAGATAGTGTCTCTAGTAATTTTTATATTGAAAAAAATCACATCAAAATGTATAGTAATACTGTAAATCAAGACGCGATAATGGCTTTAAATTTACTTGTGTGTTTATGCATGTGTGTTTTTGGGTGAGGGTTGTTTACCTGTGAGTATACTTGTGGAGATGAAAGTTTAATTTCAGGTGACCTTCATCTATCACTTCATACCTTATTCTTTGAGACAAGGTCTTTCCCTGAACCTAGAGTTATGTCAAGTAGTTTGGTTAGCCAACAGTTCTTCACTGGATCATTCTATCTCTAGGTCCACAATTCCAATGCTGGGACAAGAGATGTGCTCTGCCGTGCCCAGTTTTTATATGTGTGCTGGGAAACTGATCTTAGCTACTCTGACTTGCTCATACAGCGCTTTTATCCAATGAGCCATCACCACAACCCATTATTTGCTTTGTAAAAGGAAATACATATTAAATTCTGTGGAAAGAAGGCGAAAACTAGGTCTGTTTGGCAAAGCTAGAGACGCACCGCAGACATAGTCTTTTACTGCGAGTTGACATAGGAGTAGACGTTTAACTGGAGTATAAAGAATGATATTATTTTCCTCACTCTCTCAAAATGTGTACTGAAACAAAACTAAAGAAGTGAGATTATAAAGGAGCACCTTGTGCTCAGGGAAAGGTGCCAAATGTGTTTCGGCTGTCGCAGCAAGCTCACTGGCAGTTATTTACTTCAGTGTGAGTCTTAATAACTTCTGAATATTTGCAAGAGAGCAATTTGAAAATCACTATGTCTTTAGTATATCTAATACATTAAAATGTTAATCATAGCAGATAAACGTGAACACTTGGAGCTCAGATGGCAATCCATTAAAGTTTCTTTTAGTGGATTTATTGTAACACAGCCTATGTGCTGAGTTGAAGATTATGTATAAATTGCTACAATTATTTCCACACTATGTTCAAGTAAGAAAATGAAGGGCTAATGATTGTTTATTGTTAACTATCAATATGAGTCTCCAGCTTATGTCAGTGGGTTATCGTTATGTGTGAGGAAGGGCCTATCATTTTGTTTTGTTTTCTGTATTTTCAAGTTTTAATAGTCTGATAAAAGCTTTACAGCCGTAACAACAAAAACAATAATATTGAGAAAGATAGATAAACACTGAACCTTTATCAATGACGTGATCAGTGGGCATAATGGACACCGAGTGGGAATCTGAATCTGTTGCCTTTCTTCGTGAGTGTCCACCTAGGGTAGAAACCACAGCTTTAGGGATGCCAAACAAGGACTGTAGCACTAAACTATATGACAGTGTTTGCTTTTTCTTATATCAAAACTAAATACATATGATACATCAAATAAGAAGATCTTTTTCCTATTCTTGAATAAAAGAAGACAGAATCCTTTAAAATCCTGAATGTTAGGGATACTCATGGCACATACCTTGGATCAACAACTCAATTAGAAATTTGTTTCCTTGGATCTTAGGGATCCTGTAGATGAGTAGGCAGAGAGAGTGTGAGAGCCAGAGGGAATGGAAAATTACCATGATCACAGCACATATGAACTCACAGAGACCAAGAGCATGCACAGGACCTGCTGGAGTCTGCACCAGGTCCCTACATATATACTGTGATTTCCAATTTAGTGTTTTCATTGGAATCCTGAGTGTGCGAGGGAGTGGGTTTTTTCTTGTGCCTTCTCTTGTGCTCTTTTCTTTCTGCCGGGTTTGTGTTTTCTCCCCAATTCAAATGTGCATATGCTTGCATTATGTTGTTTTGCTTCATTCTGTTTTATTTGTGTTACTCCCTAGAAGCGTGTTTGTTTTCTAAGGAGAGACAAAATGGGAGTGGCTCTGGATAGAAAGGAATGTGCAAAAGAATGGGAAGGAATAGAGAGAAAAGAAACCATAATCATGATACATTATGTAAAAAAAATATGCATTGGTATGAGAGGAAATATGCTTTTGATTTAACATTAAGAGCTTCCAACACCATAATCACAACGTTTTAAGCATAGTCATAAGCCACTGTACCTCAACATGAGTGCGTAGTAAAGTAAATGGCTATGTAAATTTCAAAATGCTTTTTATTGCAAAAATGAAAATACAGAAAAATTAAAGATGTATTTCTATATATTTGGGATCATCGTTTCATTACAAATCTGCATCTATTTTTTATCTTTCTAAACTAAACCTTGTTGCTGGAGCCACACAGGTATATGAGACATTCTCCATTTATTGTAGGTTGGAAAGATTCCCATGCTCTTCCATGAATCAAGAGATCCTCATATACATAAAATTATGTAAATATATCTTCCTCTCTTCTACTAGATCTGGGATCAAACCATTGTGCAAGCATTCTTGCCCTCTACCTATATCCTTTTTACTAAGTATTAGGTCAGCTGTGTATAGGAGAAAAGGGAAATATGGAATTCTCATTCCCTATAAATGTGTTTATTCTGCTTTATCCTGAGGCTCAGGCAACACATACATTTGGAAGAATTCATACTGTGGCTAGTAGAAGTTTTCATTAGTGTGGGATGACCAAGGATCATCCAAACAGAGCCTGCTAATTTTTTAAATTATTACTTATTTATTTAATGTATATAAAGTGCTCTATCTTCATGTATACCTACATGCCAGAAGAGGGCATCAGATCTCAGTATAGATGGTTGCAAGCCACCATGTGGTTGCTGGGAGTTGAACTCAGGACCTCTGGAAAAGTAGACAGTGTTCTTATCTGCTGAACCATCTCTCCAGCTCCAGAGCCTGCACTTTCTTACCCTACAGCAGGTGTTGACAAGATTTCCTGTGAAGGTTTACATGGTAATGATTATTTGATTGGTAGATTATAGGGCACAGTTGAAGTTACCACAAATTAACTATGACAGGAGGGAAAAGCATATTTTACAAAGGCTTTATAGGTGATATTCTTTAAATGAAAATGTGCACTGTCTTGCAGTAGAGATCTGCAGATGAGAAGAATGGTAATGGTGGTTGGGGGTCATTCACTACGTTACCATCATCTTGGCAGAACAATGTTTTCAGTTTCCACTGAACTTACCCTAACTACTAGGATACATAACCATCTTCCTTCCTAAAGAGTGAAAATCTGAAGTCAACAATACTCTCTCAGCACCGCTATACTAATCTTTTAGAGTTATGGAACTTTCTTTAAGCAACAAAAATATGCCATGTCAGAATGTAGTTTAGCTATTCTCTAGCTGTCTAGTTTCTTTCTTAGGGAGCATTTTTAGACGTTTGAGTTTCCTTACATGCCACAAGTGTTTAAAGATGGAACTAATGGACATATTAAATTAACTCAACAGTAAGTCGGAACAACCCTACTAGAAGAAAACATGAAAAAGTCCAGCATCTAGACTACAAAGTAAAACCATCTTTGTTTGAAGGAAGATTTGCTCCAGTGCTTTTACATCCTTGATGGATTTAGTAATTAAAGATAAAGAAAATAATTTGAAAAAATATTGAAATATCTGATTTAACAAAAAACTTGATCTGTGATCTGGAGAATGTAGAACAATGATTAAGTATTAAGTTTAATACTAAGATTAAGGATCTTGGCTCAACCTTCTGTCCTAAAATTTTGAGTAAATAACAACCTATCAGATATGTCATGTAATGTCCTAGAACACAGAGTCTAAAGTGCATCCCTGTTCAATTGATATATTCCAAAATCCTTGCCTATGCTAGACCTTAGGGTGGTTCAAATGCATGGATATGCAATCATTCTCGATTCTCCATCTTCTTCTGATTGACTTTATCTAACCAAGGAAAAACTGAGCTTAGCCAAAGAGGAAAAAGTATAGTCTAGCAATTTCAGAAGCTTGTTGCAGTCAGAAGGGAAAATCGGTACATTCCCCTGTTGAGTTATTCCATAACTGTCCCATCAGCGCTGCCTGGTTTCGAGCATAGAGAGGCCAATGAAGCAGGATAGTGAAAGGAGAAAAGGGTATAAACGCCTCGTTCCCAGGTGCCATGTCCTCATCATATTACAGTTGAGGATTTCTCAGACCCTGATTGAGACTTCATTCTACAACACTATGTTTTTATTTTCTTCTGTGTTATGTAGAATTGTCTTTCAGCTGTTTAGTAAATATACGCTGGTGTTATGAGCTAATGTTCAAGTCTTTCTTATTTGCATTATTGTGACATCTTCTTTAGTTCTGTACCTGATGAGTCTCAACAAAACAATAAAGTCACAGCTCATAATCTGAACTCAATGGTATCTCGGTGAACCTAAATATGCCAGATGATAACATTTTGAAATGTGAAAAATAAAGCAATTAACCACAAATTTTCTCAACACTGTCTCCAATAATGTCATTTTTTTCCCCTTTACCAAAGCAACATTTCTTTTGGAAATTGGAAACTGCTACAAAGTTGGAAAATATTAGCATGACTTCGTTCAGGCAAGGAATCAGCACATTATGTATAGCTGACATTTCAGAGTGTTCATTCGCTACCGCATTCTTCACAGTGAAAGTACTTCATGAAAGGTTTCAGTTTAATTTCTCAATCTCTGTATGAGCCATATTTTATTATTTTCCTTGTGGACGGTCATTTACGCTGCCAGAGAGTACTGACCAAGTATCATATTATCATACAGCACTTGTCCAGCTTTAGGGAGAAAGAAATACCACACTGAAAACCAGTGCTTTCATGTCACCTAGCTTCCAGTAAATGAGAATTAATTACAGAGCCCAGTAATTAAATATCATACTCTTAAACTTTGGAAACACTTAGAAATATAGAGATCATCGTGTATTTTAGTAGAGCTGAATATCATAACATAGATTATATACAAGATAGTGAATGTCAATATACCTATTATTCATTTTACAACCTGAGTCAGAAAACTGTGTTCCCATTTGCTTCTAAACTTGGAGCTATACTTCCATGCCTTTACTTTTCAACATCCCTAAGGATCACTTATGCTTTGGGCAGCATGAATAGAGTCAAGCTGGTTACACCAGAACTAAAATGCTGAAATGATGTCATTGTAGCACCGTTTCAGAAATATGAGAATTGAATAGATTTAAAAGTTAAATCCTACTTTGTCCTAACATAAGAAGAATGAGAGTGAGGGAAAAAGAAGATGGGGGTGGGTGGAGGAGAGAGCACATGAAATACTAAGCAGATAATCAAATTGAATGTTTCATAGAGATATAATATAGTGCTACTTCTTTGGGAAAATTAACATAATATAAATAGTTCATGATATCTAGTTGTTTTCAGATATTCATGAATATATTAACATTCAAGAGAAAGCTCATGGAACAACACAAAATATATTTTCCACTTCTTATGAGGCACCTATTTTTTTAAATGTCTGTTAAGATGAAGAATCAGCTACATATGATATTGTATTTATACTTATGTCTAATTTCAAAGCAAACATAACATGTAACAAGCATTCTGGTGATAAATTCTTGGTTGAAAGAGCATTCTTTTGGCATTATGCAAGTTGTTTATAATCTTCAATTCAGTGAACATGCCGGGTTGCACTATTTCATGTAAGAATATAATAGATTATAAGCTTAACTATTACCATTTCATATTTTATGGTCTCGCCAGCCTACTCAGAGGTTCATTTTTCAGCATGACCTCCAGTGAGCACATATAAGTAAACAGAATCTTAAATTGGCTTAGAAAATAAAAGCATAAATGTGTTGAATTAAATTGTATTCAGGCAAAGTGGTTGGAAATGGAAATGTGACAAGCTCTCGTGCGAACATGAGGCAGCACCATGGAAAGACTATCAGCCATAACCCATCTTGCTGAGCTCACAGTGTGTGACAGCCTCAAAACATGTTTAGCTTCTTAGGGGTGACAGCAACTCCGAAGTGATTAGAGATTGGAAGAAACAAACAAACAAACAAACAAACAAAAATCCCTCAAATTTAACTCTATACAAGAATTAGAGTTTACTTAAGATATGAGAAAAGGAAAAAAAATGTTTGTTTTTTCCTACCAGAACCATATAAATGTTCTAATTGGAAGGTGTACAATTTGGAGTACTCAATATCTTACATGAAATTGAAAAATTATAGGTAGTTACTGAGCAAGATGTACTTATGTAGACAAAATAGGAAAACACTAGATTCCCGTTTGTTTGTTGTCACTTACCAATATTTTGATAGTGAATAAAAAAGTTTATACACACACACATACACACACACACACACACACACACACACACACACACATATATATATATATATATATATACACATACATATTACGATCTATGACTGACAGTTTACAGCTTAGCCACATTAACATATTTGGCACTTAGTTGTCTTGTCTTAAAAATAAATTCTTAAAATTGAACATTTTAAAATTTCCTTTTCAGACATTAGACAGGATACAGTACGTTGTCATCATATTTGAGGGATAGCCAATAGCAAAATATCTAACATTTATTTGGCCAGGTATCATCTCCCTTCCCGTGGGAAAGGATAGAAATGGGGAATAAAAATTAATCTCATTTTTTCCATGAGGTAATGCATAGAACCAACAATGAATAGGAGGTCAAGGCAGGAATGAGAGGAGAAATGTTCAATGAAGCATCTTTTAGAATGGAGGTAGTAAGCCAGAGGAGTCTCTGACTAACTCCCATTCTGTCTCTGTAGTTGGGCTGGGGAAAGAACACAGTGACACAATTGCTACTGGGCACAAGGATAAAGTACAAAGGAAATACGAATTGAGCAACTACCAAAGTCTGTACTGGACTGAGAGGCATTAATATCTCATGAGCTAAGATAAGAGAGCTCATTAAATACTTTCAGTTCGGTAAATACGCAGTAAATACAATACACAAAATATACTGAAATTGGTTAATCTTTTATTACTTTGCTAATAATAAGGAAAAGAACAAACTTAGTGCAACCCTTAGTTATCCGGGAGAATCACTATGTTCATGGATAGGTAGGTCAGTTCCAGTGTAGATGTGGCTCTGGCCAATGAATTACAAACTGAACATGTTATGTACCGCAGTTGCTAGTGCATAAATGTCCCTCAAATGCTATAGGGAATAATTACACTTGACCAATCAGTCAAGCTAGAATTTCTACATGGACATTAAAATAGAAGAGAGTGATAATAAGAAATTCTCCTCATTAAAACTAAATGTGGGGGAGATTTTTAATATCAGGGCAAATGGGTGAAATTTAATGGAAGACATTAAGACTAGGAGTAGTCAATGAAGTTATTTGGTACTTGTGTAATTTAGGCTCCCACCCTGCTACAAAGTTTAAAGTACAAGATTCTTGTCCCTCTGTGTCCACTACTTCAAAAATGATCTTTTGTAAATCTTGATTATGCTTCTGAATTATAGAAAATTTAATTTTACAAGTGTACAGGAAGAATTTTAACTCCATATGTCTACGTATGTTTTATGTGCTCTTATTTTTTGTTAAGTATATGTTCAAAGCAGGTAGATGAGGATCCTAAAGTCAAGAACATGCGTGTGTAAACCTGCAATTGCCAATCACAAAATGGCCGCTATATATTGTTAATTAACAAAGAAAGATATCAGCTGAGGAACTAGGAGTAAAAATAAACAAAAGAATCAACAAATACTACTTAATGTTAATGTTGATAGATTACAATTAAAATCATGTTAGATCATGTCTTAATAATGATACTTTAGGAATTCATACAAAATTGATTCAATATATTTTAAACTGTAATTCCTGATCTATAACAGGTTTGGATATAGGTAGAGGTGCAATTCATTGCATATTTTTATATTTATTTTAATAGATGATGAAAGCAAATATATTTGTTTAGAGTCTACCTGTATGAAATATTTTCACAGTATAAACTTTAGTTTCCAAAATCAAAGAAAATTATTACAGATTGAGAATTCATTCTGTTAAGGGGAGTTAGTATATATGTATGCTTTATGCATAAAAAGGGTTATAAAATTTTTATTTATAAACTATAAAGTTATGAAACCTTATGGAGGAAAGAGCTTTAAGAATCAACGTTATATATTCAAGAAAGAATGGAACTCTCATTTTCCCTTTTTGCCTGATCCTGCTGAGGATCAAAGTGTACAAATCAGTCTACAAGAAAGATTTCTGAAAAACACTGTAAGATTTTAGAAGCTATTTCTTTGATTATTGTGAGTTTTAGCAGAATTTTTAAATGTTTATTTTTCATAGAATGTAATATCTTTAATCTCCAACTTTTAACTCAGGTAAAATTTCAACCTCTTAGATTTATGTTAATGAGTAAGTTACAAAAATCTTAGCACTGATTTTTCTACTTTGAATTGTCATTGGTTATTTGATTCCTACATAATTTCCAAAGCTCTGTATCATCTATATTCATGTACAAGTCTATAGGGTCTGTTTCTCTTAAGTAACTTAAAATAGTTTTAAATACACTATTCATAGAGGAAATGTGATTTACCCAGTGATACCAATATTTCTTCCATTAAATTTAGGATAAGATTACACTTCTGTGGAATGTCACAGAACATCATCTGATCAATTGTCACTTGTATCTATGGAGCAGGATGATGAAGGAAAAGTAAACAGTAGTCTTTGTATGGCAGCTCTGTAGTCTCCCATGTGAGCCAGGTGCATCTACATTTTGATCTTTACTGATTTTAAAACTGCTCTGCTCCTGCTCATTATTTATATTGGCTATTTCATCCAAAGGCCAAATGGCTTTCTGTTACTCCATTAATGTGGTGAGTGTTGATTCTGGATTCTTTAAAAGGGTAAATTCTAGGGCAATGTTGGCACAAAGCTTATGAGAGTAACCAACCAATATATGATTTGACTTAAGACCTGCTCCAGGAGATGAAACCCATACCTGACACTGCTTGGGTGAACAAAACAAAACAAAACAAAACAACAACAACAAAAAGAACTTGTATGAAAAACAAATACCGACTAGTGATAAAATGACTCCTAGTAATATTCTGCTATCCTCATAGACCAGTGACTTGTTATAGCATCACCAGAGAAGTTTCTTCCTGCAGCAGATGGGAGCAAATACAGAGAACCCCAGCCAAACATTGTGCAGAAGGTGAGAGATCTTGGACAACTGAGCCCTAATGGGATGTCTTCTTCAAACCCATCCCCTCAGAACTCAGAAAATACCAAAAAAGATGAGGCAGAAGGTGTGTGAAGTGTCAGAGGAGGACACCAAGAAAATAAAGCCCTCTAAGTCAACATAATCAAAGCTCATATGGATTCACGGAGACTTAGGCAGCAAGCACAGAGTCTGCATTGGGTCTGCACCAAGTCCTGTGTGTTTTTATTGGATTCCTGATTATGCACACTAGTGTGTCTCTTATTTTGCTTCCTCTTGGGTTTCTTTTCTTCTCTTGGTTTCTCTTGTCAAACTTCAAAGTCACGGTTTTTGTTTTATATGATAATATTTTGTTTTCTTGTATTATATTTTATAAACCTGGTATTTTTCAACTCCGTTATTTTAATCTTGGAGGGGGGATTCGAGACAGGGTTTCTCTGTGTAGCCCTGGATATCCTGGACTTGCTTTGTAGACCAGGCTGGCTTTGAACTCATAGATATCTGCTTGCCTCTGCTTCACCAAGTGCTGGGGTTACAGGTGTGTGCTACTATGGCCTGCTTTGGTATTTTTCTAATGAGAGACAGAAAGAGAATAGATTTATGTGGTAGAGAAAGTGGGGAGGAACTTGAAGGAATAGAGGAAGCAGAAGCTATAATCAAGATATATTATGCAAGAAAGGAATTTATTTTCACTAAGCAGAAAGGAATAAATAAAAAAAAGTATAAATCTTTTTTCAAGAAAGGTGTCATTGGAAGTATTAATTAATGAACTTTTTTAAAATTTAAGGTTTATGCTCTACTATAATGCTGTTAGTATTTACTGGGGTTCGTTAACATTTTAATGCCATTCTTTTCTGCTGTATTTTGTTTTGTTTTCTGTATAAATGGCAGTTGGTTGTGAGTTGAAAGGTTTTGAGGCTGTTTGGACCTTGAGTAAAGAACTACTCCTCATTAATCTTAGTAGTCTGAAACTGTAAATAGAGTAACATGAAACACCTTGTGCCAGTGAGAATCACATATAAGCCATAGGAGAAACATCCCACTCCCAGTCACATGATAATACTATTATTTTCTTTAATTTATTTTTTTCTAATCCATCACTTTCTGGCAATGTCAAAATATATTCAGGCTGGAAAGCGTCTCACTCACTCACTTCCTCACTCACTCACTCACTTCCCTCTCTGTTATTCCTCTTTCAGTAAACATAGTCTATAATGCTTGAGTTTCAGATTCAATAACTTATTGTTTAATAATTCATTTCTAAATCGATCTGATTTTAAAAGTAACTTCCTTACATATAAACACAATGGTTGAACTTCATAAATCTGCTAAAGTCACCTTTAGCAAATTCCGAGAAAATAATTTTATTAGCTCAAAATCTCTTCCTGTATCTCATTTTATGCACTTGAAATATTTCTTTTCCACAATCCAATTTTGTTTAATTTTTATTTTGATCCTTCCCAATAGGTGATATTAAATAATGGTAAGTTAAATAAATAATGATAAAGTGATGTTTCTCATATAGGATAGGTAATGGAAATAAGATAGTTTTTAGGAAGGTAAATTCAAGGGTTCCTCCCACCCCTTGGATACCTAAATATTTAGAGAAAGATGGTAAAAGCACATATAAAACATCAAAAATTTAGCCCCTGTGGGTACTTCAGTTTGGAACTAAGCAATCCAAGGAGCCTTGAATTCTGGACCCGAGCATATCACAAACTAGTAAGCATGCCTCCCTCCCTCTGGGAGCCTCATGTGTAGAATGGACACTGTTTACCACTGGTCCTCCAATCCTCCTTTAAGTAGGTGTTTTCTTATCACACCTCGGCAGCATTTTAATCCATGAAAGACTGAGTACCATTTAGAGTCTGCAGCACTTTGAGAAGTTCCCTATGGAATACTACTCTTTAGAAAACTTTCCACAACACGCTTATTAAGTTATATCACCCCCAACAAGATTTCCTTGTGAATTTCTGCAGAAAACCCACTGAGATTCTAAGTAGAGTAAACCACTGATTAATAGAAAAAAACTCAATTAACCAGCATTGTTTTCTTTCTCTTCTCAAGCTGGCTCTAGTAGAAGGATAAAAAAATAATAATAATAACATAATAACAATAGCAACAACAAAAGAATTATGTCAGAAGTGAATAAAATGTTTTCCACAGTGTGCCTAGGATCAGTCAAGATTAATTCTGATCTCTGGCAAACCAGTTTTAGCCCTGAGGCCACTCATGAATCATGGGAAATATAAATTAGGCTTACTACAATATATTTTACAAGGTATACATGGTGTATTGTTTTAAGAAATATTTCAGCCCATAAGTAAGAGGAAATAAAACATAAAACATGATGCTTAATAAATAGGAATTTGATTTTGTAAGATTCTTTTACTTATTTAAAATTTAAAATATCCTTCATGTACTTGTCAGACCTTTTGGGCAAGGTGGTCATCTCTCAGCGTTAACCAGACCTCACAGTGTTTCCATGTAGTCTAAAGAGAGATCCCTACATACATAAAGACTGTGATTTGGTGCATGAGTCAGGAGCATATGGTACAGCTTGTGAAATCAGTGTCTCTCTTCAGCTGGTAGGTATCCATGTCAGGAAAACCAATGGCATACCTTTCCAGGTGCCCTGTGAGCACCGAGATTACAGCATGGTCAAAGGGAGGAAGTTTTCAGAAAGGAATAGAGAGACAAGAAGAGTCTCTGAGAACAGAGAACAAGGAATCACACGCTGTTGTTTAATGGTTTCTATTTCCCGATTCTTTGCTTTCCTGGCTGTGTATCACACCCTTAGCTGCAAAGGTCGCATGATCCTTGAATATGCTCCACTTGTACAAGGAAACCTTGGATATCTGCAGCCAGCGAACGTACCTCATACATGCTTACTTGTAGTTATAGACTTTGCGTCTGCACTCCCTACACTCCTAAATGGTTTTTCTTAGAGGCATATTGTTTATAATATCATATGGCTGTTCTCTGCGTACAGAGCAAACTACAACTACTAGCTGCTTATCATCATACCGTAATACGTACTAATATCACCCCGCACTCTTGGAAAATGAGGAGACTCAGACCCAAAAAAAATCCAGAAAGTGGATATTAGCTCAACGTAGATGTTTCTCAGAGACTCCACACCGTGAGGTATCAGGACAGACGCTGGGTCTCACTGCTGGACTCTGGGTGGAGCTCTGAGAGTAGTGTGGAAGAATGAAGAAATAGAAGGACCCAGGAGGTTTAGGAGCCCCGCAGGAGACCATCAAGGCCAGCAGATCTGGACCCAGGGGGGCCTGCACAAATTGTAGCAACAATCAAGGACGATGCGTGCGGTAAACCTAGACTTCCTGTTCAGATGTACCCAATGGACAGCTCATTCTCCAAGGTTGTGTGTGGGAGGGGGTGGGGACTGCCTCTGACATGAACCCTGGAGGTCCGCCCGGATTTGATTACTTTCCCTTGGTGGCGAGGCCTGGAGTGTACAGAGAGGAAGGGGACACAGAATATCCAGAGGAGACCTGATAGGCTGTGGTCATATGGTGAAGGTAGATCCCCTATTGTCAGATGTCTAGGGGAGGGGAGTAGGGTGGAAAAGTGAGGGAGGGTGGCAAAGGGAAGATACAGGCAAGGGGATAACAATTGGGATGTAATCTGAATAAATTATAATAAATTAAAATGAAAAGATAAAAAGAAAGAAAAGTGAGGAGACTGTGTCCAGAAAGGCTATAGATTCTTCAGTAAGCCCTGGACAAATAGTTGCCTGATTCTAAGAAGTCTGGTCCTAAATTCATCTTTAAAAAATAAACATAGTTCTATTAAATTTTGGAATAAAACCATAATGACAGGATTAATGCCCAGTATATGTAATTGAGGTAAAGTATTCCGTACAACTTTTGTATGAATTCATGCATATGTATTTTTATCTATATGGAACACTCATCTACCTCAAGTGTGTTGGGATACTGATTCAATATGTGGGAACTTGCACATAAAATCATTAGTAAATGACTCAATAAACTATTGTTTTGTATATCCTTGGAATACCTCCAGGCACCTCACTTCAGAGTAAAGTCTGTGATAGCATACAGTGGCCATACCAAGGGCAATGGTTACTACTGTTCATCTGAGAGCTCAAACACTCAGTCTTCCGAACTGAAACTCCAGTGTGGTTTTCTTCCTTCCATAAGCTGGCATCACCTTTGCACAAGCTCTCTACTCTGAGCTCTATCCAGGCAAACCTAGTGAGACAGGGTGAATTTAAAAGGCCACTATAAACTGAGCCACGAATTACCAACAGATCCACTGGTTCAAGAATAATTTCCTCTTCAGCTTGAAATGTAAGTATGGCTCACTGAGAAGCCGTATTACCTCCTGATTCCAAGCAGGCCTGTCAAAGCAGAACTCACAGAGTGTAAAGTTTTTAAAGTGCATTTGTTATAGCTTGCTAGTCTGACTATTAAAGTGAAACACTACACACCGTTAAACCTTCAAACTAGCACTGCAAAAATACTTATCAAAAATACAGCCTCTGGGAGATTTGTTTACTCTAGAAATATGCTGTCTTTGCAGTTACTTTTCCCTTAATGAGATGGCAGTGCAGAATTTGTCTTTTTCATTGGAGGGCAAAAAGCCAAATATAGGATATTGGCCTTAAAGTGACATGGGAATACTGAATTCATAAGCAGGGTTCGAGAAATGTAGTGCAAACATGTTTGGAAATAAACTTGCACATTTGAAAACTATTTTGCCTCCAAAGTTTGTTTTCGGCATATTACTGATAGATGATAAGAAGAGTTGAGAATGTCAGCCTCAAAAGCAAACAAACAAATGAAAAACAAAGTGAAAACAAACAAACAAACAAATACCATCTCTATCACAGACTTTTCCAAAGAGCATGAGGGTATAATATTTTTGCATTTATGATAACATAAAATTATGAATGACTATGAATGACTTAGTCAATGATAATGAATGGTATCAGAGCTGTTTTCAAATACTGCAGAAGTTTGCTTTAACACTTTAGAAACAGATCGCTCCCCAGTTGCTAGGAAATCTTGTCTCCCGTTGCAAAGCTTAGTATGCAGTCCTGTCCTTTGGCCTGTTCCTCAAGTACAGCGTTTTCTGGGTTTGCTGGGAGGATGTGTGACCTGCCTTGTCGAACAATGCAGGGGAGAGTAAAGGTGTAAGAAAGTAAATAAATAATTAAACCTTCAGAGGCGTTTTCTTCCTTTTCCCATTTAATTTTTCATTTGGGTTATAAATGGCGTCTCAGACAGAAGGAAGCCTCCCGGGTTTGTCAGCGTTCTCGGTTGGCTTAATCACCGAGCATGACACGTGGAGAAGCAAGGCACTGAGAGAATTAGTGATTGCATGGAGAGGGGAAGGATGATCAATTATTCACCACATGCCACCAAATACTAGAAGCATGACCACCGCTTCCCTCTCATCTTCTCTCCTCTATACACACAAACAAAGCTCTTCTGCACAGTCAGTGTGCCATGCAGAAAAATCCTACGTTCAGGCAATTCTCATTTTCATCAATGTCATTCCGTCGGACTTTAAACCTGGACAAGAATAATTGGGAAAGTGAGTTAATATACATGCTCTCTGTGGCTTTCTTGCACTTGGACCTTTCCCTTTCTTTCTTTCTTCTTTCTTTCTTTCTTTCTTTCTTTCTTTCTTTCTTTCTTTCTTTC
>OU015755.1:70605108-70621386 GCA_907169655.1 Acomys percivali | reverse complement strand
TATTATTATTATTATTATTATTATTATTATTATTATTATTATTATTAAAGGCAGGGTTTGTCCATGTAGCTTTGGCTGTCCTGGACTCATTTTGTAGACCAGGCTGGACTAGAACTCACAGTGCTCTGCCTGCCTCTGCCATGCCCAGCTCCAAGAAATTAATACTAACCTATGTTAATAAGAGAATCATTTTAAGAGCCAGAGAGATGGCTCAGTAGGTAAATGTTGCTTGAGGTGTAACCTTACAACCTGTCCATTTTAAATATGGTTTCAGTATCCACTGGTCTAATTTTGTTTCAAATGCTGAGTTCAAAGGTTTAATAAACACGTTTTTTAAAAAATTTATTTATTATAATTTATCCACGTTACATCCCGATAGTTATCCTGTTCTTATCTTCCCATTCCCACCTTCTCTTCCTATTCTTCCCTATTCCTCTCTCCAGACCGCTGACAAGGGGGCCCTTCCTTACCGCATGTGACCACAGCCTTTCAGTTCTCATCAGGTTAGCCTGGATCTGCTTCCTCTGTGTGCCCACAAGGCTGCTCTTCCAAGGGGAAGTGATTGAATACAGGGCACCAGAGTTCATGTCAGAGGTAGTGCCCACCCTCACCTCCCTGCCCTGCAGGTGAGAATGAGCTATCCATTGGCAACCTCTGTACAGGGGGTTCTAGGTTCCCTCTATGCACTGTCCTTGGTTGGTACATCAGTTTGTGCAGGCTCCCCTGCGTTCATATCTGCCAGCCTTGATGGTTTCCCTGACCCCCCTGAATCCACTCTTCCATACAACTCTCATCTCTCAGCCCAGAGTCACGCTGCCGGTCCCAGTATCTGACCAGATCCCCAATTCTTAATACTTTTGAAGTATAAAAAATTTTAAAACTCATACATGAAAACTATAAAGCTTTGGTTTATATCTTATCATCTAGACGATATTAAAGACCTAAATTTTATAAATAAGAAAATGCACTCAAATATAACAAGAGTGTCTTTACAAACATGGCTCACACTTTACTTCCGGAAATTATACAGGTTTTTTTTTTTTCTTTCTTAATAATTGTTCCACTTGCTGGGAATCAAACACAGAGCCTCCCACGCAAGAGTGGTTCTTGAGAACTGAGCTACACCCCCGCCCCACTAATATTTTTCATCATTAATCTGGAATGGAGTAGCTGCAAGTGTTCTACAAGACATATCTAGGTATGATAAGTTCTGCACGCCTTCCCTGGTAAGAAAGACAGGAGGAATTTCCTGAGGTTCCCTAGTCACAGCTTTATCAAGGGAAACGAGAGAATAATCAGTGACTTAGAACTAAATCATTTAGGAAGAAACTGACATTAGTGAGTCAAACAAAATGAATATGATAATTGGTGAGGGACATACAGTTTATCAAATCTTAGACACCATCAATTCTAAGACATTATTTTAGGTGCCAGTCAGAAAGAAAATATGTCTTCAATTATGCTATGTCAGGCTAATAATAAGACACACTCATCTCTAAGATGTTATACTGAGAAATTACATAAAGGAGTCAGGAGATACATTGCTTTCTATGACAAAGGCTCTGAAAATGTATAAGAATGGTAGCTTCCGCAATAGTATAGAATAAGAGTTTGAAACAAGGTCTGTTGGTAAATTTTCTGCTAAATATTATTGCCTCAAAATATTATCCATGTGACTGTGTGTGTGTGTGTGTGTGTGCGTGAGCACGCGTGTGTGTGTGTGTGTGTGTGTGTGTTAGAGCTCGCACATGCATGTGTGTGAGTATGTGTTTGATCATGGTTTTAGGTTTCCCCCTCCCTTTGTTCAAATTTTCAGGTTTTGAGTCAAGATATAGCCATGGTGATTATTATCATGTCTTGTAGGTCTTACATAACCCACACATGATTGAAATCAATTACAAGGATGTTCAGTAAAAAAAAAAAAAAAAAAAAAATACACAGTGCCTAACATCAGAACCATAGCCTGGCAGTGAAAATCTGTGTGGGAATGCACAAATTTGCTCTGCAGAGGAGATTTGAAGGGCATCATATCTAACAGGAAGGGGCAAAGCCAAGAAGTTAACATAATTGAAATTTTCTATTATTAGTTCTGGTTTGGACATCATTCAAAACTAATGAAGGAACCAAGAAAAAGAGCTTAAAATGAATGTTACACAAGGGCTTAGGTATGACAGAATCATACACTAACATAGTAATTGAGAAAAATGGGTACTGGGTTCAACCTATCCTTGTGTAGAAATGACAGCCCCTTTCTGTTATGGGTTTCAACCTCTTCACTGGATCCAATTCCAGTAATTGTTTTAATCAGAACAAAAATAATACCATCTTGCCAAAATACTCAAATGTTAATGGGTCCAGAGTCTCCCTACCCTTGATACCAAAATACTTTATTCAATCTCTAGAAGATTTATAATACCTAATAAACTAAGATAACTATTTTGTATATATCAAATAAAGATTTAGTTTTAAATATATATTTTTCTTCAGCTGTTTGAACTGCTAGTGTAGAACCTGTAGTTACAGACCAGTTATTTGTGTAGAGAACATTGTACAGCTTTGCCAATGGAAAGTCCCCATTAATGAGGGAAGATGAAATGATGATAGTATAAGTGACGCTAGCAGATGTTTCTTTGACAGTTCATTTATTGTGTTCCTCCTTTGTTGGCCCCTGACAATGTTTGTAGCTTAATATTATAAAAAAAGAAAGTTGAATAGAGAAAATTATACATTATAAATATGCAGAAATATACACTGAGACACATTCTAAAAATCTCACAATTCCAGAAAATAAATTATAAGATGACTGAGTTTGAATTCCTGTATAGGAGCCGGGGAGAAGGCTCAGATGTGAAGAGTCCTTGCTGTTTGGGCATCTCACACATGTCTGTACCTCCAGGTCTGAGGTGGAAGGAGACAAGATAACTACTAGAGCAGGTTGGCCCCAATCTAGCAGAGGAAACATTCAAGCTTAGGGAGTAGAGGGAGAGTAATAGAGGCAGACACCCAGTGCCCTCCCTTGTATACTGCGTGAACGCCTCTGTGTTTAAATATCAAATATGCAGACACAAATACACACATACGTACATGCAAAGATACATACATAACACGAAGATATAAATAAACTATTTTATAACCCTTCTATATGCCACTTTGGGTAGATAAATTAAGGCAATAAACTTTAGTGTACTTCGTTTCCTCACCTTTAAAGGGAGAAAAAAACTTGTAAATCTTAGAATTAATCTAAGATATAGCTTAAGAAATATATGTATACAATGCACAATACATTTTATGTCTATAACATACAGTCACAACATGTATGTAGGCAATATCACTCTCAGTTTTTATTTTTTCAGTTTTTATTTAAATACCACAGAAACCTTAACCCTTGTTTATATAATTGAATATTTTCCTCAAACAACAAGCATTAACATCAATCCATAATAAGATTATATTCTAAATTAGCAGAAGCATTCTGCTGTGTTTTCATTAAAAGTTTGTAATGTTGAATGTAATATTTAACATAAAATTATTCCCGGCAATCGAATCACTATTTATAATGTACTCTTGTAGAAAAAAAATGTTATCCTAATTCGTAATAATCTGCTATTAGATCAAATTTTGGAACATTGCCCATCTCTAACTTGGAGTACTCCAATCCAATGTAAAAGTGCAGGTTATTAGATATTAATTTCATCATAGCTTTTGAGTGCATATTCTGAGGTCTTATCTCATGAGTCACAGGCTTTCCAGAATTAAATGATGCTAATAACACAACATTGTAATAAAGAGGCTTCCACTGTGAAAAAAATGAACCAGCTGAAGAGAAATGGATATGTAATTTTGTGGATTTTAAAAAGTTAATTAATTTATTTATTCACTTTACATACTGATCATAGCCCCATCCCTCTTCTCCTCCCAGTTTCATGCTCTCTCCTTCTTCACTAGTTCCCTCTCCCCTACTCCTCAGAAAAGGGGAGCCACTTCCTACAGACCCACTACAGCTCATCAAGTCACATGAGGACTGAGTGTGTTCTCTTCTCCTCTGGCCTGGCAAGACAGCCCCCTACAAAGGGAAATTATCAAAAGCAGGCAATAGCATCCATTTCAGGGACAGCTTCTGCTCCTTTTACTAGGGGACCCGCATGACATTGTAGCTGCCAATCAGCTAAATCTGTGTAGTGGACCTATGTCCAGTCCATGCATGGTCCTTGGTTGGGTACTTCAGTCTCCAAAAGCCCTTCTCAGCCGTGGTTGGTTGATCTTCTTGTAGATTTCCTAGGCCCTCCAGGTCCTTGTATCTTTTTCTCCAAAGTTTGCTTGTGAGTCTCAGCATCTGTTTCGATCAGCTGCTGGGTAGAGCCTCTCAGAGCACAGCTATGCTAGTGTCCTGTCTGTGAGCATAGCAGAGTATCATTAATAGTGTCAGGAGCTGGCTCTCTCCCATGGGGTGGTTCTCAATTGGGCCAGGCATTGTTGGACATTCCCTGGAAATGGGCTCTACCTTTGTTTCTATATATCTTGTAGGCAGTGTAAATTTTGGGATGAAGATTTTGTGGGTAGGTTGGTGTATCTGTCCCGCCACTATGAGTTCTGTCTAGTTAGAGGGTGTCCTCTTCAGTTGTCATGACTCCTGCTGCTAGGAGTCTCAACTAGAGTCACCAATATCCTCTCAGAAGCCTATGCTTTCTTTGGTGTCATTGCATGGTACTGACATAGAAACAGATAGGTTGATCAATGAAATTGAATCAAAGACTCAGAAAGAAATCCACACACCTGCACACACTTGATTTTTCACAAAGGAATCAAAACCATACAATTGAAAAATAGAAAGCATCCCCAATAAATGGTGCTGGTCTAAACACATTTCTACATGGAGAAAATGCAAATAGATCCATATTTATCACCATGAACCAAAATCCACGTCCAAGTAGATCAAAGACCTCTACATAAGCTAAGATATACTAAATCAACTAGAAAAGAAAATGGGGATCTGCCTGTAATTCATTGGCACAGGAGACAACTTCCCAAACAGAACACCAATAGCTCAGCTCTAAGATCAACAATTAATAAATGGGACCTCATGAAACTGAAAACCTTCTGTAAGGCAAAGGACATGGTTAGTAGAACAAAACTACAGTCTACAGATTGGGAAACAATCTTCAGCAATCCTACATTCGACAAAGGGCTAATATCCAAAATATATAAAGGATATCAACAAACAAAATAACGCAATTAAAAAATGAGGATCAGAGTTAAACAGAGAATTCTCAGAACCTCGATGGCTGAGAAGCACTTAAAGAAATGCTCAAGGTTGTTAGTCATCAGGGAGATGCAAATCAAAACAACTTTGAGATCCCATCTTATACCTGTCAGAATGGCGAAGAATGGCACATGCTGGTGAAGTTGTGGAGAGAGAGGCGCACTCCTCCATTGCTGATAGGAATGCAAACTTGTACAATCACTTTGGATATCAATCTGACTGACGCTTTCTCTGAAAATTGGAAATTGTGTTACCTGAAGACCCAGCTATACCGCTCCTGATCGTATACCCTAATGATGCTCCACCATACATCAAGGACAGTCACCTAACTATGTTCATAGCAGCTTTATTCATTTCAGGTTCACCATGAGATTCTACTAATACAGCTTTTAAAGTTATTATTGTATCTCAATTAGACTTCTATCTGAACTACTATCAATTAATTATGTTCCTTAGCAATCTATTATCTCATTGTATTTTTAAAAAGCATGTTTTATTACTCATGTTAATAAATAATAATAGGTAAAAAATAAAACCTGATATTTTCTTGATAATTTACTTTTTAGCAGCTAGACAGTTTTATGAATTTAACATGAACTCCCCAATAGTCACAATACTCACCCAAAATAATGGTTGTTACTATCTCATATTTAAAGACGTGAACCGCTAATTATATGTCTCAACATATCCAGATAGCTAGTTTTAGAGGTTAGAAAGTATGTGTCCAGAGTCTGAGCTTTTAATTACTATCCTGTAACAATTTTTATAAATACATACTTTATGTCCAAATTTAGCTATAGACCATTTAAGGTAATGCAGACATGATCACAGTTTCCTGCCAATTTGACTACATAGGCACTCCTTCCCTGTAGGAGACACTTAACACATACTCTGCAATGTCATGTTCCTGATCATTGGGTATGGAATGAACTGGGAAGTTAAAATGGATGGGAGAAGAGGTATTTTGCCTGCCTTAGGTCAAAAGAGTTTAAGACTACAATCTTTCAATGATAGAGCACAATGTTTAACAAATGTCATCTGCAACTATTTGTGACTTGGCCCATCGTTCCTACATACAACTCACCCTGATCATCAATATAAGAAATTCAACCATGCACAAACACACTTCCCTTTCTCATGATTTGCAGCCATCCTCACACCTTCATCATCTTTTTGTCCTAGTAAAATTATTACATGTACCAAGGATAGGGAGGATAGCCTCCATTTTTTAACTCATATTTGACAATAAAGCATAAAATCTAATTATATCTTTAAATATAGTAATTGAAATAGAATACTACAATTAATAATAATATAATAATAGTACTAAGAACAACAATGAACTATAGTATCCCAGTGTATTGGAACATGTATATTATAAAGGAATCCTACAGACAACCATACCTAGGCAAGTTTAGTGTTAATAAAAAAAAGAATATTGTCCTCTAGAATATTAATGTTTAAGCACTTCTTCAAAGAAAGCAGTAGAGACTGAATTCAGAGATTCTCAGATATGAACACTTCTGTCATCCAGATCACCTAGAGGTGCCAAAGCCTGCCCCTCATCAATGGACAATTATGGAAACATCTCAATGGCCTGTATTCTGCCTTTCTAAGAGACTTCATCAAATGTATAGGCTTTAGGAACGATGCTTATAAACTCTGCATAATGAAAAGATAGAGGGAGTCACAAATAGGGAAGTAAGCTATTTCTTTTTTGATAACTGGGTAGAATTCAAAATGGAAAGCACTCCTTTCCTTTTTAAAGAAAGTTGTTGATGTTTGTTTGATATGATTTTTGCTCTGAAACATCTTCATCAACCCCATGGAATCTACACCATTCTACTTGACTGCTTGCTCTTTTCCTGTATCATCTGCCCTCACAGAAGCTACCTCAAGGAAGTTATAAGATAGAAGTCTAATAACTATTTAGGAAACTATCAAGTGTTTGCCCTGAACTCTTCATTACGATCCCATGAAAGCCTTTGATATGGTAAGAGGTGAGCCAGCAGTCTAATCAGTCCATAGGATCAGTTACTGCCTACTCTTTCTCTAGAGGTTGTCACTAGGATCAGTGACAGGGGAGAGATAGGATCACATTTTGCCTCCTCTTTCTCTGGAGGCTGTCACTATGGGCAACAATACAGGAGACGTATTTTTGGCAACGTGAACAATTATTCTTTAAGAGTGAAATTTTGCTCCACTGAAAAAGATGTGACAGTGCCCAGGCTGCCCCCTTGAACTGTCTGGCACTTTGTACAAAAGGCAAATCTGTTAAAAAATATTTTTAAATACTTCAAATTCTCTCTCAAATTTTTCTAAAGTGTCAAAGAATGAGATATCAAATTCTGAGAAAGAACAGAGGCTAATAAGCCTTACAAGAAAGCAATTTTCTGAAAAGTAAAAAGAAAAAGAAAAAAAGAAATAAATGTAGTTTCCAAAATTGAAGAACATTATTCCTTCAAAGAAAATGTCTCAGTGTCCTTAAAAAATCAGTCCCTGTTAAAACAAAATTGTATCATTTTTAGCAAAGTAATCACAGATTTGCCAATTTTGTAATTGACTTGGTTGGGTCATTCTGTTTGACACCTGTGGGGAATTTCACCACAAGGCATCCTTATCAATGTTTAATAAATTCAACAAATTAAGAATTGTAAATAATAAATGACAGAGAACTTGCAAAGTCAATATTTGGTTTAATGTAGTCATGGGAAAGCTAACATTACATATGCACGTAATTGGTCAGAATTTAAAGAAATAGGTGTCTTTAGCGATGAAAGTTGAAAGATACTCCAAAGATATAAAGGTTTTCAAAGTTAGAAGACTGTATGCAACATATACCCTTTATTGCTAAGGTAGTAGGGTTCACCAAAAAGCCAAGAAATCATTCCTTGGTGTCTTGGTAGAACTGAGCGTCATCCTAAGAATGGTGCTGCCATGGATTTTTCAACATTAACTTTCAGATGTCAAAAGGTGTGAAATAATAAACGCTTTTTAAGTAGAACAGTGACCAGGAACAAATAACTAATTTTTGAATTTGGACACTTGTAGTTTGAGAATACATTTTGTCTTATTGGCTGCAAACACTTGAAAAATGCCGATTTTTGCCAAGTTTTGGACAACAATTTACTGTTACTTCAGATAAAAGACTAACCCACCTAGCTTAAGGCCTTACTGAACAGCCAAAACAATTTCCCATTCAAAAACACAGTTTTCTCCTACATGTTCTCCCTGGAAAGACAAAGTTGGGCTCTACTTAAATACGTAATGTATGGTGGCTGCTTTAAATGTAAAGTTACTTAAGATTAGAATCACGTGAGCAAGGAATTTCACCTGAAGAGTTGTTTAGAGTGCTTGAATGGACGTGGAAAGACCCACCTGGACTGTTATGCCACCTTCTGATCACAGCTCAGCTCAAAAAAGGCATGCAAGGCATGGCAGAAGGAAGTCTATTCTCTTTTCCTTTTCCAGAACTCCCTTTTGCTGTCCAGTTGATTGCCCTGTTTCTGAGAATGATTCCTTCCCAAAAAAACAGAATCAAATGTTGAGGTTTGTGCCATTGACCTTACACAGCAGTTTTCCAGAAATCTTTCATGGCAGGTTGGGATTGAGCAGACACTCAGCCTCCGGCACTGGTCAACCAACATACTGTGAGCCTCTCCAGTGTGAGTCATCCACTATGCAACTACTCTGAAATCTGAGACACCAACTTAAGGACGAAGCAACTAACAGTCTCAGCCACTCAAGTGTGAGACACCTGTTGTTACTATCTTAAGATAAATTAATTTAGTGAATTCTTTATATACGTACTTATATATACATGAATATGCATAATTTGGCATGTTTGACTACTGTGGTCTATAAGCTAACAAACCAGTACAGTATGTCCAAATTAAAAAAAATTCTAATGGGCACAGAGGAGCAAAAGGTCAAGTAAAAACATTGCAGCAACAGTTAACTGCATTATTAACATAGCACAACTCAGGGTCATTGCTTTGGTTCTACAGAAGTTTACGCAGCAGATATCTGATTGAATTAAATTGGGTGGTTTTGTTTTCATTTGAAGAGTCCAACTTCTGTTCCTTCTCAAACTTATGTGTCTCCTTTCTTACCACTTATAGCTTTGAAGTTAAAAAAAATTAGAGTGAGATTAACAAAACAAGTAAAACTCATAAAAATTGTAGAAGCCAGTAAGACACAACAACAGGGAATACAAATCTGTTTAGGAAGATAATTTGAAAGGCAAATGTGTTGGCCCCCTAGCTGCTGGTTCAAATCATATGTGCATGAAGGAAGCCTGTGTAAAATCTGTATTCATTTGGTTGGCTGCTTCTCATTGGTCTTAGGCTATGGCTAAGAAGTCTTCTGACAAATGCCCTTCATTCCTATATTGACTCATCCTGAATCTTATCCTCCGACAGTGTTTTCTGTCACTTCACTGATATATATATATACTCATATATATATATACTCACTGAATCCTGCAACCCTCTGCAGTAAATCTAGCCATAAGAATCTTAAATGCCAAGATATACTAAAAGGCTTTATCATGTAAATGTGGTTTAGTGCCCTACATATCATAAAAATGTAGGCAGCTGCCTATAGCTTGTGCACACAGGGGTGCTTTCCGGGGTTTGTGGCTGTAAACTAAAGAATAATTATCACCCATAATTTGAATGAGTAAAATATAGTGAGAGAAAAGTCTAAGTCTATTTACATGTAACTAGATCCACTTAGTGGCCAGGAAACAAGGCAATAAAAGCTGTCAGTGACAAATACTCATGTACTTCACAACAATGTCAATGCAGAAACAAGACACAAAGCCCCAAGCTGATGCTGAATGCAAGTCTAGTCAAGGAACAATTGTTGGAAGGATTCAGAAGACAGATAGATGAAGGAGTCGACCAGCAGTTAATCCAAGGTCATGCCTTGCTCATTTCTCAATCCTGCTGATGCCTTCTAGGGCAGTGGAGGAAAAAGACAAAGCACGTTCTCTTCCTGTGGACATTTTCCTTTTCTTCTCCATCATTCCCTGCCTCTAGTCCTTCCCTGGACACCACCCCAAGCCTTTCCTCTCTGTCCTGCCTCAAGATGATGGTCATAGTTGCTGAGGACATTCAGCGTCTAGAATTTCCACTGACCTTTCAGACCCTGCCTGAAATCCAGCTCACTGAAAGGCCTGACTCTTCAGAATGTTCTATGTCTTAAAGGTCATGTACTCATGGCCCCTTATCTCCATGCCAAAAATGTCTTCCTCCTATGCTTTCATGCTTATTCATTTTGCTTTCCTCATTTGTTTCTCTAGAATATATGCTTGGTGCATGCCACAAGAGATTACCTATTTTTCCATGTTCAATTTCTAACAGGATTTGGAATAGTATGTGTGCTTATTTTAATACTCAGATTAATATATAATGTTATATATATCAAAATAGTGCAATGTATAATATATACATTACATTGCTATGCTTCAGTGTTATGTGTGAGTGTTTTTGTCAGAAAGTACATAAAACTCACTGACACAGAATAATACTATAGGAGGGATGGAAATTATTCCTATTTTATGTAAGGAATTGGGGGCTTGGGTAGATTAAGTCATTCTCCAAAGATACAAAAGCTGGTAAGAGGAAATGGAGTGTTTACAATATAGATAGCCCTGTGCTACCATGTGTTTTCTTTGCTGGGCAATGTATTTACCTAATGATAAACATTTATGAAGTATACAGAGACCTGAATTTAGGGGACAGGCTGTATCTCGATCTATAGGAGGGAGAATAGATATTTTACAGGATTTTTGTAGGCTTGGATTGTGTGGCTTCTCTGAGAACAGTTGCCTCTCATATTTCATCTTCAGTGTCTAAGCTAATTGTTTTATTCCCTCTATGCTCTTAGTCTGATAAAGTATCTTAATAAAACTGTGTAATTCAGGCAAGTGCAAAACATCAAAAGTTAGGATTTCTTAAATTTTACATAGAAAACACACTAGTGTCTCATTGTTCCTAGAGAGATATTTTCTCAGTAACAAATGAGTAAATACATTCTGTGATTAAAAATAACTAAAGATAAATAATAAAATGTAGCAAATAAGATTATTTTGAGACATTAGAAAAATGGAAGTTGTGTATTCACCCCAAATTGTGAGGCCATATGATGTTTACTAAATGTTGTCTTCCTGTATTTTCAGGGTCTTTTATACTTATTAGAATGCTTAAGGTTAAGTTGAATTTTGAGCATCAAATGAGGCAGCAAGTAAGTCAGAAAATTTTTAAGAATTAATGACTGCATTTTAAGTACTTTTTTCAAGCATTTTTATTTAAGTAAAAATGTCGTTTTTCCTACTTTACCAGTAGTGAGTGAAAATTTACATTATTTTTCCAATTTATATTTTAACCCTTTCATTAAAATATAAAAATATCTAATGTTATTTATTTGCTTTTGATTTGAAAGAGCACTTAGAATTCCTTTGCTTAATTTTAAGGGACTTCCATATAATGCAGAACAGTATATAAAAATTATGTCTTCTCTATCCAAAATGTAGCTCATCACACAGTTATTAATCAGCCTGTTGTGTTCCTATGGTTCTAAATGACACAGATCTATATGCTGTTGTGAATTCTTTTTTTTTAATTAATTTTTTTCAAGATTTATTTATTATTTATACAGTTTTCTTCTGGCATGTGTGCCTGCCCACCAAGAAGGCACTGGATCTCATTACAGATGGTTGTGAGCCACCATGTGGTTGCTGGGAATTGAACTCAGGACCTTTGGAAGAGCAGACAGTGCTCTTCATCTCTGAGCCATCTCTTCAGCCCTTGACATGGATCTATATCATCTAAGAAATGTACACCAAATGAGAATTAGAGTGGTATAGGATGGAGAGGTATAATTATTGCATGTGGGCAAAATAGAAATCATTTATGTAAGAACTGAATGACTAAGCATTTAGATTTAGTGATTGGGTAATTTTCAGGTACATGTTGGTATATCCCCTCATTTAAATACTCTCTTCCCAAATTGGAGGGGCAAAAATTAATTTGTTTCTAGTGTGGACCAAAACAGAAACTGGAATTTCTGCTTATGAAATTTATACTTTGATTTAAAAAAAAAAGAAATCTGAGATGTGAGAAAATGCCAGATATGCCAGCATCACAGTTGTGCTTGAAGGACAGAAGTCATTTTCGGCAAACATTTGGAACCTATTTGCCCAATTAAAATGTCTCCTTTGTTTTGTGTTTGAAGCTTCAGGGTAGGATCCAAATTACTTTCATTTTGTTTTCCTTCTGTGTCTTCTTTAGTTTGTTCATCAGTGATGTTTTCTGAAAGTCCTTATTTTCTTTTCTAAATCACATTAGTATTGCTTTTTTTCTTCTTCTTCCTAATATTCTTTGTCTTTAATTATGCCTCTATTGAGATAATTGAGCTACAATAATACTGCTCATCACAATAATTATTTTATAGTTATTCTTCATGGACATTGCTAAATTATATATGCTTACTAACTGTACAAATGAGCCAGCCACCTCTCTTGCTGACTCTATCTTTTGACCCTTTTGGTTTATTAGTGGAAGAAACATAGTTTTACACAAGTTAAAGGAACTTGAGCTGAGGCAGAAAACCATGTGATATGGATTAAATAATCATTCTAGTTAATGAAACATTGTCGTCAATAGCTCCAAATATTTCCAGGGAGAATGATGTAGCATTCTGATACAATAAAAAGAAGCATGGTTGACTACAGGAAAGAGGCCAAAATGCTGCAGTATCACGAAAACATCATTCACATAAAATCTTCAAAGCCTTAGTTAATATATTGTTCAGTCCGGTGCAAGTTTTTCACTTCTTAAATAGTATTTGGAAATAAATACATTATGGGGAAGTGGACAAGACACTACCTTTTGGGGAAATTTAGGTTTTTGTAGCCATAAAATAAAATTTAATTTTTCTGTATATATTTGTTTCAGGAAGTAGTTTACATTATACATCCAAAACAGTTAGCAGAGTCCATAAGATATCATAAGCATTAGTAATTACTATCACCAATCTATATTACATATAAAATATCCTGGGCAATATGAAAAATACAAAAATATATGTATCCTGCCTAGCGCTTGAGATGCTCTCAATATAAAATTCACTGTAAAACAGAGCATGCCAATCAGTATGCAATTAAGTGCTCAATGATATGATAGAAATGATAAAGGATTAGGTGGATGTGAGGTAGTGATACTTTATGTTATGTTACAGAACACTGATTATTGCAAACGTTTCCTGTACTTCCCAACTCTAGCATTAAGTAATGGACTAGTTCCACCACGTACTGGCTGTTTTAAATGTCTCACATTGAGTCCCTTGTGTTATTCTGCTCTGCATTTCTCTCTCTCACCATGTAAGTCTTGTGCATCATTCAAACATAATTGAACTTCCAATAGCCAGGAAATTCTTTATCATAGCATATACAGAGCTTCTCCAGGCATTTGGGATAACATACATGCTTCTTTCTGAGAGCTATGGGCATCTGGTCTCTTGCTGCTTCCCCTGCAGCCTTCTTGTCCATACACTGTCTTCCTTACTGACATGGAATCAACCTCAATCATTCATTAAAGCAGGCCTGATTTTTCTTAGTTTTGAGGAATGTTGCATTTTTTCTGTTTCTTTTGCCTTGAAAGAGGCATTGCTGACAAATTAACTTTATTCTCATCATAAAACTCTCCAGGCCTACCTTCACGCCCCCATCCATCACAACTGCTGCCATTACTCCCAGTACTTACCTTTCTGTTTCTTATTTTAATGGAGTATGTCTATTTATTTCTTAACTTCATTTTTTAAGGTTTATTTATTATTACACATACAGTTCTCTATCTTCCTGTACACCTGCACACCAGAAGAGGCCATGAGGTCACATTATAGATGGCTGTGAGCCACCATGTGGTTCCTAGGAATTGAACTCAGGACCTCTGGAGGAGCTGTCAGTGCCCTTACCCTCTGAGCCATCTCTCTAGCGCCCTTCTTAACTTCTTCACTTTGTTTCTTTTGTTCACTATTTGTATTATCATAGCAGGGAGATGGTAGTTTCTTAAAAGCAAGAAGTGCATTGTCTCAGTCACAAAGGTATCATATAATTGCAGTAAATATTTATTTTTCAAAATGGACAAAATATTTTGTTTGAAAGTCTAGTTTATTAGATATTAGAATGCCTATACTAGCTTGTCTCTTGGGTCTGTTTTCTTTGAAAACTTTTTTCCAGCACTGTACTCTGAGGTAATGTCTAGTTTTGTTGGCGAGGTGTGTTTCTTGTGTGCAGCAGAAGGATGGATCCTGTTTGTCCATCCATTCTGTTAGTCCATGTCTTTTTATTGGAGAATTGAGTCCACTGATGGTGAGAATTATTACTGACTAATGATTGTTAATTTCTGCTATTTTATTTTGTTTTTGCTGCTGTGAAATTATTTATTTCCTGTGTTTATCTCCTTGAATTGGAATTTTCCCTATAGTAACTTTTGTAGGGATGGATTTGTGGATAGATATTGTTTAAATTTGGTTTTGTCTTGGAATATTGAGAGTTTTTCTCTGTATAGTAGTCTAGCGTGGCACGTATGATCTCCTTGGGGTTGCAGGACATCAATCCAGACTCTTTCAGTTCTATTGATAAGTCAGGTGTAATTCTGATAGGCTTGCCTTTGTAATTTACTTGGCTCTTTTCCCTTGCAGATTTTAATACTGATTATTTGTTCTGTAGATTTAGTGTTTTGATTCTATGTGTTAGGGAATTTTCTTTGCTGTTCCAATCTAAGTGGTATTCTTTAACAACAGAAAGCCTTCAAACACATGAAAACTAAACAACTCTCTACTTAATGATCTCTGGGTCAGGGGTGAAATAAAGAAATTAAAGCCTTTCTAGAATACAATGAAAATGAGGGCACAACATACACAAAATTTATGGGATACAATGAAAGCAATGCTAAGAGAAAAGCTCATAGCAGTAAGTGCCTTCATAAAGAAATTGGAGAGATCTTACAGTAGTGACTTTACGAACACCTGAAAGCTCTAGAACAAAAAGATGCAAACATACCGAAGAGGTAGACCACAAGAAATAATCAAATGCAAATGAAAAAATAGATAAAATATGCATCTGATAATTTTCCCTCAATTTTGTCTATGTTCTGTTGCATGGGTTTGAACCAGATTCATCACTAAAGTGGATCACATTGTGAGCACACCTAGTTTTCCCCCTCACCTCAGATCATGGTCTCTATGATGCCGTCCATGAAAGAACACCTTGTTAAGATTAACAGGGACAATACAGCTCTTTTCCCTTTTCCCACCTTACAGCTTATCAGTTTTTCTTCTTCTATCATATCTGCACACTTGTGCGACACTGATTGCTTAGTTCATTTCCTTGTTTCTTCCAAAGGGAAACAGCAATTTTTTTTCATTTATGCAAGATCCTATAGCATATGACTCTAACCTAACAGATGATTAGTAATAACATTTAAAATTTAGCAACGTATAATCAGACTTTAGAAGCATGAAAGAATGCAATCCAATTTCTGTGCCTTATCATATACTAAAGATTCAACAATGATGTGGAACCTTTTACAAGCGTTTCAAGAACTGAACTATTTTTGGTTCCTTTATGCAGCACTATTGTATGACTCCAGTATGACTATTTTCAGACCAACAGCATGCAATGAAAGTCCTGTAACTAAGTCCAATCACTAATATGGATAAGTCTAATATAAAGTTTGTGAGAACAAACCTTACCATTGGAGTCAGCAAGTCACACTACACTCATTGTGCAGGGTGACTCTTGCCTACTGTCCCCTTGTATCCAACATCTGAAGTAAATCATCCCAACCACTTGCTTCTATCTGCTGTTTAAGACATGTTCATGTCATGTCTGATATCATGTCTGAACCATTAGGGTGAGAAGCAGACCCACAAATGGATGAGCTCTCTCTCTTTATCTTCTCTCTCTCTCTCTCTCTCTCTCTCTCTCTCTCTCTCTCTCTCTCTCTCTC
>OU015755.1:70584650-70605008 GCA_907169655.1 Acomys percivali | reverse complement strand
TGTCTCTCTCTGTGTCTCTGTCTCTGTCTCTGTCTCTCTCTCTGTCTGTCTCTCTCTGTCTCTTCTCTTTCTGCCTTCCAGCCTCCCTCCTCTCCTCTCTCTGACAGCACTGAAGAACTGTCATCTGATTAGTGCCACTGTGTAAGGGATTATAAATGTCTTCTCCTCCCTCTCTCTTTTGCTAGAAATTTATTAGAACACCCCATTTACTAGCAGATCATGCAAATCCACTGCTCAAACCAATGCAGAGCTTGATGTATTTGATTGGTTATGCTCAAAACTTTAGATCCAATGGATTTTATTCCTATGAAAACACTTTTTAAAGGGATTTTAAATACCTATTGCATATGTTTAATATATATAAGTAACTTACTTTGAAAAAAAGTATTAGAGTGTGCTAAATATGCTGGTTTTACAGATTAGTTTTATGGCATAGTAAAAGCAGAAAGAGAGGGGAAGATAATGTAACACATACACACATATGTGTATGAATATTTATGTTTGTGCATATATATCTCATATATAGATATTATTCTGTGGACACAAACTGGTCCATTTGAAAATGGACCATCTTATTAGCATGCCAGCTCAAGTATGTTTCTTTGTTCAGTTAAAAAATATTTTTAAAGTTAGTTTCAAGCAAGTGGTATAGCAAAAGCCTATGTTATTTTGGATGGTCTTTGGCACCTCCCTGACCAGCAGCTCCTACGGTGATTTCACACCCAGTAGAACGATATTTACTTATTAAAACTATGGCTTTTCAGAAGAATGTTATCTACCAATTCCAGATATTACCTTCTTTGAGTGGTATTTAATGCAGAAACTCCTGTGTCTACAAAATACTGAGAATAACAGGTCTGAATACTTAGCCCTCACAGGATACTTATAAACTTCCTATGGGGCTGGGATTTTGAAGAATAAGAAGAGGGAAAAATTAAAGATCCAGAAGAAAGGAATGACTGTGAATTGCCACTTTCTGGCCATGATAGAGCCATGGCATTCAGTTACCTCCAGACCTGCCTGACTAGGTCTGGCAACATTCAATTATAAAATGGGGAAAGGCTGGAGGAACCCTGTCCTTCCTGCTCAAGGATTGGATGCTGAAGGAGTCTAGGGATGGATAATCATCATCTTAGGTTACCTTCCTGTAGACGTGCCCGCTGGGATGAAACATGTATTCACGTTCTAACCCAATGCTCACACACATAGATGTCCTGGATATAAACAGGAAGTAAGAAACAGACTAAAAAGATATATATGTGATAAAGTCACTTGTAGGGAAGCAAGGGGGAAACCAGTATGAGGAAGGTAGCAGAGGATTCAGGATGGGAGTAAATATCATTGCATCATGTACATATATGAAACTATCAAAGAGCAAACATAATAAAAACTGGTATCTTAAAAATTACATATATTACATACATTCATTGGACTACATTAAACTGAAACTCTTTAAAAGTAGCTTTATACAAATTAAATATAAGCTAACTAAGACATTTCAGTAGGATGCCCTAAGGCATCCACGAGGGAGTAACTCTCTACTATTCATTGCTTATTTCTCCAATCTCTTTGTGATTGGGCATTATGGTAACTTCTGTTTAACAAAGCAGAAAGACACAGTGAGGGCTTTTTCTTTTTCACTATTGCAGAATTGGAACCCTTAAGCTCTTGATTCCCCACTTCCTGTAACCTCTTGTCAATCGGCGATTGTCAGTGATCTAACTTGGCTAATCACTATAGTTCCCTCTGCTCTCTAACTGGGAAGTATTTCAGTTAGGGCACTCAGTTAGGGCATTTCTGTTGTGATGAAGAGACACCATAGAAACTCTTCTGTAGGAAAACATTTAGTTGGGGCTGGCTTACAGTTTCAGAGGTTTAATCCACTATCATTATGGTGGGGATCAAGAAGGTATGCTGGCAGATAGGCAGCAATGGCGCTGGAGAGGTAGCTGAGAGTTTTACATCCTGAAAGGCAGGCAGACAGGCAGTACGAAGAGTGACACTGGGCCTGACCTGATCATGTGAAATTTCCAAGCCACCTAGTGACAGGTCTGCTCCAGTAAGCTCACACCTCCTAAGAGTGCCAATCCCTATGGTCCTATCAGAGCTATTTTTATTCAAACCACCACAAAGAGTGTTGGACTTGTGAGCATTTTAAACCCTTGCCAACGTGAGAGAATTGAGAGCTTCCTTACACAGTCATGAACATCAGTTATTGTGACATTCCTCCCATTCTGCAGAAGCTTCATGCTTAGGTGTTGATGTTGTGTCCAGCTGCACTCTAAATCCAAGAAAAGCATAATCCAGCTCTCTCCTTTTGTCTCTGTAGGGACACAGAGCAAGCTCTTCATAAAAATGCATACTGTTCTGTAAGAACCGCGCTCTAACCAATTGTACCACCAGAGCACTAGATAGATGTTTTAAGTTAATAGAGATGAAATATGATATTTCAGAATTTCAGAATTTTTGACTCAACAAGATAGGAAGGATGTTTGCTTCAAGTTTGCCAAATATGAATACCCAGATCACTTTGAATGTAACAGTCATATAATTCCTGATTATTTTGTGGTTCTTCGTGCTGTATGTAGTTTATTGTATTTATGTGTAATAATATAAATGCATGTGTTAAAAAAGATATGTAACAATAAAACTCAAAAAAAGAAAACAATAACAAAAACAACAAAAAACTTGCATCCAGCGACACTGCTCAGCTTCTCCAGTTCCCCTCACACCCACTGGTCCTTTCTCAAACAAAAAGGCAGCAACATCCTTGGTCACAGCTTCTCAAAATTGACTCTCCACTTGCCCTTGCCTACAGTGATATTCAATGTTTTTTTCTCCCTTTTGCATAACTTGAGTGTGTATTGGCTTTGCTGCCTGTCTTCATGTTCTGTAAGTTGACTTTTAGAACAAAAAGTTTCTGTTTTATATTCCTAAGCACACCATATCTGAAATAAGCACAAAGTGACTTTGCTGGAACTCGGCAGGTTTTTCAAAAAATGTCCTCTTTTCTCCCATTCCGGATCCTAAGAAAACTATCATTATAGGCTGAAAGTTGAAAATATTTAGAAAAGAAGGTAGCGGACATGGGCCCTGAAGAAGTTTAACCAGCCCTGGACTCCAGGCCTCCCAGCTTGCTTCCAGTCAGCAAGCGTTCTTTGTCACAGGTTTCATTTATGATTTTTTTTATACATGGCTCTTTCATAGGAAAAATTTATTGTTGTTCATCTCTGAATTGTAAAACCATGCTTAACTTCTAGGAGACGACTTCCTCACAGCTCTCTCAATCAAAATAATCTATTAGTACTAAGTGAGTAATTATTGTGGCTATCTCCTGGAGGAATTCCCAGGTGATTTCTCCTCCAGTTCTAAAGAGGGGCCTTTTTAAGTGCTACACTCTGATTCTTGCCATGGATTCAACCTTATGCCTTTAAACCACTGAAGCTTCCTGGATGTTAACATTCTGCTTTTCTTTAAAGAGGTGGAAGAGTTCTTTAATGCAAGAGGAAGCAGGCACATTTCAGCTGATGCAAAATACGTAGCAACAATTGTTATTTATTCCTGTCCTCTCATTTCCTTAAGGGAGACATACTCATTCTCACCTGAGGGTAGGTGGCTTGCATGAAAGCCTTTGTTCTGGAAGCACTTTCCCTAAAGTATATCCATGTGAGGGATATAGACGTCTTACTACGGTAATTTTTATGTTATTCTCTTGCTCCCCCTTCTTGTGTGTATCCTGACAAATTTGAAAATTACCAGAAGTTATAGGTCCATGATCTTTTCAAAGAAATGAGACTTAGAGTCTGTTGAATGAGAAAGTAAGCCCTCAGGACGGACAAGAATCTCCAAGGAAGTAGAAGGACAAACACAATCCAAGCCTGTATGAAAGCTTCCACCTGCCAGGCAATTGGAAGACTTTTGTGGGATAAATCTAGGAAGACAAGTCACAGATCAGGTTTATTTGGGCTCACGGTATCAAGTCATAGATGTTGAGACTGCAGAATTTAACATTAACACACCATTTGTATAGTCAGCCTTGGCACAGAATATAAAATTATAAAATGGAGGATTTCAGTCTTAATAATGTTGAGTGACAAAGAAACATTTTGGAGGAAATGCCATTCATACATGTTTTTACTCAATTCAAATTGGAAAACTGACAACAGATTAAAGTATGAATAGCACAGAAGTCCAATTGAGTGAAACAATAAGTTTTCTTGGCATTAACTTAGAGGATTAGGGGTGCAGGGCTACTAACAGAAGAAAGAACTCAAGGGACAGCTGCATCACTAAAGCACACGGTAGAATATATCATCAAAGTTAACACCTGGAGCACACTGCATAGCCACAGGCAGCTCAATAGGCTGAAATCTGTCCTTTTCTGGGGACTCAGTTGGTTTGAGCTCAGTTGATTTGTGTTTATTTTAGACAGTGAGGCTGATCTCCACTGGTTTCTAGAGGTTTGCCTGTCCGAGTCGCTGCCTATTACCTTGTCTTGTCTTTATTGCTTTCAGGCAAATAAGCATGTTTGATAATGGGCATTATCATTCTTTATTATTTACTCTTGTGTAGAGAAGGACCTAGTGAATCTGGCCAACTTCAGGGACATCCTGAAGCAGTTTTGAGTTGTGTATTTCCTTCCTTAGTGAGCTTTCTTGCTAGATGGAATGTTTCAATATCAGAGGTATCTTGTATAAAATAGAAAAATGCAAGTGTTCATTGTTTATCTCCAAAACCATGAGTATATACCCTTCACTGCCTTTGGCTCATTCTGTAAGGCAAATATCTAGAAAAATTGATGTCTACATACTAAAAGATATACAGTTTTTCCATTGATGAACTTACTATGCCTTGACATAGTTAACATCTTTCAGCATTCCTTTGCCTTACTGGCCTCTCCTTCTTACGAGATTTATGTCACTGTAGTGGTCTTTTTTTTTTTTGATCCCACATCATAACTTCTGCCTTGTCTGTATTGCATTAGGTAGATCATTGCATAGCCCTGCCACCACTGGACAATTTTTAGTCTTTCACAGTCTGAGTTACAATATTTAATTCTGAACAAGACTCTTCTCTATACCCTTGAACTGAAATTCAGCCCTCATCCAAGTAAACTAATTAGATTCCTTAAATAACACATCTATTGCTTCTACCAGTTCATAAAATTTTAGATGCATCCCATTACCTTAATTTTAAACTTGAGGTGCTTAAAGTTCTCATCTCTGAAACCAGAGACCATGACTGCATGATGTTAGTTGTATCATGATTTAAATTATTGTAATTGTTTTCATTTTATTATAATTTATTCAGATTACATCCTGATGGTTATATCCTCACTTGTATCTTAAAACGTATTTATTTTCTGCATTTTAATGTATAGGTGGGTATGGGTATTTGTATAATTGTGTGGGTTAGGTACGTGCTATTGCATGTATGTGCAGGTCAGAGGAGAGTTTATAGACTGTTCCCTCCTTGTGGTCCTCACAATCAAAATGACATGTTGAAAAGTGTCTTCACATTCTGAGCCATTTTGTCTGCTCAAATAATTGCACTCATGCATGCACACACACACACACACACACACACACACACACACACACACTAATTGTTTGTAATAGTTATCCTGAATGTAACAAAATTCCAAAGGCTCAAAATTCTCTTGTAAAGACAAGAGCTGAGGTCTGGATACCATTGGCTATAGGGTGCAGGATTCCTCATTTGAAAGCAGCCCCTCTCCAAAAGAAACTTTTCTGTCTAAATCCAAGAAAATAGTCCACACATGTAGTACGATTGGACAGACATGGATGCGTTTCCACACTCGTTTGGGTGGGTAAAATGAGTAGCAATACTCCTTAAAAAAAAAAAAAAATCAAGGGAGAAGCTTTCTTAGTGCTTCTCTTTCCTGAAGGGAAAAAAAAGCTGCCTACCTACTTGGTTTTATCTCTGGCCCCAGGGCATTATAGTTTATTTCAGCCAATTACAATAACAATTACTGCAGGAGATGCTTACCAGAACAGCCTTCTGATGCTCCAGTCCCCACAACTCCTGGATTGATTAAAACTTGTCAACTTCAGGTTTTCCTACTGTAATGCCTACTCTGCTTCTTCAAGTGAACACACCCAGTAATTTTAGAAAAACAACTTCTGTTTAACCCTTGATTATCAAAATTTGTTCTTCTGAAAGTTGCATGGCCATGTTTAAGCATATCATATGAAGGCCTTTATACCTTTACCAAATATACCTGGAAATTGTTTACACCAATGAAATTATTATTGTGCAGGATTTAACACCGTGCTTGCTTTAGTCTGACATAGGGACTTAAGGTTGTGCTGTAGTGTGTTAAAATATTCCCATAATGGATTCCTACTGTAAACAGAGTCATTGCTGAGAGAAAATGACAATTCTCAGCAAACTAACTTGATATACAAAAAGCTCAATGAGGATGCAGATTAATACATCTTTTGCATTTAAATTACTATGTATTTTTAAAAGAGAAAAATGTGCATTATGTGGGTTGTTTGTGTCTTCAAACAAACATATATCAGGATGTACCACCTAGTAACTAGGTACATTTCTCTTTTTCTGACACTGCTAGAAAAATAGTTTTCATGAAGACTCAAGGGGACAAATTTGGCTATTTGGCTTAAAAACATGCCCTCTCCCTGGAAAATTAGTGTTTATGTCTAAAACTAAGGAGCAAGTGTTTGGTCACTGTCCAAAGTCATTCACAATATTCTTTGTATTGGTATGTACCTTGATATTCTTCTATTTGTGCCCTGTCAGCTTATTTATATGAAACAAAATTGATATAAAATTAGTTCTGATGATATATATCCTGCAGGCTCAACATTTGGGAACTGGAAACAGGGTGTTCTAGCTTGTGTTCTAGTGCTTTGATAAATACCATGACCAAAGGAAAGAAAGGGAGGGAATGTCTTACTGGGCTGTACTTCAGGTTGCAGTGTGTCACTGCAGAAAGACCAGCTAGTGCTCAAGGCTGGAGCTGGAAGTAAGAACTGATGTGGAGAATGATGCTCCCTTTCCTGCTCCCCATAGTTGCTCAGCCCATTTTCTCATACCACCCAGACCACTTGCTGCGAGTGTCTCATCCAGGGTAAGTTGAGCATTCTTTTGTAAATCACCAATCAAGAATGCCACATACATTGAACTATATGACAGTATTATAGAAATGTTTCCTCAACTGAGATTCTCTCTTCTCAGATGACTCATTTGTTTCAAGTTGACAAATACAAAACAAAAGAACACACAAAAAGGTATAAAACTTAATTGTGTTTCTATTTTCTTGAACCTTGATATATAGAAACTATTAGAGCACTGGTGTTTTGACCAGAGTCTACATGGAAAAAGTCTAAGCATTTCAATGTGGCATTATACTTTAAAGCTATATAGAAGAATACTCACACAAGGAAGTTTCCAACAGTCACAGATTAAGCTTCTTCTTCTCCTCCTCCTCCTCTTTCTCCTTCTTCCAAACTTTTAATTTTTTCATTTTTAAAACAAATGTATTAGTTTCTTATATAATCGTGTGTGTGTGTGTGTGTGTGTGTGTGTGTGTGTGTGTGTGTGTGTTTTCCTGTTATCTCCTTACTCTATGTGTGTCCCAGGTCTATAGTGTTGGTGGAAAAGGCCTTTATTCACTAAATAACCTGCAAAGTCCCAGATATTGTTTTTCTTATTTAAAAGTTGTAACTGATGCAAGCTTATTTTCTAATTACTCTCTCCCAATTCTCTAGAACACGAACCATAACTACATATTCTGTAAAGACATACAAATTATATGACTGTGGAGTTCATAACAAGGAAAGCTATTACTGTAGTGCAAGGAGATAAGGAGAGGTGCTATATCTTTAGAGTGAAAGAAAATGCCAGTTACATAACTAGAAAAAATTAAGTCATAACTGATTAAAGTATGTGCTTTACATTAAAATGTTATAACTTACAGTGGGTATTGCTTTATTAGCATACATGTCCATTTTGTATTTCTGCAAGCCTGTTTCTGATGGTTGAAACTGGAGCTTAAAGAATATAATAATGTGCCAACCCAAAGTTCAAGAAATTCAATGGTTTTAGGACTTTGTTGTTTTTATTGTCAAATTGTGATACTTTTACTTTGTAGTATTTCCCTAATGCCTTCTCTTTTAAAAAAATACTAGCTTAATAGGCTATATTGCATTCAAGCCAGGCAAATACTGTAGTTGACTCCATTTTACTGAAATGACAGGAAGAAAAAAAAAGTAAATTTATTCTTTATTTGGGAAGAGAAGGGTATATCAGGAGAATAGTGGCTTTGTTCTTGGAAGGATGGGAGTGGATTGTATGTCAGTCTGAGGATTCAATTATTATACAGAAGAATGGTTTGTCAAGATCTGGGGAGGACAAAGAATGGTGTATGAAGAAGAGACAAGTAAGATGGGAGAGGGAAAGAGAGACAGGAACAAAGGCAGGGAGGAAGGGGTGACAGAAACTGAAACAACAATCAAAACAGACATCTTCCTATTCTAGGTATAACACACCTCCTCCATGCATGTCTTTATGAAGCCATCAGTTATAAAAAAATTACTCCATGGTGCTTTTGGCACAGGAATTAGAATTTTTATTATTAGTTTTCTTATACATGCACACAGATATGGAGGAAAGACCAGTCAGAGAGCAAAACAATAGTTGTAATATAGTAATTTACATCCTAGAGATGACCGTTCCTCACAGCATATGGCTATATCTTCCAATTTGATTGAGGAGCCAAAGGACATAAATTTGGAATATATAAAAACACTTTCAGAATTAATACAAGAAGTTTTCTTCTTCAACCCACCATTTCAGTGATATATACAGCTTTTTTGGATTTTTAGAAAAACTTTCCTAGTAATTTTGACAAAACTGCTTCTTATGACATCATATCCAATTATACTTATAAGGCAAAAGAAGGCCTATAACAATGTTAGTTAAGGATAAAGATTTTTATGGCTTGGAATTTGTTTTCATCTCAGAGAATGAAAGAGTAGCAATAGGAATTTTTTAAACATGTTAAAACATGTTACCCAGACCCAGAAAGACAAACATGGTATATACTCATTTAAGTGGATATTAGCCCAACATGCAATACTTTGAATATCTTCCAAAGATGTTGTAAAGGCTTTCTTTCCAGTAACTTATTACTTATTAAAGTAACGGACTGCCATTAAATGTGACCCTGCACAACCACTTGAGGATAAATGCACAGAAGTGGTGCCTAAAGGTAGACACATAGAGCTTTTGTTATATAGATCTCAATTAGGCCACCCCAAACTACATAACACTCTTGTTTAAAACATATATTCTTAAGACTCCCTCTAGCTTCATTCTTTGAGAATTAGTTTGTAAAAATATAAAGTCTAGGAAACTGTTATTGTATATAGTGAAGCTTGGCCACCATCCTGAGCCTTGAACAGTTCTAGGCAGTTTTAGACAGCAATGGAGGAGATAATTTAAGATGTTGTCCTTTACCACAGCCTGGAGATACTGCCATTTAATGCTGCTTATGTCTATAGAGATCGTCTCTTTAATTGTTTTGCCATCACTCCAGAGGATTCTATCCTGGCTATTCAGTACTAATGACTGAAACAGGACTAACAACAGCAACATCACTGAGAGTAAGAAAAGCAAAAGACATTCTCACTCGCCAGTAAATAATCAGTCATTATACACTCATTGGGTTACTAAAACAAACACAATGGTATCTTAGCATGGTGATTGCAGTATTAAGGGTAAAATGACAAACATTCTCCAGTACTCTGCTGGAAGAAGAAAAAGGAGGAGGAGGAGGAAGATGAAGAGGAAGAGGAGATAATTCATTCAATAAACACCTACAGATTCCTTAATTTTCCTGGTGCTTTGGTCTAAAATATTGTTTTCATTGATTCTTCTGCAAAATACATTCAATAATCTCTTTGGAAGTAAGGGATTCGAGAGACTATTAATGTCTTGCAAAAATGGAATAAAAACATAATTTTTAAGTTGTTTGGTAACAGGGAATACTTACCTACAAATTATGTAAAAACAATTAATTATTCACTTTGTTATAAATTTAATAAGAATTAAATAAGACTTGGCAAAATAGTGTTTATAAAGTGAATTTTCAATTTTGTAGCCTTAGTTAAATTACACTGAACACTGTGTTCTTAAGTTTATAAATAACCAGTTATAATTTTAGCAACAGTATTTATACAATATTAAAAGATGTCAATGTCTACATGGAAGTTATCTATAAAATTACTGCCTATTGTGCAGACCCATGAACGAACTTCTTTTCTATCAGGAAATGTAGCTTCAAAGAATGTGTAGCTCACTGTTTCATTTATTAATATTAAAATTATTTTTATTAGAATACATTAAATAAATCCTTTTGATCCTTAAAATAAATGGTGCTTAATGCTACCAAGAACAACCTAGGTTGCCAGTGTCTTTACATTTCAAATAAATCAGCTCAAAATTTGGATATTCTATTTGATGGTAAGCATCCCCAGAGGTAGGAATGATAGTCTGGGTATTCTGTAATAGAGTAAACTATTTCTAAAATACGATAACTGAAGTTAACCAAATCCGATGATCTGCTTGGAAAAGCATCATAAATAAGTAATGATTTATGATTTAGCTGAGTTTGTAAAGACCAAATGTTAGTGTCACAGATATTAATATACTTAATACTTTTTCCATGTTCTTCATACCTTGAAAATGTTCACAATTAAATGTTGATGCACATTTAAGTTAATTTATATAATATATATTATATATTATATTATATAATATATTGTATAATATATTAAATTATATAAGTTAAGTTAATTATAAAAGGTTTAAACTGAGACAAAATATGCAAAGAGATAATGAAAATATGTAACAGACTATTAGGAATTAATGGAAACCTTGCAATAGAATTTTATATGAAGTGTTCACAATAGCTTTGTTAGAACGACAAAAAAAAAAAAATACCTTAACTAAATGTCCAAACATTAGGACAGTGTTTTCTATATTAGAATAACCATCTTATTTATTTTTGTCTACTCTCCCACTAGTGATAATGGAAATCTTTAAGACTTTAACTGTTAATATTTCCTAAAATTAAATTAAAAAATGGCATTCTTCAAAAGGCAGTAAGCCTACTGTAGCTCAGTTAAAGATTATCAGAAAGCTTGTATAGCTACTGAAACAGTATTTTATAAAAGTATAGCAAGGAACCATGTTGAGTAATATCTGAAGAGTGGGGGCAGAGGAGATAATGTGAGAAGATGGAAACCTGGTAAGAGTAAGGCAATTCTTTTTAACATGACATGACAGGATTCCTGCTCTAAGAGGACAGGGTGATTCGAACAAGCTAGAAGATGGCAGGCATGAAAAGGTTGTTCAAATATCAAGGGCAGTAAGAACTGGGAGGTATAGGATTGAACATGACAGACCCAGGATGTTTATTAAAACTGCTCTACAAACACGGAGCCCAAGGACTGGGTCTGATTTTTAAAAGGGCTTACAGTTTGGCCAAGGAATGACTCTTAGTTAATGCTATGCAAATGTTGGTGCTCTGGATGAACTACCAGAGCATTGTTCAACATCTGTGCCTTCCACAGGTGCCAGCTTATCACAGGGATGAGCAGGTCCTGACATGAAGCTGTTCTTCTGAAATGTGCTGGGAAGCATAGAGATTCTTCACCATGCAGCCTAGTAAATGTCACTGTTGTCCATCTGTCTTCCACATCCTCACCTTTGGATAGCACCACTGCTGTTCTCCCCTGAACCATAACTCTCATTACATTTACCTGTCTCTGCTCAACTGCTTTGACCACACTGTGGAACTAAGTAGCAAATATTGAAATTGGTCTTCTTCAATGAAATCCATCTACTTAGTATAGATGGTCTAAACCTGGGTGAACAGCAACTATCTACACACAACTTGATTTTGCAGAATGGCTAAAAGCTGAAGAAATCTATACCATGCAAATAAAATGAAAATCTCTTGTAGCATATTTAATGATATTACTAGATTATAAAATCCTTGAGAAAAGAAATGCCCAAACTCGTTTTCCCAGCAACAGGAACAACACAGTAGACCTACATAAATGCTTTTGGGGCTTAGTAATCAGCTTAAAAGTCAGTAATTGGATTGTACTAATTTGAAGTAGGAGTCATAGAATCAAATCCTTTGAGAAAACACTTAACTCCATCAAATGCCAATGCATTAGGATGGTAAAGACTATCATAGACACAGAGGGGCTGGTAAGCCTGATAGTGACCATGGTTCCTCAGAGAAGAAGCAAGCACTTAAACAGAACCCTGAGATTTGTCAACTTTTCCATAGAAACCCAAACATCAAGATCACTACTTCTTAGTACCCCTCAATTATTAGTATAATAGTACAAACTTAAGAAAAATTACCAGGAAGAACCCTGGGCCTGCTTGGTCTGTCATGATCACGTGCATATGACCCTAGTGTTTCCCTTCCTAATCTCCTGTTGTCTTTGGCCTTTGAATGTTTTGGAAGTGTGTAAATCAACATTGAGCATTAGCCCCACAAATTAGTAACAGACTGAAAAGAAAGCCACAGGAACTCAAAGATTTCAACAATCCTTTACATTATTGAACCCACTACTTTCTATAATTAGGAGCTGGTATTAATCATTACTTAGGGGCGGAACCCTAAGTGAACAGTGTGAGTTATCTCCATGGGAACACCACTGGCTTACCCCGAACAAGAGTGAGTGATAGGGAATATAAAAACCAGTTTAGTGCGCACCTTGGTAAATCTGATTTGGGTAACTAACATGTATAAACAAACAAACAAATGGTGCACATTCTAATTTATGTGTCTAAATCAGTCTCCTCTTTCATCCTTTGCTCTTAAATCCTTGGTGGTGTGTTTCTGTTTGAATGTATACCCTGACCTACCTGGCACAGAGCAGTCTTCCCCAACTGTATCATCAAATGCTGAAACAAAAGAACAGGTGTGCAGGGTTCACTGCTATTCACCTGGAAGTGCTGCTCTCCTGCAGCTTGGGTGAAAAAGTCCTGCAGGCTTCTCATTTAGAGAAACCTCTTGCCTTTTGCCTCCAGACCTGACCAAGCCTCTAAACAGTGGGAGTGAAAACCAGCTACATTTTTGTTGTTATTATTGAGGTTGTTGGTGCCAAGGGAGACAGTTGTTAAGTTACACAACAGGATGAGTAGTAGAGAATTAATGAAGGGAAGAAACAGGGAGCTGTGATGGTCTGAACGGCTGGGACTTTTCTTACAAGCTGTCATGTGTTTCCCCCGCCCCCATCTGTTGGGAAATTTGAAATACCATCTTGCTGCTAAAGTGCATAGGAAAGAATGTGCGGCTGGTCTCATCCTCACGTGCTGCTTACACTTTACCTGATATTAAAGCAGAAACATTCACACCCATTCTGATGGCCTGATGTAAGTGTTTTCGATCTTCATAGTAAAGCCTGAGGAAATCTCTATGGAAGATATAGGCAATTGAGATTATCTGGAGGTAATTAGGAAGAAAAAAAAAAAAAAGAATTGATTTGGATAGAAATTTGTGAATATAAGAGCTTGAAAAAAAAAAACGCAAGCAAATTCTTTTTTCTTAGCTGGATTAATTCATTTATTTTAATGACAAAGGATTTTATTCTCATTACAAGTAGTTAAACTTACTCTGTGCCAGACATTGGGCTAAGATGGTATTGCACATGATCTCATTTATTCTTCCTGGTCTAAAGAAACTATTGTCTAGGTCTGTATTTTTCCAAAGCCATTAAAAAGCATAGCATCACTCAGATAACAGACATTATTAACTTCTACAAATAATAACAGCACAACAATAATAGCAACCAGATGCTTTCCAATGGTCGTGACACAGGCCCCAGTCCAAGAATTTTATATATGCCACTTAATCGTCATTGCTGCCTCAGAGTTGGCGTTTACATTTGATGGGAGAATGGAATCATAGAAACACTAATCACATACCCAGCTCCTCCCCAATACTTTATGCTTCTGAGTTATAAAAAAAAAATAAAGCAAGTCTCTCTGAGGGGAAGAAAACCACATAAGCTATGTAATAACAGCTACATGATATCTCCAACAAATATTTGCTTTGGGAACTGATTATTTCCCTTCCACACCAGTTTCCCAATTCATTTTTATAAATAGTTTTGCTTTACAAATATAGAGCATGGAAATAGTTACTTAGTCTTCATTTCCTAGAGGTAATATAAAAGCCCTACTGTCACCATCCAACATAATTTGTAATACAAGTTACCTTTACACCTAAGTCCTATAGATTCTTTACCTGGCTGATGCTTTGTCCTGTAGCTGTTGTCTTATAGTTCATCTGTTAGTATAGCTATAGGGATCAAATTATGCCTGTGTTCATTCAAACACACACACACACACTATACAAACACACACATATAAAATGTTTGAGTAGGGGTTTAAATTTTACCGCCTGTATTGTCCTTGGCTAGGACCTTAGTTTGAGCGGGACCCCATGACCCAAATCTGCCTATCATAATGTTCTACTTGTAGGTTTCTAGGACCCACTGGATCCTTCTACATTGCTATTCTCCCATTGTTCTCTCATCAAGAGTTCCAATAGGATGTCCTCCCCTCGGTCCCAGGCAGGGGAGACCTAGTGGCACTCAGAGGAAGGACAGCAGGTCACTGAGAAGAGACTTGATACCCTATGAGCATATACAGGGGGAGGTAATCCCTCTGAGGAACAGTCATAGGGGAGGGGAATAAGGGGAAAATGGGAGGGAGGGGAGAATGGGAGGATACAAGGGATGGGATAACCATAGAGATGTAACAAGAATAAATTAATTAAAAATAAAAAATAATAATAAAATAAAATGTTTGAGTAACTGTCAACACATCTAAGAAACATTTTTGTTTAAAAGCATGTATAATTAAAGAGCAAGCCTACACCCTTAGAGAATAGCAAATGATTATAAATAATCAAAAGCCTATCAACAAAAATGTAAACTGCAGATCTTGTAGCATCTCATCTAATGGCTTGAAGTTTATGGATTCCTTTTGATGAAAATAAATTAAGACAACTGAAGGATAGACCTAGAGTGACTAATGTATCACAGCAAAGGAAGTGCGTCCTCTTCTTCTATTTAAAAATAATGATAGGCTCCCCTAGAACTTGCTTAAGTAAGTGACACTCAGAGAAATAGATTGCTATACTCTGACATATGGTGCACTGGTATTGCAGTTGTATTGTAGAGATTATCACTGGCAGCAAGATTGCATAGTTATTGCCCTTTAATCTCTATCATCAGCACTATCGTCATGTTTTACCGTATACCTCATCAAGAAAACCAGGCCTCTGTGTCACCTAAAGAGAGGCACGTTTGCACTGTCCCATAATTTCATTTAGATATATATTTCAGAGGGATGTGGAAAGATGACTTTATGAGGAGGGGAGGAGTATTCATCCCAGGGAGTGAAATTTAAAGACTGTAATTATTGATCCAAGGAGGCTTAAGAATGGTGCATTTATGAAGACTCCCATAAAGCTGCCTTTGAGATGAGCAATGACGGAGAGTGCAGGTGTTTCCTCTTCTTCCTGAGAGCAATTAGAAGGCCAAATTATTTCCACTGTTACCTAATAAGGCAACAAGTCTCAGCTGATGAAGTTAATTCCAGGTGCTATTAATGTAAACACAGCTCCATTTAAGAGGACTAGAGGTGTTCAGAGTTTACAGAGAAAAGAGACAAAGAACACAAACCACCCATAACTTTTAAAATACTAAGAAAAGGAAAACATGCGACTATGATAAAAACTACCCGTCGTTTGACTTTTAATCACATGTACTTTATTAACAAAAAATAAAAATCACTTGACCACCTTTTGTAGGAACCATAACCCTTTGCCATGTGCCCATGATTTTTCAGAAACTAACTCATTCCTGTGCTTGTCAAATCTATAATATTTTTATTTTGTTTTCTTTGAAAGAAAATGACACTGCTTCCTCCAACCCTTTCCTGCCTCCCATTTGAAATATGTCTGGTTGAGATGTTTGATGGTAAAAGTAACAGCTGTTGGCTCTTTTTCCCTCTGTTTGCTTCAATTGACCTCTTTCCTAGCACATTAGAGTCAGACTCAAACTTAAATTGCAAAGTGTTGTGAATAACCTGTGCGTCACTTCAGGCTTTGCTGGTTAGAGCTATACTTTCCCAGCATCTCAGCACATCGTGCCTCCTAAAAAGCCCAGAGAGACAAATTTCTCATTTGTGGAGCACAGCAGGTCAGCCCTTTCCATATGCTCAAGATTTGTGGCTCATGTCATAGGCGGACTATTCTCATCCTTCAAGTCCTAACAGTTCAGGAGCCTTAAATCCCCATGAACCCACATTAAATGGGTTCTGGAGAATACCCCACAGTGTTTGTGGACTTATATTTTCCCGAAGTGCAGTGCATCTGGAGCCCTGCTTTAGAATCATTTGAAGATCTTTAGAGTGCAGCACCAGCTTTTGGTCTATTTATCACCAAACGTGGTGTGTGGGGGTGGTTATGGATATATGCATATGTATGTATAATTTAGATGCGTATTTGTATGATTTTATTCTCTTGGCAAGCACAGCTCAAGACCAGGCTTTCTCAGCCAAAATAAGGTTCCTGATATAAGCATAGTGCTACATCTCTTTCTTGCCAAGGATGGGGAAACATAGAGATGATCTCTCTAAACTGAGCTAAATCTGCAAATACTTTATGGCATCCTCAGTGCAATGTGCTCTTGAAAGAGGAAGTTCCCAATCTATCTAACACCTTAGACTCCTTTGCACCAATATCCGTATTTTAGGAAGGCTAGCTCACCTTAATGATCTCTCATGTTTTTTTGATTGATAATTTAATTCTCCTTTATCATATATGCGCTTCTTCATTTTCGGGTAATCTAAATTAGTTCTAGCATAGGGTCAGCTTCCTAAGTTGTGTGAAATAGATACTGCCTGCATGCTCAAGTAAGTGTTTAACCCCCTCTGTGCCAGCCACACCTCAGGTTAGTCTTTGTGTTCCTGTACGCCCCTTGTAACCTACCATGACAGTGCAGTGTTGATTACCACTGGCTTCCCAGCTTAAAACAGTTAAGAGAGAAAGGACATTTCCCCACCTTGGTTCTTCCCCCCACCCTTCTTCTGCTTCTTTCTGTGATTTGTCCTGAATTGATGTGACATTCATTTAACTGTGACTGTAGTCTGTTTGTGAAGCCTGAGAACTTTCTGTTTTGCTTATCAGTCCGTTTGTGATTGTCTTTTTGCGTTCTGTTGCTATTGAGGGTTGAGCATTTCCTTTATTATTGTTCTTTTGTTTCTTCATGGTCTTTAAGAAAGACAGTGCACTGCCTGTATTGTCCTTGGCTGGTTCCTTAGTTTGAGCGGGACCCCTGGACCCAAATCTGCCTATCATAATGTTCTACTTGTAGGTTTCTAGGACCCTCTGTGGATCCTTCTACTTTGCTATTCTCCCATGCTTCTCTCATCTAGAGTCCCAATAGGATGTCCTCTCCTCTGTCCCAGTTTTCTGGTAAGTGAAGGCTTTTGTGGGACATGCCCCTTGCCAATGGTCAGAACATTCTTCACAGTTGAGTGGAGAGTGAGGTATGACTTTCACACATACTCTGGTGCCTCATATTTGACCATGTCCCCTGGAGGGGGAGACCTGATGGCACTCAGAGGAAGGATAGCAGACTACCAAGAAGAGGCTTCAAACCCTATGAGCATATACAGGCAGAGGAAATCCCCCTCAGGAGCAGTCATAGGGGAGGGGAATAAGGGGAAAATGGGAGGGAGGGAAGAATGGTAGGATACAAGGGATGGGATAACCATTGGGATGTAACAAGAATAAATTAATAAAAAATTTAAAAAAGAAAGACAGTGCAGTGCATATCTTTTAAATTTTTAGCTAATTTAATTTTTAGCTATGAAAGATTTGGGTGCATGGTTATCAGTGTTTAGGTCTACAGCCCTCTCATCTATGTGTGGATGGCAGTGCATGAAAACAAAGGATACATTTGACCTTTGTTTTTCCAATGTCATATTTATCATCTTCACAATCATGGTTTCTTATAAAAACTGCCTGCATCCCGTCTGACTATGAGTATACCTTATTGGTTCTCATGAAGATTCCAATCCTATGTTTCTATCATGAGGAATGTTCTGTTTACCTTGACAAGTACTAACTCCTATGGGAAAAGCGGTTCCTCTATTCAGCCTTTCCAACACCAACTATGAGAGCCCGTTTTGGTTTAAACCAACTAACTTTACAACTCTTTATACGTAACTAAATACACAATAGATCAGACTCACAAGGGACCATTGTACTGATCTCCAATATTTTTCTCTGAAGATTAGTTCTATTTATAAGCTTTGCTTTGTTGCTTTTTAGTATAACAATATGTTTGGAAGAAATATTATACATAAGCACACAGCTCTTTTATTCTCATACAGCATTGTATTATATATGAACTTTAAACAAATTATCTCTCCCATTGCTTATGAAATACACATTGTAACTATGAGTACTCTATGAAACTTTTTTATGCATTTTTACACATTTCAATAGTGTATTTTCCTAGAATTTATGAATCACATGATATTTCTAAGTTCAGATTTTTTACTTGTTCTAAATCTCTTCTCAAGAACTTAATGCATAGCATATTTAAAAAACATTAACATACAGCAATAATTTTTCCTATCCTAAATAAAGCTAAAATATTAAAAAATGTTGACTCTCTATCACTGTTCATTTTTGTAATTCTGACTTAAATTTCTCTCTAAATAATAATGTTTAAAAAGCTGCTAGTGTTATTCTATCAATTATTTAATTGAACTCAGCCATATACTTGCAATTTCTACATTTATGCTTCCTTTTCCCTCTGTTTCTCCTGAGAACATGTCTTTTGAAATATGAGCTGAAAGGAGGCACTAGAGAGATGATTCAGTGTTTAAAACAGTAGCTGATATTTCAGAGAACATGGATATAATTACTAACACCAAGGCCACGTAACCCTTATTTAATGATACTTCACTGTCCCAAAGAACTTGACACCTTCTTCTGCACTCTCTATGTACTGGGCATTCATGAGGTGCATAAAAATGGAATACCCAAGCAAACTTTAAAAGTGTGTGGGGGGGAATTCTTACTGTTTAAAAATAATTCTATTTTATCATATATAATTGATTTATTTTCTTTAGTTATGAGACAGTGATACATGCACCTGGTATAAGTTTATGGACTTTAGTAACTTCAGCATGAAAATTAAATATCATATATGCATTTTTCAAGTCAGTTGGTGGCCTTCATCAAAGGTAACTACTTTTAGTCAAGTGAATGTTAAAATTATCATGCATCCATAGGACACTGAGGTATCAGGTCACCAGTACCTCCATCTCCATGTTTATATGTCAGCATACATCTATGTGTAAATTGTAGCATGTAGTCATTAAACATAAATCAGCTTTATGGCGATGTATTTTAGAAACAGCACTGCATGAACCACTAAACCACTTGATTCATTTTGATAGAGATGTTATGCTTGGGACAGTTAATGAAGATATGATTGGGTTTAATCACCATTCATGGTTTTCTGTGGTTTATGTCTCTGTTTCATTTCACATTAGGATATCTAGGTACATAAGGAAGTCGCCCAACCTTCAGTCATATTGACTAGCAAGGCTGGGTCATGACTAGGACTTCCAGGAGATGTGAAAAGATGGTAGCACTGCTCTAGGTGATGACGCTCACTTGTTTTTGGAGGTCACCGAACAGTGAGGAAGTTTTGATTGGTGCCAATAATGGAATTTACCTGAAGCATGCATATGAATTGAGGTCTTAATGTTTGAATAACATTCACCCATTCACAGCTTTAGCCAAGCTTAAGGAAAATTTCCTCGACAAATATTTTGTCAGTGGCTCTGTGCTGTTAAATCAACTGTAAATATTAAGCGATTGAGTGTTTTGTAAACATGTTCCCTACAGGTTGTATTATCTTTGCTTATTTTCATGGGAACTGAATCTGTATAGTACCTGATACAGTAGTCCCCAAAGTAAGAACACCTTAATAAATCTTAAACACTGTTACTTTAAAATGTAGTTCCATCTCCCTTCATCTGCCTAGGTTCCCACCAGGCAAGGATAAATACAGGGAGTAAGGAATTCTCATGATGTTGGTAAGCTGCTGCTGTGGTCCACAGGGAAAACGCAGTGGACTAAGTTAGCAGACAACATTGTGAGGAATGCTACATTTAGAATAGAAATAGTAGAATGGAGGTTTGATTTGGTTTGGTTTGGTTTGGTTTGGTTTGGTTTGGTTTGGTTTGGTT
>OU015755.1:70565752-70583265 GCA_907169655.1 Acomys percivali | reverse complement strand
CTTCTTCTTCTTCTTCTTCTTCTTCTTCTTCTTCTTCTTCTTCTTCTTCTTCTTCTTCTTCTTCTTCTTCTTTAATTCTCTACATCACACTGGTTTAGAGGTGAACAAAAAAATAAAATACAGAAAACCAAATCCATCTTTGGGTGATATTTCCTTGCCAGGTTTAAGTATTTGTCAAAACAAAATCTGCTTAACATGTGTCAAACATGTCCATTATCCTAACTGTAAAATGTGGAAATGAAGAGAGCTTAATGCGCACAAGCGAAATTATCATACCTAACATTTACACAGCCCTCATTCTTTTCACCCTGGTCATGTGCTTCGTGTACCTTTTCTGTGCACCCTAGCCCTGTGGAGTGACTGGCATAGTTATCTGTGCTTCACAGACTGGGCGAGAAATTGGCAGAGAGGGTATACAAAAGTCGCCTAAAGTCCTGCAGCTTTTACATACGTGAATGAAACTCTTGTGCCCGTCATTTGACTTTAGCTCCAGTGTGCAGAAGCAGCCCAGGATTCTTTGTTCCTGAATGTGTAAAAATGGTTTTCTTGGTTTTATAGCTCATTATTGGAGAAATAAAGAGATACCTGTGCTCTGTAAAATAGGTGATGTATGTATGTTGTCAGCATTCTCCAAATATTATAGTTTATCTTGCTCATTTTTAAGTGCTTAGCACAATCAAAATGATGATGAGATCCAGAAAAAAAAGACCCGGCCAAATTGGAAATCCAATTGATACTATCAAATGAATCTATACGTTAAATTTTTAAAATGGATTAGAAGCTAACCTATTAGTCTACTTTAGACAGTATGATGCTCTCATCCCAGGCCATCTGCACTATTGGCCTATTTATTTTGTTTACTGTAGAAAAATGACTCAAATCAACCATGGAAGAAATGAATCAGTTCTGTCAAGACACTGAATCTATTCGACAGCCTCTGAAACTGACCCTCGCCTGTAAAATATTTAGAAAGTCCAAAATGATAGTAAAGAAAATACATTTGGATTCCCAATAAAATGCCTTTCTCTGTAGGTGTCTGTGTAAGTCATTGCTTTCTGAGCAGCTTCTCTGCAGCTCTTTCAGTTAGATAGCCAAAGCTGTTGCATAAACTGTGCATTCCTTTATATCACATGAAAATGCCTGCTTGATCGGTCACAAACGCTTATCTTCCCAAAATCAGAGGTAGAAACAGGATTGTCAATCACCTGTATTTGCATCTAGATGGAACAGCATGAAGGACCAATGCTGAGAAGCAGGAATTGTTTCACTATTGTCTTTTCCGAAGTTCTACCCGTGGGCAGCTTAGGGTCTTATTCAGTGTGTACCTCATGCAATAGATTATTAACCTTAGTCATAAAAAGTCAGAAAATGGAGCCACCCAATGTTTCCTTCAAAGATACCTTTTCTATTCAAACTTAGAGCGAATTAATGGTCCTATAGGTTAGTATCTTTTCAGAGAACTGTCCACAACACTATAGTCCACGCAATGAAGTAGTAAAGGGTGAATCATCACTCTTTAAGTAGGCAATAGTCACCAACTACTAATTTAAGCCCATATAGCAACTTTACCTCTCACTGCAAGCCTGAAAATCTGAGGTAGGGGTGAGGCCAATTATTTTCCAAAAAAAAAAAAAAAAAAAAAAAAAAATGGCCAGAGTACACTTCCTGCCCACTATCACCTGGCTGCTGAGGTAAGATGGGAAGTTTTTCTGCTTTCACTTTCTAAAATTGGCATGCTCCCGTGACTCCAAAATCCTAATCCTCACCATGACTCTGGTGGCAGGTTTGACTGATTCCATGTCCTCTGAGACAGCGGATATGAAGAGCAGTACAAGTGTCTCTGGCCACTGTGAACATGTTTGTAGAAGTATCCCAGCTAACTCCAGCTGGCTGGATTGAAGCTTCAGTCTCTTCTCGTTTCAAACTAAACACTAGAATAGTATTTTCTCTGAGCTGAATCTATCTTCATCTAGGATTAAAACTGATATTACTAGGAGTTAAAATTTTAATGGCTTCCAGAGTCAAATTACTAGCACATTCAATTCCATAGGCATCCTGTAAAACACTTATATCCAACAAAAGCAGATTTCAGCAAATAGGAAAAAGTACTTGAAAAGAAGTCTACATGGGATCTCAAACACAAATATTAGCAGTCAAACATCAGCAAGCACGTTTAGAGAAGTGGCCCAGTTGGCAATGCGCTTGCTGTAGGAGCACCAGAGCTTTAGTTTGACTACCCGCCTCCTGACACACATAAAAGCTGGGTCTGGAGGCGGTTCTGTAACCCATGCCATGGGGAACACAGTCGGAGGGGGTGGCGCGGGGGGAAACGAGGTTGGTCACAGCTACTCACAGAGAAGGGACTACCAATTGTCTCCGAGGATGCAGGGAATCAGAGCCTCCTAGGACATGGTTTGCCGAAGTGACATTATACTCGGACAGATGAGAAAATTTACAGACTTCTTCAAGTAAAAATTAATGAACCACAAAAGATAATCCTATGCATCACTGCTGAATAATGAGAACTACTGAATGCTGAATGACAAAGGAATGGTGCTTAAAACCTCTACACTAAGATAAAGCAGTGTCTAGTCCTAAAAATATCTTAACCCCTAAACATCTAAGCTTAATTGTAAAACTAAACTATATGCTCTTCAACCCCATCAGAGACTTGAGAAGGAATGTAATTGATTACCTGAGTATATTGGGAGTGTAGGTTGGTAGCTTTTCAAATGAGAAGATGACAGAGATGGTTTGCTACCTGAATCGTCACACAAAACTCTCTATAACATTGGAGCATTATCTTCAGGCTTCTGGTCCAATATATCTGACAGACATATTTGTGAGGTAGGAACTATTGAAGACTTGCTTACCCTGTCCAAGCAGAATTTGGCTGTCAACACTGCCTGCATCCAAGCTTGCCCTTTTTTAGGCAGAATGTTTTAAGTTGATAATGATGAGATAGGATAGATATTGATTTACATTCAGAATTTTAGATGCACCAAGATAGGAAAGATGTGTTCTTCAAGGCTGTCAAATACAAATAGCCAAAAAACTAAGAATGTAACATTTATATAATTCCTGATTGTGTCATGGTTCTTCTTGCTATAGGTAGTTTATTGTATATATGTGTAATAATATAAATGTATATGTAAAAAATAAAAAATGTTTTTAAAAAAGATAAAGCAGTGTCAAATGTCAAAACAAGAAAGATTCAGCAACATTACTAATATTCTTACCATCTACAAATATTCTGTAAAGCATTAGGACATACATTTCAAGATATATTTAAATATTCAAAAGACTGAACATATACAGAATAAGACATGTAGAGTACAAAGGAGACATTACTATGTCTCTATATCAGGTCATTTCTATGACAAAATACCAGGACTATATGGGATTATATCAATAAAAGAAATGATAGAAAATGAAATTAGAGCCTTGTGGCCAGTCATCATTCCTTAATGCAAATCTTGAAAGCATTGACAATTCTATTTACAGTTTAAGAATACAAACACATAGAAAAAGTGCAACATCTTCAGGAGAAATGAGAATAAGAACAGAAACTGAATATATTATCCAGATTGTTTTTTCTCCATGATTTCCTAAAAATGTTATTTAATGCTGCTGTATAACTAGCTAATAAATGTTGTATCATTCATCATAATTTTCTGGATCTCAGAACTATTTAATGATGACATGGCACCCAAATGTGCATGAAACAATAAAAAAGAAATAATATTCCTTAAAATATTAAAAATAACATGAAGCAATGGAAATTTATTTACAAAACAATGGTAAAATCTTCAATTACTATATGCAAAAACATTCCCCAGATACATAAAAGGGAAAACTCAAATATCAAATCTTGTGAAATTTGCTTTGAGTAAATGTTCAGGAGGTTACACATACAAAGAAGCCTGCTTAAGCTGACAATGGATCTGAAAAGTTGATGGAATCAGTAAGCTATATCCAATTTAAAGACTTCATGAAATTAAATAAATAAATAAAGATAATATTTAATCCACGGATGAAATATATATTTCTTTCTAGGAAACAGACACCATGGTTCAGAGAATAAAGTGTTGTGCAAATATTGGTAGTTGACTTTGATTACCAGAGCCTATGTAAAACGTTGGGTATGATGACTCGAATCTCAGATCAGATTCAGGCAGATCTCTGAGCTCAGTAGACATGCAATTTATCCTAAAAGGCAATGATCAAGCATATATCTCTCCCTAAAAGGAAAAGTAAGAGTAAAAGAAGAATAGGGAAAAAAGAAAGAAAGAAAAAGAAGAAAGAAAGAGGGAAGGAAGGAAGGAAAAAGAACAAGTAAAAAAGCATATTGGTGTTTCCTGAGGAACCGGAACTGAAAAGTAATATTGAGATGAGACTTTGTCTCCTGTTCTCTATAAATGTACAGAGAGGCATGCATCTGCATACATACAAGCATGTAGACATGCCAATAGATACATACACAAACAATCACACAGAGAAAAAGACAAATAGTAAGAATGCTGATGCTCAAAATAATAAAATATTTGTTTTGATTAATATATCAAATGATGCTTGAATAATCAGGATATGCAAATTAAATGAAAAATTATTTTGCTCACTACGTTTTCCAAAATAACAAGAAATGGTAAAAGATATTAATTTTAGTTAAATTGTCAGGAAAACATAGTATTTATTACCAGGAAAAATGTGAGCCAGTTTGAGCCAGTAGAAAAATGACAATTTATCTATTAATCCACCTAAAATTATATTACTATACATTTAGCCACACACAATATTAAACATTTGCATGAAAGCTTATGCATTGGAATTTATAATATAGCAGGATTTTAGTGGCAAAACTCAATGGCACCTATACTTTTTCATTTAAGAATACTTAAATGTACACTGAGACCACAATATGGCTTATTTAATAGCAAACCAAAATAAAGGCTTATGAACATACAGGAGAGATCATTTATAAATAGTAAAACAAGGCTAACAAACAGGACATATACCAGCATTTCTGTTTAATCAATATAAGATTAAACCATATGATTATAACCCTATATGAATTATATATATATATATATATATATATATATATATAAACCAGAAAGTTTTAAAAAGAAAGAGTAAGCTACTTATAGTGACTCCTGTGATAGGAGTTTCCAGCTGGGTGAGGGCAGTCAGTGCTGTCTATTTTACTAAGTATACTTTCATTTTGTTTGCATGTTTACAATGAGCATGCATGCACAAATACTCTTTAATTAAGTAAATATATTTATTATTTACAAGATCAAATGGTTTGACACCATCTGGAGACCCTCTACTTTTCCTTATAGGCACTTATATAATTTTTAATACTTTAAATTACATGAGCAAATCTCTGTTTAATATCTGTGGTCCCCTTGGCTCCTCTCTTGTGACAGCATTAAATGCTTCAGGCTTTATATCCCTGTTCAGAGAAAGAAGAAAGCAGAAATCGATGGTACTTGTTGCTCATGACCTTTGTATCATAAAAACAAAAATTCTCCAAAATCCAGAAAAAAACCTCTTCTTACATTTTATTGTGTATAACTTTGAAACATGAATAACCCCGATGGTAGGAAAGCTGAGAATAAAATGCTTTATATATTACACTTCGTCTTCCTGTAATACAACAATAAAATTTGCCAAAGACTATTGGGTTAGTATTATTTGGCACCATATTTTTTAACATTTTCATGCTATTGTAAATGATATAAATTCTACTGATTCCAGTTAACTAGAATCATAACATATCTGTAATCCAGAAGCATAAGAGAATATATTTTCTAAGTCATGAGCTACAGTAATCTATAATCCATACAAAGTTCAGACTAAGTGCCAAAATTAATTACGTTTTTTTGTAGACTGTAGCCTGTCCATTACAAACACAATTGTGTTTTGTATATATACCACCCAACTGAGCACCATGCACTGCCTGACTATTCTTTGCTTTAAAGTATCTTTAAATTGCTTTTTACAAATTGGTCTTGGCAGTGATACCATCATTCATTCATGAAGAATATTCTAAGAAACCACCCTGTGTAACTAATTACAATGTTTTCTGACAAATTCTATATCTGCACTGCTGCAGAATATACAACTCCATCAATTTAACAATTACTGCATTTTGAAATTTTTTTAATTTAGGGATACACATTACTTTTACTATGAGATTATATTGCCATTCATGGCAAGATTTCAGTGTCTTTTCTGTTTTTAATTTTGATATTCTATTATTTTACTACCTTTTCCAGATATTTGCTTGTAGAAGTATTTTTATTTACTTGATGTAATTGTCATTTCAAAGCTTTACTACCTTGTCTGTTAACCTAGGCCTGGTCATGAAAACTTCTAGCCTCAGTACAATCTTATTAGGCTGAAAATGTTTTCAGCCTCTTCACACTTACTGCTGAGTAAGCTCCTCCTTCCTAGCTTTTTCTGAACTCTTTTGAGTTAGTTTGACTCAGCTTTCTGGCTCAAAATGCCTCTCCTAGCTGACTGATTCAAACTAGCTCCTCTTGACTTCTGACTGAATTGCTGTGCTTGGAACCATAGTAAGTTTGACAATACATTCCCATCTTTGGGCTTGTTCTGTCTTCACCAGTGTCTAGCTTGTTCTCTCTCTGCACCTGTCTCTGTACAACTATCCAGAAAAAACTGCCTCCTCTCTGCTCTCTCCCCCTGTGCTGCTGTCTCAAGTAGCTTGCCATTCCACCTGTTCTGCAAGAGTTGAGCATATCCTATTCTGTCAAATATTTCTCTGATTTGTCACGTTGTGTGTCTGCCTGTCAGTTAGATATCATTTTCAAACTTGGATCCTTCCTTCTACAAACTAACTAGATCTCAATTGTTTGAATTAAAGGTGTGTGCTAAGGGAGCATCTGCATTCCTGCTGGATCACAAAGACCAAAAAGTCTTTGGGTGTAATCAGAGTAGCCATGTTGTTGGATTTAAAATTCTTCTTTATTTACTTTTATGAACAGTTTCCACAAACATTCTTGTTACTAAATCCCTCTGCCTTAGAGAGTATTTCCTGAAATGAATAGATGAATAAGGCTAGGTTTGAATATTTTAATTTCAAAACAGTTGTAATTTAAAAGAAGTAAATGACATTAGCTGATGAATTGAGTCTGGGGAATATTTAATCTCAATGTGTGATTTGGTACAGCAAGTGTATGGATTTGGTGTGATTTAGGGTAATGATGAGAGCCAAATTTGGAAATCACACAGAAAATACAGAACGAAGAAATAGGATGATTTGAGGGATGCCAAGGTTGGATAACTTGGGTAAGGAACTGGAAACTGTTGAAGGTTTCTGTTGTCCTTTGAGTAGCAGGAGGAAGGGCTATGACGTGGCTGAACCTGCGCATGGCACCTGCAGTGAAATTACATATGAAGTGATATTTCAGATGTTTTATTAGAGGACTACTGCGGAAAAGGCAAGATACTGTCATGTTTAGCATCTTCTTAAGTCCCTTCAAAGTACTACATTAAAAACATTTCTGTAAGATATGAACAATGCACAAAGTGAATGTTTGTCTTTGATTTAGAATAGTCTTACTTTCTTAGACACCCCTTAATTCATAACACTTAGTATATATAATTCCATGTATGCATCTACAAATATGAAGACACCTATCTATTGTGACATGTACTTGCAAACATATATATGTGGATATATGAATTTATAAATGTATGTGTCCTATCTATACGTTTAACTCTCAATCATCTATCAACATCATTTATCTATCTGAGTATCTATTATCTATCTATCTATCTATCTATCTATCTATCTATCTATCTATCTAAATACCATCTACAATCTATCTATCCATCTATACAACCATTCATCCATTTGCATTTAATATTGCTTTTCTTCAATAGTAATTCATGTGTATACCATTTCAGTCTTCAACAGACTTTTATTAGTTTGTATATAATTTTATATAATATGGCAATCCTACAATGTAATCAGCAAATATGTTAGAGTTCACTTTATTTCATCTGTGTTTCCCATTATGAACAATGGACTCACAGAAATTCTTGTACTAACCTGTCTGAGACTTGTGGGGCACTTGTAAACTGTATTATCTCCATTTGTCCTCTTTACCATGACAATCAATTTATTCTTTATTTCTTCATTACTAATATTATTTTAAAATTGATTTTATTGAAAATATGTTTGGTGTCACACAACACATCTTGATTGTGGTTTTCTCTCCCTCAACTCCCACCTTTCACCAAAATTTACACATTTTTTCCTCTTTCATTAGGAAACAAAATGACATCTATATAAATAAATAAACAAACAAGATAAAATTTAAAATGAAAACAAGTATAGAACAAAGCAAACAAAAGAGGCAAAGGGGAAAAAAGCATCAGAAACTAACAGACACTAAGACAAACACATTTGCACACTCAGAAGACCTATAAAAGCAAAATCGAAAACCATAAAACATAAGTAAAGACTTGTCTGATTAAAAATAATTGCCCAGACAAAGATTTGTGAGAAAAAAGTCTTCAAAAAATATTATTGGATCCACTTTCTGTTGGCCGTCTACTGGTGGGCCATTAGTGACGTTTCTATACCCAGCAAGAGTCCATTAGAGAAAAAAATAATTTTTCTTTGTTAATGGTTACTAGTTGGAATTAGCTTCTGGGTTAGGAATGAGGGCTTCCACCTACCTCCTCTTTCAGGGCTGGAACACTATCTGGCCTAAACCTGTGCAGGCCCTCTGAATGTTGCCACAGTTTTTGTGAGTTTGTATGTGGATCAGTTCTGTTTTATTTAGAAGTCTTGTTCCTTGGTTTCTTCTTTCTCCATTTACTCTGCCAATCTTTCTGCTGCTTCTTATTCTGCAGAATTCCCTGAGCCCTAAGGGGAGAGATTTGATAGAGACATTCCTATTAGGACTGAGGATTCCAAGGCCTCTCACTCTCTGCATATTGTCCAATTGGGTATCTCAGGGTTTGTTCTTATTTCCTGCAAGTGTAGGATTCTCTGATGATGGCTGAGGAAGGCATGGGTCTATGAGTATAGCAGAATGCTGATATATGTCATTTTATTTCAATGCTCCTCTAGGAGAATAGTAATATTTGGTTTTCCCCTATGTCCATGGTCTACCTAGTCTGAAGTCTTGGCCACCTAGGCAGTGTCATGTAGAGGAATTTTAATTTAGAACATGGCTGCTCTGGGAAGAGATCACATCCAAAGACCTCCTAGGTCTGTATGATCTGGCTAGAATAGAACATGCCTTTAATACTGGAAACAGAAGCAAGCAGGTAGGAGTTCAAGGCCAGCCTGGTATAGAGCAAGAACATGTTAGGTCCAGGCATGGTGGTACACGCATTTAATCCCAAATAATGAATATAAATTTAATTTGTTGAGGAAAGCAACTATGTTTTGCTGTGTCATGTCTGAGTGGAAGAAAAAGTGTTGACTTAGGGGAAGATTTGACAGAATAAAATGTACCCAGCTCTCACAAGAAGCAAGAATAAAGGGAAGGTACTTAAGGGATCATGAGGTGAAATGGAGAGAAAGAGAAAGGTAGTTTTACCAGGACAGCACTAGAGAGAGAAGTTGCATTGTTTTATATGTATTATAATAACTTTCCTATGAAGAGTATGATACATTCTGTTTCTTAAATTTGATGTTAATCTATTTATAATCTAATTATAAATGAAAATAAGCATGGAGCATTCGTTTTTATATTAATTTATTCTTGTTACATCTCAATGGTTATCCCATCCCTTGTATCCTCCCATTCTCCCCTCCCTCCCATTTTCTCCTTATTCCCTCCCCTATGACTGTTCCTCAGAGGGATTACCTCCCCCTGTATATGCTCATAGGGTATCAAGTCTCTTCTCGGGGACCTGCTGTCCTTCCTCTGAGTGCCACCAGGTCTCCCCCTCCAGGAGACGTGGTCAAATATGAGGCACCAGAGTACGTGTGAAAGTCATAACCCACTCTCCACTCAACTGTGGAGAATGTCTTGTCCATTGGCTAGATCTGAGTAGGGGTTTAAAGTTTACCCCTCTATTGTCCTTGGCTGGTATCATAGTTTGAGCGGGACCCCTGGGCCCAAATCTGCCTGTCATAATGTTCTTCTTGTAGGTTTCTAGGGCCCTCTGGATCTTTCTACTTTGCTATTCTCCCATGCTTCTCTCAGCATAGAGCATTCTTTTTCATTTTATTGTGTAAGTACAGCAGCTTTGCATATACTATGTGTGTGTGTGTGTGTGTGTATCTTTACAATGTGTAGTGTATGTGCCGATGATTATAGGCAGAGAAAGTCGATAGCTTTGGCTATCCTGTGCTATTAACTCCTCTTTATTCCCTTTGGAATTGGGACCTACTGCTGAACCTTGAGGTAGGCGGTTATTTTTCAAGTATGTGTTACCTTTCTGCCTCTGTTCTCAGAGCAATAGAGTTAAGGGCACAAGAGAAAATATGACCATCTCTTTAATTCAAATCATCTGGATTTGAGTTAAGTTCCACATACTTGTACAACAAACTCTTTTACCTGTGGAGCAATTTCCCCAGGTCCCTCCATAGACTGCTGCTATCCCATAGAGAGGAAGCTGGTTTAGGTTGCCTAGGCAGCTCTCATGGTGCGTATGTATTTTCCTCTCCCAGTGCTGCGCTAACTAGAATGGAGATGATTTGCAGTATATTCAGTTACAAGGACAAGAAATCATGTCTTAGTTTTCTTTTTCCTAACTTGTTTGTTTACTGTTATTTTCTTTTTTATTTGAATTTTAAGAGCAATATTACCCAATTCTCTATTAAAAAAATAGTCTTTCCTTGGTGTTTCAACAAGAATTATAGTGAATTTTGGAGACCTGATATTTTAAATGTATGCACATTTTACATAACACATTCATTCTGAGATGTTTTTAAAAGGCATAGATTTTTATTACTGTGGATGAGATTTAGTATATGTTAAGTGTAGAGGCAAGGTTCTTAATGCTTTTGTGTTTTGTTTTTATCCAGCCATCTAACAAAATGTTATTAAATCTTGCAACTTTCATGAGACGCCTTGGTTCATCAGCAAAAATAAGAAATCAATATATTTCCAGTTATTAATTTTCCAGTGCTGTACTTATGAAAACTCTCAACAAAGTGTTCAATAAAATCAAGTGTCACTCTTCTTTATCTGGGTAAATTAAAGTGGGCTTAATATCTCAAAAAACAGGACAATATTTACTTAAAATTTGGAACAATTGCCCTTTGTTTATTGGGAGTAGGCGTCAGTGCTAAAGTACATGCTCATAATAGAAAAGCACTGTACCCCTGAGCTGTAGGCTAGACTGATCTTTATGCCATGTAAGTATTAATTTCCTTTAATATCCATTTAATAAAAGTTCTCACAAGTCAGGGGTAATAACTTTTTTCTAGTAACTCAGTTGATATTTTCTTATAAAAATTTTCAGCATGATTAGTTGAAATTTTATCACAATATACACTTATATATAGTATCTGGGTGGATTAAGCAACTATTGCAATGTACTTTTTTATGTTTTGTAAATATAAAGCAAAATATTCAGGATATATAGCTGAAAAGGGATGTTTCATTTCAGACATTGTTTCAGAAAGTTTCACCCACAAACCTGTAACATAGTTATTATACCTAATATATTATCAATATTTTCCTAACCTAATATTTGGCATATTCTCTGATTTCATCCTTTGTTTTATGTATATTCCTTTAACTTATTTTATTGAGGAAAAACATGCTGCTTAAAAGGAACCAATTTTTGAATTATGTGGCACAATTATTCTCAATAGTTTTACAGGGTTTTCATAATCAAATTTTAAAATATTTCTCAAATGGGAAATGATCTTTTCTATCTATTAGCAAGTCTCATTCAAGCTTTCCCTCCTCCCCAGCACCTTCAGCCCATCGGTCTAATTTCCTTCCTCACAGATTGCCCAAACTGAGTAAGTCTTCAGCAGTTCTCAAAATCCTCAGTGGTTTAATTTAGTTAGTATAAATCTCCTGTGTTTCTTCCATATTGTAACTAATGTGATTGCTTTTTTTCTTTAATCATCAAATATGGTTTAGTTATATGGACATTCCACATGTTAAAACTTTACTCATCAGTTTATGGTTGTTTTGGTTGCTTCCATAGTTTAGTTTTATGAACAATGTCTCTATAGTCTTTTTCAGAAAAGTATTTTGTGAGAGCATATTTTTATTATTTTTGTCTAATTACATGAGGGTACAATATTTGGCTCTAACAGTAAATTTTTATTAAATATTTTAAGTAATTAAAACTGTCCTCTAAACCGTCATATCATATATAATCACATGAATGAAATATTGCCTCCAGTTGTGAAGTTTTTTGTTTTTGTTTTTTAATTTGGTTTTGATTTTTGTTTGTTTATTTTCTTTTTTTAAATCAACTTTTCTTAATTGTCACTGTTTTTGGGGAGAAGGGATTGTTCTGATTTCAGTAGTAAAAGCAATATTATTAGATACCAAAAGGCATCTTATTATCCTGGTTAATGGTTTTTGTTTGTTTGTTTGTTTGTTTTGTTTCTTTATATGTTTGTGGGGTTTTTTGTTTGTTTGTTTGTTTGTTTGTTTTGCTTTTGTTTTGTCAAATGGACACAGGATATAGTTGTTTGGAAAAAGAGACTTTTAATTGAGAAAACGCCTTTCTAAGTCTGGCATAAAGCTAATTGGTAGTGCCTGTTCTTGATTAACGATTACTTTTGTAGAACTCCATGAGGATGCAGGAGGGCTCACCTTATTTTAGATGGTACCTGGGAGTCCTAGCATGCTTAAGAAATCCCAGCACTCCAGAAACAGAGGCTGGTGGTTCTCTGTGAGTTCCAGGCCAGCCTAGTCTACAAAGTGAGTCCTGTAAGGCAGAGGCTACACAGAAACACGCTGTCTCAAAAAACGAAAACAGAAACAAAATAAAAAAGAAATGAAAGAAAGAAAGAAAGAAAGAAAGAATAAAAGAAGGATAAGCAGACTCAAAAGCAGCATACTTAATCAGATTATGCCCCCTTGTTATCTTTCACTTGTACACACCTCTGTAACCCCAAACCAGCTAATTCTTTCACCCTCTTGCCCTTCCCTCACCTCTTATAGTAGGGGACCTACCTCTTCCCCCACCATATGATCACAGCCAATCAGATCTCATCCAGATAGCCTGCTTACCCTTCTTCTGAGTGCTACCAGAAGTACCAGTGGTACCAGTGCTACCAGTGCTCTCCGCCTAGGCTAAGTGGTCAAATATGGGGCATCAGAGTTCATGTCATAGGCAGTCCTCGCTCTCCCCACAGCCATGGAGAATGAGCTGTCCATTGGCTAGATTTGAACAGGGGGTTCTAGGTTCACTGCATGCATGAACCTTGGTTGGTACTGTACTTTGTGATTCCCCCTGGGTCTAGATGCGCCAGCCTTGATGGTCTTCTTGTGGGGCTCCTGGACCCTCTGAGTCCTTCTCTCTCACCATTCTCTCATACCACTCTCAACTGGAGTCCAGTAGCAAGTCCCAGCATCTGTCCCAACCCACCACTGAATGGAGACTCTCAGAGGACATCCAAACTGTGGTACATTTACTTAATGGAATACTACTTAGCTATTAAAAGCAAGGAAATCTTGAAATCTGCAAGCAAATGGATGGAACTAGAAAGGCAGCATTCTTTTCGGCTCTTTTTCAGTTCCTGCCACTAAGTCCCTGCCTTTGGTCCTTTCCAATTCCTAATCATCAGGGAGGTGGTGTGACCTGAGAGCTGTATGATTATTAAATAAATCCTTTTTTCTGCAAATTGCTTTTGATCATGATGTTAAGCTACCATAAAAGAAAACCCCAACTAAGACATTCATTGTCCGTTATTTGACTTGCCTTAACAAATTTAAGTGTAGATCACATTTTAATTTGTTCATGACCAGTGATAAAAATGCCCATTCAAATTCTTGTCTATTTTAAATGTGAGTAAAATGTCTTATTCTTGATTTTAAGTTTTTTTCATTATTATACCTTATGTTGGAAACAATTTTTTTCAGAAATATGTTTCACAAATATATTTCAAATCTATTAACCTGTGTTTTCACCTTTGTTGCTTCATTTTAGTTCAAATATAAAATATTTTTTTTAAATTGCTTCTTTTACCAGTTGTGTTTTATGTCGTATTTAAAGCAAAAAGGTGGAATATTAATGTGGAACATGCCATTCATCAACTAATGACTGAATTGAAACTTATAGAAAATAAAGTCAGTATCAACATAAAATACATTTTTATCAAAGTCACAAAAACATCAACTTAGATAAATTCAGGTCTGTAAAGAAAGCCTCAATGCAATGCTATTAAAGAGATTCACAATGTGAGACTTATGCTCTTACACTAAGTCAGAATTCAGTGGTCAAATGGTTTAACAACATAAGGTAGAAATTAAATGGAAAATTAGGTATCATTTTGCTCTGATTGAAAACAGAAATAAATTCTGAGTATATTTATAAGATCATACAGAGTGAGAAATGCATACAGAAGGAGACTTAGTAGCCATGGGTGCCTGTTAGAGAAGCTGAAAAATTCAAAGTCAGTCAAGTGCCACCTTCTTGCCTACGAAGTTAGTGAGGGAAGGAGAGATGGCATCTGGTTAAAGAGCAATATCTGCTTTGGAACTCCCACAGGCAACTCACAACCTTTTATAACTATAGTTCCAGGAGATCCACTGCCTTTTTCTTATCTCCACTGGTGCTGCGTCAGTGCACAATTATGCAAAATACCCACTAACATAAAATAATTAAAGATATTAATTACATTTTTTAATTATTAGGGTAGGTAAAATCACTGGAAAATCTATATCTTTTTTTATTGCTCTATTATCACACCTGTGTATGGTATCAAATGATGTGTGGGTTTCCCCCACTGCTATCAAGTCATTCTATAGCAAACACCAACAAGGTATCCTCGGATCCAAATATATTTGAACATTGTCTTCCTCAAGAAAGAACTGGGACATATGGTTTGAGAGCTCCTCGTTCAAGACTGTCCCAACTGCAGCCCTCTTTGCAAGTAAAGACCTAGCTACCCTCTTAGACATCTAGGCATTGGTTTTCCATACTCTTCCTTGGTTTTGGTTTCAAAGAGGCTCACAGTACTCAGAAGCATATTATAATTAATTGCATATTATAATTTTTTAAAATGACATTTTAAATGTCACTAATAAATATCCAAATGAGAATGTTTATAAGGAAAGTTCCAGTTGGGCCAGGCATTGGTTGGACCTTCCCTCAATCTCTGCTTTATCTTTATCCCTGCACATTATATAGGCAGGGTAAATTTTGGACCAAAGTATTTTTGTTGACAGGTTGCTGTACTCCCCGCAACCAGGGGGCCTGTCTGGTTAGATGGTGTCCTCTATAGTTTCCATGACCCCTGTTACTGGGAATCTCAGCTAGAGTCACACCCATTCCCTCAGAAGTCGGCCTTGTAGGTCTCCAGCTTGTCCCAATGACGGCCTCTCCCCTGGCCAGGCTGCCTCACTATGGTGCAGGTGAAGTGGATTTGTCCTGGGCTGGGTTGGCTGTTGTTTTGGTGGGTAGCTCTCATTTTCTGAAGAGTAGAGGAGGGGAGATAGTGGGAAGAGGGAATGAGGGTGAGACTGGGAGGAGAGGAGTGAGGGGTTCTAATTGGGATGTAAAGTTTAAATGTAATTAATTAATTAACATAAAACAAAATAAGGAAGGTTCTGGAAGGTCCTCAGGTACAAGAACTTCTACGCTTGTCTTAAATCATAGAAAACTTCCAGTGGGGCATCATAGAAAAAATATGGCCACTACCTCTCAGAACCATCAAAAACATTAAAAACATTGGAAGCCAAAGAACCATTTGCAGGGAGGAGGGGAATAAAGTGACAAAATAAGCCAAGAAAACACAGCGACTACAAAGTAGTGAAAGTACATAACATAAAAACTAAAACAGAAAAATCATACTGTTTAGGTAATAATAGAAATGCATCAATACTGTTTGTAATAATGACAAATGAAAGCTATAACTTTTGATATTAATAAAAAAGACCCTGGGGTATTTATGGTGTATAGGATATTTTTTGAAGTAGCTTCTTCCAACTTCAACTGTTCAGTTAAATGGTTTATTTTAAGTAGACAGTAAAGGTAATTCACCCCAAATAGATTCATGGAGAAGAAGAAAATAAATGATCATCTTTTAAGTGTCATAAAGTACTTATAATGTCCATTATCAACCAGAAATAAAAACAATAATGTTAAGAAAAGTTTTCTAGAGTTATTAATGAGGGACAGTTATGGGTATTATATGGATTTATGGTATATAATGAGGAAAGTTTGAGTGTGAGTGTGTGTACAAATAATTAATGTGTACATATCTATATCTGTGTATTTATCCATACTTGTGAGTGCAGCCACCCAAGCACCCAACACCAAAAAGTGTTGGATCTCTTGGAGTTGGAGTTATAGGTAGCTGTGAGCTGCTGACATGTGCTTCAGGGAACTGAACTCTAATATCTAGAAAAGCAAGACATATTTTCACTACTGAGCCAAGCCTGAGCTGTATGTTATTTTGTAAGAACACCATCAAGTCAATGAAGTAATTTCTCACTATTTTTCACAAGTTTTGGGGAAAGCACACTGATATGATACTTCACAAAAAAGAAAAACATCCCCGCTTATAAAGAAACAAAACTGCCATAAACAGGCCACAGTATCATCTATGTATAAAATGCTATGTTGTTTTTTTTTAAAGAAAAAACTATTCTAAGTGTGTTAAGCGATTCAATAAGACATGTCTTGTATTGTAAAAACCCAGCATATTTCTATACGCTTAACAACAAACCATTCAATTCAAAATATAATTAAAATATAATTTTGAAAGATGGAAAATAGTTAGAAATAATTGTAAAACAAAACAAACGACTAGAGTACCAAAATTTAGAAAGCGTTGCTGGGAGAAATTAAATAGAAATTAAAATAAGTGCAGTGATATGCTGGGTTAATGGACCAAAAACAAAAGAAACTCAATATTGTTAAAGAAGCCTGTTATTCTCAAAGCAATGTTGAGCCATTAAATCCCAATAAATAGGCTACAGTATTTATGAAAAGAATTTGACAAAATGCTTTCCTGTATATAAAAACTCTATCCAATTTTATTTAAGCCATGTAATCAAAATAATTCAGACATGTGTACACGCATGTACAAACACACACACACAGACACACACACAGACAGAGAGAGAGAGAGAGACAGAGAGACAGAGAGACAGAGAGAGACAGAGAGAGACAGGGAGAGAGAGAGAGAGAGAGAGAGAGAGAGAGAGAGAGAGAGAGAGAGCACAAGAGAGAGGGAGCCATCAGAATAGAAAAGAGCCTTGTTAGGAAAAAAAAATGGCTTCCATTGGGAAAGGGAAAAGGGAAAGAGATAAACAAGAATAATAATGGGTGTAAATGAACAAAATTCATTGTATACATGTGTGAAATTGTGAAAATAT